>BCLF01000045.1:1416692-1455723 GCA_001602275.1 Zoysia japonica | reverse complement strand
ATTATTTAACCCCCCCCCCCCCCCCCCCCAAACCATGTATTTAAGAATTTGTAATTTTTTGCTTCCCTATTTTCAGAGATCCTGCTGAAATCCCTTGGGGTAACTATGGAGCTGAATACGTCATTGAATCTTCTGGTGTTTTTACCACGACTGAGAAAGCATCGGCACACTTGAAGGTTCATATACCATTTCATTACAAAGGCCATCTGCAAGTTGCCTACCTTTTCATATCAAACAAAATCATGAGGTCTTTGCTTCTTTATTTTTAGGGTGGTGCCAAGAAAGTGGTGATATCTGCACCATCAGCTGATGCTCCAATGTTTGTGGTTGGTGTGAATGAGAAAAGCTATGATCCCAAAATGAATGTTGTTTCTAATGCAAGTTGCACCACGAACTGTCTTGCTCCGCTTGCCAAGGTCACCTCCATTCCAATGTTCAGTTTCTATCTAGTAACTGACTAATATTACATTGCAACCACACAAAAAAAATTACTCTTTTCCTTCATAATTTCTGCTGTTTTGGTTATGCTCATTGGTAGATTGTGTTATGTAGGTTGTCCATGAGGAATTTGGCATTGTTGAGGGTCTCATGACAACCGTTCATGCGACAACAGGTTGGTTTCATGCTTTTCAGTCGCTTATCTGTTGTCTGCTTTAATCTATGTCTCATTAAACCCTTGTTCTGCAGCCACCCAGAAGACGGTTGATGGTCCTTCGATGAAGGATTGGAGAGGTGGGCGTGGTGCTGGCCAAAACATAATTCCTAGCTCCACTGGTGCAGCAAAGGTAGATCAAGTGAAACACATACCATATCTGTTCTGATATATATGTTCTTGGCTGACTGGTTTCACTTTAATGTCAGGCGGTTGGGAAAGTCCTTCCTGAGCTGAATGGCAAGCTCACTGGCATGGCCTTCCGAGTTCCAACACCAAATGTCTCTGTTGTGGACTTGACATGTCGGATTGAGAAGAGTGCCTCCTATGACGATGTTAAAGCAGCCATCAAGTATGTTGAAATATCTGATTTCTCCATGCATATTGTGTGTTACTTCTGTTTGGTTCCTAGTTGGACACCATGCAGCTTCTAGCTTTTTATTCTATTAGTATATATGCCTCGTTACGCAAGCTTAAGCATGGTTATGTCTATGGTTGTGCAGTGAGCACCATGCACATATTGTTTGCTGATATACACTGAATCTTATTCATCATCCCTTTGTTTCAGGGCGGCATCAGAGGGTGCTCTGAAAGGTATTCTAGGCTACACAGACGAGGATGTCGTTTCCAATGACTTTGTTGGTGATGCTAGGTGATCACTTAAACCTGGTAACATGTATTGTCATTTGCAGGAAGGTGCTGATAACATCATGTCACCGTATTTATATGTCAGGTCAAGCATCTTTGATGCTAAGGCTGGTATCGGACTGAGCTCTTCCTTCATGAAGCTCGTCTCGTGGTATGACAACGAGTGGGGCTACAGGTTAGCGATTGCTAATAATTTGACAATTTTATGGTCTCTCTCAGTCTTCAGTTAACATATTAAGGCATGCTCTTTGCTTTGTTTCAGCAACCGGGTTCTGGATCTGATTGCCCACATGGCTCTTGTCAGCGCTAAGCACTGATGTTCAGAGAAGTGAGAATCCTCTAGTAGCCTCGGAAGTTTGCAATTTTGTCGGCCCTTCTTATAGGCGTGGCGTGGAATAAGTTGTAATGCTGAACATGAAGCAGAAATGGACTTGATCCATGGCTTGTATGCACCAATCTCCATTGATTGTTCGCCGACTTAGATTCACTCAGTGTAATGTGAGCCCACGAATGCGGTCTGAAGGGTGATGCATGAATGTGCTAACAGCACAATCAATGGAGATTGGTGCTAATGGGCAAAATACCAGGCAGTATAATTTTGATTCGTCTGTGCTCTCTGTTATGACTGTGAAACATAAGAGAACTGCAAACCATGAATATGCATCTTCACATGCATTACTTGGTTCTGGTTAAAATAGATAGGTATTCTTGAGAACAAATAAACTGCTAAAAATTAAGTTAGCAGCCTGTTGAAATCATTCTTTCATGCTCTTAGCAGTCTGTTGAAATCATTCTTTCATGCTCTCTCATTCCTAAATTAATATCGTTGTTGGTTTTTAATATCAATATAGATTATTCATCTTATTAAAAAAATTGATAAATATTATATAGTTTGTTATAATTTACTTTTTCATTGAAGTTATTTAAATCACAACTTATAATTGTTTAGATTTGAATTAATTTTTTGAATAAAATAAATAGTTAAAGTTGACGTTAAAAATCAACGGCGATAGTAATTTAAGAAATAAGGGAGTACTACCTGTTTTTAAATTGACTGTTTTTAAATTGATGTTATTAACTTCAGCAATTTTGACTATTCATTTTATTTAAAATGTTTTCATAAATATTATATATTTTGTTATAATTTGATTTATTATTAGAGTTAACTTACCGTCAGGCTGCAGGCCTGCAGCAGCCATGGCTCTCAGCATGTCCCCGAAGTTGCTCGTCCTTCTCGTAGTCTCGGTGCTCTTCGTCGCTGGTGCGCGTACTGATGATACAGCATTACATGGATTGGCAGCTGTAATCTTCAGTTTATCTTAGGATTGATTAGATGATCCAGGGGACCCTTAATTAAATGGTTTATGCTATGCAGGTGCCCAAGCGACCGTCAGCGAATTCCCACCGCCGGCTGCCCGCCGCGCCGGCCCGGTGTCGCCGCCGGCGACGTCTACCGGTACATAGAGTAACACGCATGTGGTTTCCATTCCTTGCATTAATTTACTCCATGTGTATACTTGGCTCTGACCATTGGTTCGACCGAAATGACCATAATAAACAGAGGAGGACAAGTGCCCGATGATCCAGGTGCCGAGCCTCATCGACGCCTGCCGCTACGGCCATCCCAACGGCCCCGTCAGCTGCACCGCGCAGTGCCTTGCCCTGAACTACATCGGCGGGTACTGCGACATCCTGCCAAGCGGCCGCCTCGGCGACTGCAACTGCTTGAAGTGTCTCCCCGGCCAGGATGAGTAGGCCGCCCCGGAGTTTGAGACGAACGTCGCCGTCGCCGGCGCCTTCGCCGTCTTGGTCTCCGTGGACTGAATCGATGGCTGATAATTAAATATTTAGTTAACTAGGAGCAGTCGTTAGCAGCGATCAATTTTCCTGTACGCCTCGCATCGTCATTGGAAATTTGATTTCGCAGTGTTTTGATAATTCTAAACTGAAGAGAAGCCTGTGGGTCACGATATGATATGCCAGCATAGATCGATACTCAGTGGACAGTTACGTTTGCAAATCACGCTAGTACAAAAAATCGATTAAAAGCTGCCTGAAATTTGAAGATCTGCAAACGCATAATATTCTCGACACATAATAAAAGGTACAGTAGAGGTAAATATTTAATTGGGTTTTCACGAAATGTGCCAAATAAAAGCGCTTTGTACATCACGATACTTAATTCTTGCTAAAAATACGAGCGGTAGTTTTATACAACGCCGTTTGCCAAATAAAATTATTTTGCACAAGACGATACTTAATTTCTTGCTAAAAAATACACGTGTCATCATTCAGAGCCTCAGAGGTGGTTGCCACACAAATGTTTTCTTCGCACTACAAGAAATTCATCATTCCATAGCGTTTAAATTTTGTCATAGATCCCTGAAAAACCATCATAAAACAATGGTTGTGACATTTTTAGATTTCGTCATGTATAAAACGTCACAGATTAACCCTCGTGACGTTTCTACTAAAATGTCACAACACAATATATGACGTTTCTTGACTGTCATAGAATAACCTCAAGCCCAAACCTAACGTTAGTGATGAAAAAAGTCACAAACATAGATGCATATTGTTATAAAAATAAGGTGCGAAGAGAATTATACAGAACTAAATCGTCACAATCAAATCGTCCTCTGTTTGTATCATCAATCATGCCAAGTTCACACAACTTCATATGCCATTCCAATCTTTGGAACACAACATATTAAGCCCAAGATATAAAGTCATATTCTCATAGATTTAACGGTACAACATATAATTATTTAAATCACAATTTATAATTTTTTTAGATTTGAATTAATTTTTTAAATATGATGAATAGTCAAAATTAATGTTAGAAGTTAATTGTGACAACAATTTAGAAAAAGAGAGAGTATATATTAATAGTACTAACTGCCACGATATTTTGACAATCAATATTATTTATTTTTTGAATCTGTCAATATATTTTTTTATTCTACGTATGGTGCTCATCGTCACGCGCCGCCTATAAATAGGCACACACCACGACACCCATCAGCACCTGTCTCCTGCGGCCTCGTTCCTCGCACAAACTTTCAGTCTCTGGCTGCAGCAGCCATGGCTTTCAAAATGTGCCCGAAATTGCTCTTCCTTCTCATAGTCTCGGTGCTCTTCGTCGCTGGTACGCGTACTAATGGTTTAGCATTTCAGGGATTGACAGCCGTAATCTTCAGTTTATCTTTGGATTGATTAAATGGGTTCTGCTATGCAGGTGCTGAAGCTGACGTGACTGAATTCCCACCGCCGGTTGCCCGCCGCGCCGACCCGGTGTCGCCGCCGGCGACTTCTACCGGTACATAACCATTCTTTGCGCTTAATCCATGTACTATATCTACTTGGTTCTGACAACTGGTTTGACTGAAATGACCATAACAAACAGAGAAGGACGACTGCCCGATGATCCAGGTGCCGAACGTCGTCGACGCCTGCCGCCATCCCAACGGCCTCGTCAACTGCACCACGCATTGCGCTGTCCTGAACTACCGCGGCGGGCACTGCGACATCCTGCCGGACGGCCGCCCCGGCGACTGCTCCTGCATAAACTGTATCGCCGGCCAGGATGAGTAGGCCGCCATGGCGTTTGAGACGAACGCAGTCGTTCGCCGTCGCCGTCGTCTGGGTCTCCGCGGGCTGAATCAATATATAGCTGCTAATCAATTACTGTGGTTAACTAGTACTACTCCTCCGTAGCAGTTGTTAGCGGCGATCAGTTTTCCTGTACTCCTCGTCATTGGATATTTGATTTCGCAGTGTTTTGATAATTCTAAAGAGAGGCCTGTGGACGATATGATATGCCAGCTGCGTAGATACTGATCAGTGGACAGTTACGTTTGCAAATCTCGCTACAAAAAATCGATTAAAAGTTGGCTGAAGTTGGAAGGTCTACAAACGCATAATATTCTTGACACATAATAAAATGAAATATGCCAAATAAAATCGCTTTATACATCGCGACACTTAATTCTTGCTAAAGTTACGAGCGATAGTTTTATACAATGCCGTTTGCTAAATAAAATTATTTTCTACAAGGCGATACTTAATTTCTTGCTAAAAATACGTGAGTCACTCATTCAGAGCCTCATTTGAGGAGGTGGTCCCTGACGCCAACTCCGACACATAATTATATACACAACCTTCCCCCGTCCCGTTCAGTACTATTTGGTCGCCTAATTTTTTTTTTAAATACGGCACCTAGCCGCTACCTTCGTTGGAGCGGGTGCAGGATCGAACACCGGCCAGCTCAGCGCTGCCCGCGCTTTTTGCTACCAAGCCACAAGCCTGTCCGCTTTGCTCGCCTAATTAATCCTTATGTTTGACTTAATTCTGAAAAATGTTTTCTTCGAATTGAAAACTGATGAAGTGATAAATATCCCTTAAACCTCGTCGATAGACAAGATTATTTCACTATCTGCTCTCCTGACCCTTGTGGTGGATTCCTGAAAAAATGGCTTGAGATTGAAATTGACTGGGTAATGTCTTGATTATCTTCACCGTAAATGTAGCGTCGACCCATACTGACATACGGAGTAGATGGTTGTAAAATCCTCCACAGAAGACATGAAATTTTTTTCTTTTTTTTTTAAAATGAGACCAGTTTATCAGTTGCGGCTGTCAAAACCTTTACTATTTAGCAGACACGGAAGTTTGCGTTTCAAAACTGCCATAAGTTGCTATATTTGGTTCAATTTACTCATTCTTCATTCCAGCATTATAAGAATTCCAAGTTTCACAGCACCATATTTGGAACCTAGTTAACGAATTATTCCTTTCCGCAGTGCAGTCCTGTATATAAGAACAGTCCAAGTCCAGTGTCCACCACCAGCTCTCACCGAATCGATCAAGTCGACCAGCCCCAATCGCAAATTAACAGGATCAGTAAGCTTCGGCTAGCCATGGCGTGCAAGGCCAGAGCTCCCGTCGCACCCGCCCTCATGATCCTGGCAGTACTGGTGATCTCCATGTCCTTCGGTAAGCATCGATCAGCGATCTTGCTACTTGGCACCAAATTAACAATTTCTGAATCAAGAAAATGTAATAAGTAAAGAGAGAAGCTTTGTTCTGAATCCGATCGATGGAGCAGGTAATACCGGAGTGGAGGCTTGGTGCCTGACGTACCCGTCGCCGGACGGCAACGCGTGCCGCGAGGGCGGGCTCAAGAGGTGCCGCCTGACGTGCGACGCCCAGGTCTACAAGTACGTGGAGTGCGACAACCTCGGCGACTGCCTATGCATCAAGTGCGTCGACCAGGGACCGCCGGCGGCGCCGCACACGCGGTCTCTGCTAGGGATGTAGTAGTAGAAATTAACGCTGTTGATTTGGAACCGATGAACATGCATGCTTGGTGCTTGATTGATGCCGGGACGAGGGTCGCCCTGGGTGCTTGGTGTAATCGTACCCTGCGTGATATATAGTCTGATAGATATGCAGTTATAATAAGCAACCGGAGACTTGGTTGGATTGCAGGATGAAATTCTCGAGCAGCAACAAGGCCTCTTCGTGTTTTCAGAATCGATGACGAAACAGCAGTGCTGTCCACGAGTTTTTTTTTTTGTTGCTATTTTAATCAGTACTCTATAAACCTATCTTCTCTAAAACAGTATCGATGTCGTGGGCTTCATCCTCATGGTTAACGAAGCTAGGTTTATAGAGAAGCCCAGGGGCGATTCGATGGCTGCCGAGGACCCCCTGGAACTGGAAGCGGATTCCAGAATTCCCACACTTCTTTGCCGTCCTGCTTCCTGGGCTTCGGTGTTCATCCCGTCATCCACTCCTTGTGGTTAAATGGGAGTGCGACATGGGCTGCTAGTGGATTGCGGTTACGATTCATTGAAGCTAATGCATCAATGGATCGGATTATTTAGGTGACGTGGCTCAACGTGGTTTCAGAGAAATACCAATCAATGGCAGTAATGCATTGTGTCTCCGTAGATGTAGTAGTAGAAGATTTTGTTGATCACTGCATAATCAGCGCGCCCTTTCCATTTCGGCGGGCATGCCTCTCACTCTTTATATAGTCTGTGAGAACGAAATGAAGATGCAGCTACAGGCGACATCACACCTCCCAAAACACCAGAAACAGGTCAGCCATGAAGGCAGAGTTGCACGCCTGCAAGGTCGCCGCCGCTGCAGCGGCTGCCGTGATCTTGCTCCTCCTGGCTAGTGCTGCCGGTGAGCTCTCTGCCTAACTACACAACCTAATCTCTCTCTGGTCGTTTCGTCGTTGCACCGACCGATCGACGAAATAATCCGCGCATTAAAGCTTTAACTAACCGGCATATATATCGTCTTTGATCTGCATGTGCCCGCGGCAGTTAACGGTCTGGTTCAGGAGGCCGCCAGCGATGCCGTCATGGACGGCGCCGGGTGCGCCGTCGTGAGCCGCAGCACGACGTTCCAGGGCGACTGCGGCGGCGGAAGCGAGGCCGCCTGCGCCGACGCCTGCACGAACGAGTCGTACCCGGAGGGATACTGCTTCGTCGACGTCGCCGACCCCGACCACCCCGTCTGCATGTGCTCCGGGCCCTGCCCAGCCCCATCGGCGCTAGAAAAGCCGGCGGCGCGTGGAAGTCCGGTGGTTTAGCTGGATGCTCTGATTGGCGATGTTTGATGTCAAGATTGTTCCTGAAAGAGGTCATCATATTAAGACATATTGTTGGTTTTGTGCTAGCACAATTTCAATGATACAAAAAATAAATAAAAATCACTATTTATATTGACATGTCACGCCGATACGCTGAAGAACATGAAGAAGTGGTGCTAAACCTAATCACACGAGGGCAAACTAATTAAGACGAAAATATCTGTCGCCATTAATTTGTTACCTATCAATACATCTCAAGAAATAGAGGATATATTTATTAGTAATTCGTAACTATCCAAATTTACATGTATATACGCATTCGCCGCCGTACATTCAACAGTTTCTGATTATAAGCGCTGGTTAACAAGGAAACAAATTATCACAAAGAAAATACGATCGTTGTTTGGAAGTTTGGACTGAACCACGCTATTCACGGAAATAGCATGTAATTCACGGAAATGAAGGGTTGCAAAAACTGTTATACTAGCTACTGATATAAGCTGGTGGTTGATCAACAAGGAATTAACGGTACAAATCTTTTGCACATACTGTTCGATTGATCCCGTCCAACAGGAGGCTGGTCAAGACCCAAGGTTTCGCCATGGCTAGCAAGATCGTGGCACGAGCTGTGCCGGCGATCATGGTTTTGGAGCTGTTGCTAATCCTCTTATCTTGTGGTAAGACCGTAAGAGCTGACACGCAGTACATAATTTACATGGCATATGCGCACAGACAAATCTGTCTGTCTGTCACTCTCTGATTATACTAACATTGTTTTGTCGTTAATTAAACAGTTTGCGGCCAGCAACCGAAGAAGTGCGGCGTGCTCATCAGCGACGATCCGCTGTGCTTCGCGGCGAACAAGGACGCCTGCGACACCTGGCGCTACCACAAGGGCTACGACACCGGCACCTGCTTCGCCGGCCCCAACGCCGGCGACATCACCTGCATCTGCGTCACACCCTGCGCCGAGGACGCCTTGGCGCCGTCGGCGGCGGCGGAGCCGACCACGGTCCACTACGAGACAGAAGGAACACTCCTGGTGTAATAATTATTTTTTACTTGATTCATCAGTATAAAATTTGTAATGGAAATGTCAGGTAGGTCGACCCTGCCCTTCCGATCGCCTTGTTTTACAATGAAAAAGTTATTCGTGGTTTAATAATTATCATGAAAATTGGGTTACGAAACGGGAGGTACGGGCCTTCACGGGATACACACTTCAGTCCGAGTGAGGATTAGGTTGGGCCTGCAAAAAAGGAGTCATCAAGCCATAGGCCTGCAAGAAGCTCATAATCACTACTAGAACATCTAAGAGCATTGCAATGCAATCCATTTTGGGCTGCACGAGTCCAAGCCATGGATTGTGCAATCCAACCAACCACTGCACGTACGTGGTCGATCTAATTAACTCGAGAGTATCCACAACAAGGACATGCGCGTCCATTCTCATTTTCAGATGCATTCATGGCGTGGATGGATACACATATATATAGCTTCTATATATAGACGCAAGATGCTGGTAGGTCCCTCCACACCCCTCAACAATGAAGGGCCAGATCGTCGCAGCGGCGACGGCCCTGGTGCTGCTCCTCCTGACCATCGGCGCGGAGGCCAAAATGTGCACCATCCGCAGCAGCACGTGGAAAGGCATGTGCTTGCACAGCATCGACTGCGCCGGCGTCTGCGTCAGCGAGGGGTCGACCGGGGGCTACTGCACGGGCGCCTTCCACTGGAGATGCATCTGCACCTGGCAGTGCGCCGCCGGTGCATCGTCACTTGGCGATGACGACGCCCCGGCCCCGGCCTCCTCATCACCCAGTTCCAGTGCTGGAGGAGGAGAAGGTCAAGACCTGCAGCCCAGCAGCAATGGGCAAGAAGAGCCTTGAGGGTCGGAGGATCGATACGCATGAGTTGATGTGAGAGAGTGCCCGATCGCCATACTAGCTGAACCCCTGATTGTGTTCACGGCATTGTGTGACGTTCTTCCGCGTGCCAGCTCGAGATTGTGATGAGATTTAACGAAAAACAATAATGTTAACCGGTTATATGCATTTGCTTATTACGGGTGCCATTTGTTTCGGTCGCTTATTAGTAAATCTTTGTATCTTGGATTATTTATGAGATCATTAAATTTTAATATGTGCCATTATACATGAACATTTGGCAACACGAAATGCATATATGAACTTCAAGATATTGCCCACTTTCTTTGAAAGGACTATTGTTTCAACATTTCAGCTTCTACATTAAAAGCCACATATAGTCACCTGTTATTACACACAATATAATTCAAAAGACGTACAACCTACAAGAGATATATATAGTTCATATACTCAATAAATTAATTTGCTTCTGTCTGTTCATCTCACAAAGAAAAAGAAAAAAACTCTGCTCTAGGGTGAAGAGTCTCCACAACAAGGACATGGGCAAAAAGGACATGCATGCCCATGCATTTAGGCGATCGAGTTGCTGCATGAGTTAAGATACGCAATATCTAATCTACGCCAATGAAAGTGTTCTAACTCAAGGGTATCCACAACAAGGACATCCGTATACATTATTTTCATTTGGGTGCATGGTATTGCACAGTACTTTTTTTGTTGGATTCCCAATGAGATTGCTAAATTTTAACGTGTCAGTGCATACCATACATGAGCATTTGATGGCACGAAATTCAGATATGAACTCAGCCTTGTATTTATGATCTAACAAAACCTCAGCCTCGCTTGATCAGGAGAAACAATTTGATTAAATACCTGTTCCTCTTTGGCTCTTCTGTTCGAATGACCATCAAAGAAATATTTCATTAATTTTAATATTCCAAGCCCTACATCAATAAACACAGAGCGGTGCATTGTTACACGTGGCTTCTGTAAATAGTTACTCACTCTATCGCAAAATAAGTGACTATTTAAAATTAATGTTTGACCATTCATTTTATTTAAAAAATAAAAAACACAAAAATAAACAAGTCAAGATTAAAGTACTTTTAGTGATGAATTAGTTTCAAAATAAAATAAATAATATTTTTACAAATATTTTAAATAAAATGAATGGTCGAAAGTAAATGTTTGAAGATCTAAAAAGACACTTATACGCAGTGCACACATCTGCGTTATTAAAAACAAACTCCAATCATGAGTGATATAAATCTCCATTATATTTCTATGGCCTTTTCCACAACCTTGATTTTTTAACCTTTTTCACGGGGGAGGGAGTCCAGACATTCAGCCAAAGCAAGGGGAAATAAAAAAGATACATATATCTTAAGGATGGAATATCTATCAGCACAAATTAAATGCCATGCAAAGAGAGACAGGATATGCAAATCCATTAGGTTGTACGCACGTGACCAAGATATTCAGTGCACACCAATAGACCAATTCAAGTTGAAATGAAGAGTATCCATGCACAACAAGGATGAGATATGCATATCTGGTTCATTTGAGGTGCTTATCTCAAGAGTATCCGCAATTAGGACATGTAAATCCAGATGGCATGCTTGGCATGGATCCATGCACGTACATGGCTTCTATGAATAGACTCCAATTCCCTTCACACTTCTCCACACCTAGGTAAACTTGAAAGTAATACGTTTACTTCAACCATGATGAAGGGAAAGATCATCATAGCGGCAATGGGCTTAGTATTGCTCCTCCTGACCCTTGGTAAGTGTGTTGTCTCTCTCGTTCCATCCAAAGAAGAATGAAAGCGGATGGTGTAGAGTCTGATTTTATTGGGTTAACCTGCAGGTGCGGAGGCGGAGCTATGCGAGTCACGCAGCAATTCTTGGAAAGGGCGGTGCTTCCACAACATCAACTGCGCTTCTGCCTGTGTCAGCGAGGGAAGCACAGGAGGCTACTGCAAAGGGAAGCTAGTTCGAGAGTGCATGTGCACTAAGGATTGTGACCACGGTGGTGGTGGTGGTGGTGATGATAATCCCCCCACTGCCCCACCCAAAGGTGGAACAACCCCGGCACCCAAAGTTGGTTCACCACCTGCAGGCGGCGGAGTTTTATCCCCACCTGCAGCAGTTTTACCCCCACCCGCTGTAGTTTTACCCCCACCTGTAGTTATTTTACCCCCACCTGCAGCTGTTTTACCTCCACCAGCAGCTGTTTTACCCCCACCAGTTGTTTTACCACCTCATGTAGCTTGAGCCCTCCTAAGGGTTTGAGGAGACGCATAAGCTCAGTGAATTTCTTCTGCATGCTTGTTGACTTGAGATTTTGATGACTTTATTCAAAAAGACAATAATGATACCTACATGTTATGTGCTTGTTATGTGGAGATTAATACCATTTGTTATGCTTAGCGAATCATTAGATGTTGGTTTCTCCGTGAGATCGTTAAATAAGAATAATGTTAACTACAAAGATATGGGTATTATTGTGATTATGATCTAATAAAATCTAACCTTACCTCTAGAAAACAATTAGTTGCTTCAAGACGTGTTCATTTTTCTTTGAAAGGACCATCAAAGAACAAAAAAATGAATATTCCAACCTCAACAAAACAGACGTATATACGAGCAATGTACAGCAAAGAATATTCAACACACGAGAGAAATAGTTCATACACTTCATGTATGCCCTAGTTCTAAAATGAAACTCCAGATTATATCTCTGGTTCGATCATGGCGGGAAGAGTCTCCATTACCAGCATATTTGTGGTCTTTGCTCTTCCATACGTAGTAACATGCACAAAAATGCATATGCAACGTGTTCTTCTGAAAACATCATGTATAAAGAAAATCGCGTTTGTAAACATATTTATTACAGGGTTAGTCAAATTGCCAAACATCATACTAGTATATATACACGAGCCGCCAGACGTGTCCAAATCATGCAAGTTTCTTATCGACTATTCGGGCAGGATCCGACACCCATCCGAAACCTGACAGGTTCGGTTGCGGGTTTTATTTTTCATCTATGGGTGCGGGTCTAGGTCTGATATTGCACCTGTAATTTTTTTTGAATCAGGCGAATTTTTACAAACCTCGACTCAAATCCGACCCGTTGACATCCCTAGGGACCAAGATTTGCATTTCTCAGCAAATAAATGCGTTCTAACTTGAGAGTATCCACGGCAAGGATGTTCACATCCATTCTCTGATGCATGCTTGGCGACAGCTGATGCACCCTGAACTCTATAAATATATACACGGCTCACGGCTGCATCCCATTCTCCCTCATCCTCACCAATCAAAGAAGCACGGTTCAAACCATGAGGGACGTCAGGATCGCGGCGACGGCCAGGGTCCTGCTCCTCTTCGCCTTCGTCGGTCAGTGATTCAGTTCGTTCTTCCATGATCCATCCCAAGAACAGAGGGCGGATGGATCAATGCTGATCGGATCCGTAATTGACTTGTTTGGTTGAGCAGGCGTGGTGGCCGGGCTGTGTTCCTCGAATAGCACCACCTGGAAAGGACGGTGCATCCACAACCTGAACTGTGCTGCCGTCTGCGTCAGCGAGGGAAACACAGGAGGTTACTGCGAAGGGAAGCTGGTTAGGGAGTGCGTGTGCACTAAGAAGTGCGCAGGTCCCAAGCCGCCCGGCGGCGCCAAAGGTAAACCCCCACCCGGCGGCGGAGGGGCTAAACCCGCCCCCGGAGGCGGAGCAGTTAAACCGCCACCACCTGGTGGGCGAGGTAAAGCCCCACCCGTGAACGAAGGGCATGCATGATCGAGCTGATAGATTGCTTAGTCTTGTGCTCTTCTCCTTGCAGTTGCATGTGAGAACTCGAGATTTGAGCTGTGATGTGAACTCTAAAATATAGTTGTGATGTGCAGCTGAATCTGTTTCGCTCAGTATGATAAATCTGTGCGGCCCTCTGGTTAATTACTCTTCGAAATTTCGACGTCCATGCTTGCAGTAACAGCACAAAATCCGTGCCCGAACTCAAAGTTAAATGTGTCACCAGCAACTCAAATTCACATATATGTACTTCTAGACTTCTAGTGTAGGAGGAGGAACATTGCTCTATTTTAATTCGTTTGAGATCAAGATGAAAACAAAATCAACATATTGTTTACACGTCTTCATCTTTCGTCAGCATGATACTCCGACGGAAACAATTCTCGTCACCGAAGGCTGCAGCCCACATCGATCTGCACGAGCGTGCTCTAAACATATACTATTGCTTACAAAACTAGTTAAAAATCAGTTTTTTTTTTTAGTTTTTGATGAAATAGATCCGGTTCAGTTTCTTCAGTTTATCCTTTTTTTAAAAATAAATTATTAATTAAGGTCGGTAAACTAGTGAAACTGTGCGGTAAGCCGAATATGTAAACAGGTCTTCATATGGGCTTGTTGATTCACTGGGCTAGGATATTCTATGTCACTTTTTTTTCTAACTAGTAGGAGTATTAAACTCTGTGCGTCCTCTCAAAAAACGAACAAAACAATGCATGAATGAAATCTCAAAGACAGCGCTCTCGCGGTCAGGTGGCTGCGTCTCACTGCACTGGTGCTGGGTTCAAGCGCTGGCCTCTACCTTAAGAAATCCTTGGTTGGCAGTCTGCTGGCTAAGACTTCATTTTTTTTTTTAATTCTCAAAGACGCGAAGCATGAGTTGTGGCCTTGTAAGCAGTGCTATGGAACTTCAAGCATAGGGACAGAAAGAAAAGAACGATATCTGTAGATTTATTGCTAGCATCAAATTATTTAATTAATTATGCCATGCAACAAACAAGAAATACTCCGTAGCAAGAACGTGCATATCCACATCTCGAGTTTCTCTGGAGCACGGTAGCGTAAGTCCGATCGTATCCAGAATCAGGACATGCATATCCTGATTTGATGCCACCCTGGACTTTCTATGTAAGTGAAAGAGATCTCGATTTCTTTTAAGAAACTGGGCAGATTGGCCTGCCCATGCCGCAGCCAAAGCAAGGGAAAATAAAAAGAAAGATGCATATCTTAATGGTTGGAATATCTCTATTAGCAACAAATTAAATGCCATATAAAGAGAGACAGAATATGCAAATCCATTAGTCTGCACACACGACGAAGATATGCAGCGCACACCAATAGACCAATAATAGTTGAAGTGAAGAGTATCCATGCACTGCAAGGATGAGATATCCATGTCCGGTTCATTTGATGTGCTCTAACTCGAGAGTATCCACAAAGAGGACATGCACATCCAGATGCATGGGCATCCATGGCGTGGATCCATGCACGTCCATGGCTTCTATAAATAGACTCCAGTTCCCTCCACATTTTCTCCACACCCATCATCAAACACCAGTTCGATCCCTTCACATAATTTTCTCCACACACCAGTTCACTTCAAGCATGAAGGGCAAGATCGTCGTCGCAGCAATGGGTTTGGTACTGCTCCTCCTGACCTACGGTGAGCGTGCAGCATCTCTCTCTCTCTCTCTCTCTCTCTCTCTCTCTCTCTGTTCCATCCAGAGAAGAATGAAAACGCCTGAACGCATGTAGAATTTGATGATTTTCCGGTTATCCTGCAGGTGCGGAGTCTGAGCTATGCGAGTCGCACAGCGAAACCTGGAGAGGGCGGTGCATACACAACATGAACTGCGCTGCCGTCTGCGTCGGTGAGGGCGCCACAGGAGGATACTGCAAAGGGGAGGTGGATCGCAAGTGCATATGCACGAAGGATTGCGGCGGCGGCGGGGAGGGCGGCGGCGGCGAGGGTGGCGGCGGAGAAGGGCCACCCGCGGCAGAGTTGACGGCGACGGCCCGGAGGTTCGGAGACGGCCGTGCGTGAGCAGCAGATATGAGCAGCACCTCAGGCGTGTTCTGGTTGAGCCTTTGATTGTTTACGCGTGCGCACGCCAACGCTCTATGAGTACATATTTTGGGTTGCCGACAATAAAATGTTCTGTTTTTGCTTCATTCTTATCCAAGTAATATTTAGTGATTACCATGAGTCGAGGATGAGAGCCGTTGTTTCGCTCGTAATCTCGCGCCGTTCCTGTCGAAATTGCTCTCAGATGAGATTTGTTGACGTTTATTTTTGTTAGCCAACGAAAACGTGCTTCTCTTAGATCCTCCTATATACTCCGAATCAAACTATAGATCAGCCCAAAAATCTACTAAATCTAAGCAACCTAGTCCACTTATCCTACTGTACCAAATAACGCTCGGAGTTACCCATGGGCCTTGCTGGACGGCGGGTTGGATCGCGTCGTGGATGATTTGATGTCTGTTTGGAGCTCTTCTAAATTTTGCTTTACTAACGTACGTAAACAGCGGCCGCAGTTCTTTTTTTTTTACTAACATACAGACGAAACGACGACGGCGAAATCGGTCGCCGATCCGCAGGCACGTGCGGACGTGACGAAATTTGGCGAGCTGATTGCCGGCCATATCCAAACGTACCCCAAGTTCCATTCGGCCCTTTATTACATACACGTCGTCAGAGCTCGAGCTTTCACATCCATCAGCACGGCCCACGCAGGAGCCGCTACAGCCCAAATATGGCGTACCACCCAAATTAATCAGGTTGCATATAAATTTCTTTCTGCGCATCCAACTCTAGCTCATGCGCATCCATTTTCAAAGATGCAAGGTTGCGATGAACGCAATACACCGATATAAATAAACACTTGCGCTCCTATAAACGCTTGTGCTTCACTGCTCTGGTTGATTGATTGAGCAGGCGCGGAGGCCGTCAAATTCCTCACCGCGTCTCCCTCTCTGGGTCAGTTGCACGCGCTGGCGAGCTCGAGAGATGCTACAGTACTGACTGCAGCGCAGGGCCACTGTCTGCTGCGCTTGCGCATGATGCGAGAGAGAATGGGGTTGTCCCCCAACCATTGGCAGCCAATGTGGCTGTCTCCCACGGGCGAGGCACATCATCCAGAAAAGCTCGAAGGGAATCCATGCGTACCAGCTCTCTCCCAGCATCCTTGTTGGCATTGACAGCATCTTACTTGTGCACCTGACAAATTAAAGGCTTTTTTGAAATGTAAGATTTTCATAAAAATTATACAAAAATTTCACAGAAATCAGTTTAATTTAAAAAAAAACCCTGCAAAAATTAAAAAAAAATCTTCAATCAGAGGAGGCCTAAGCACTCAGATAAGCGCCGGTTGGGAGTACTCCGGTTTCATGGCGTACGTGTACAGTACAGTCCAAGAATGGATACAGGCTAGGCCATGTAAAACAAAAAGCGGAAAAGCAGCAGGTGATATATGAGGTCTGGGTAGACTGGGACCGGGAAAGAAAAGAGAGCAGGTCTTCCTTTCTGTGTCCCCTTTCCTAATAACATCTTCTTTTTTTTTTTGTTTGAGTTGCAGTTTTTGAGTTTTTAGAAAAGTTGGTTGGTGGCTAGTTGAAAAGCTGGCTGGTGAAATTTAGATGTTAGATTTTGTAATATACATTTAGCTTCTCTGCACACTAAAAGCTAAAAAAGCAGCCTTCAGTGAGTTTTCAGCTTTTAATTTATTTCTGTAAAAGCTAGCTTTTCAGCATTTTAAAAGTCAGCTTTTTAAAACTTTATTTGTTTCACCTTTTTAATTTTCAACTTTTCAACTGAAAAAGCCAACTGAAAAACTGAAAAAAAAAGAGCCTAATTTTGAGAGGCCAGCAAGGCAACAGATTACCCGGCCGGAGATCATTGAAAATGGCTTCAGGCTTAGTATGTTGGTGGAAATTTTGGACGCGCCTAGCCGTCACCCATCACTCGTAGATGGATTGGAACCTCCTGCCAATGTTCATAAGCACATGAGCACGAGCTACGTAGCCCGACACAAGAGTAGGGTTTTGTGTTTTATGCTGGGCTATTTGATTTAAGTAGAAATAATATTGTGTTTGATAAATTTTTAATAAAAAAATTACATGCAAATAGTCTACAGGAAACGTGCTGGTTCGCTTTTGAGTCAACTTGAGAAGATGGAAAGGACAAGGAATTAATAAATGCAGCCTGCTGAACACGGTGGCTATACAGATTTCCATTAATCATGGTTGGAGATTAGCAATAGAATTTGTTTTTAATTTTTTGTTATTTTAGAGTCTCTTTGGTAGAGCTCTCAGCTTCTGATTCTTTAGATTCACTTTTAATTATCTTGTGAAGTGATTCTACGGTTAAATGTAATTCTTTTTGATTTTTTAAGAAAAACTCTTTTAGTTTATTTCAGAGAATCATCTCATATATTCAGATAAGAATCACTTTTCTCAAAAACAGTACTTATACAGCTCTTTTAATTCTAGCTGAAAATCCTGCCAAAGAGACTCTTAAACTTTGTTGGCACTGATGTAATTAATTCAATGAGTGAAGAGTGAATTTTTGTAATAATAGACTGTATCTTCGCTGGAGGAAACGGCCGATACTATTACCATTATCTTAAAAAAAAAACGTACCCGACACAAGTCCATGACCTTGCTTTGCTAGTATCCCATTAGCTAGCCCTCCTCTCTCTGTGTACGCGCGCCCAGCACGGCGAGTACAAGAATGGAGACGAGCCCCGTCACCATGGGACACGCCCTCACGCACCACCGCCACCACTAAACAACTCAACTCCATCGACAGACGGACAGAGACAGACGGAATTGCCTCTGCCAATAAGACCGACGACGGGAAAGGGATGACGCCCGGGTGGGTCGCCGGGCCGGTGGCGGATACGTGCTTCGTCGGCTGCCCCGCGCACGCGGCCCGCAAGAAGAACGTACGACAGGAACATCTTCTGCCTCGGATGCTGCGCCAGCATCCCGCGCACCGCCGACGCCCCCTCCTCCAGGTCCGTATCCCTTCCTTCTTTCCCACCCAAGGTTTCAGAATCGGTCAAAAAAACTAAAAAAATCACTACAGTAAATAATAAAAATAGGATAAATTCAAAAATCAAATTTTTTATAAAAAGCTGATCAGTTTTACCGGTTTATCGATCGGTTTTTTTCTACTCTTTTTAAATTTGAAATCAAATCAGTTTCGAACAGTTTCTCATCGATTTTTTCGGTTTACCTGATTTATCGATCAGTTTAACCGATTTTTGTATTTTTAAATTTTTTTAATTTATTAAACTGAAAACTGATCGATTTTACAAACCATGTTCCCACCCAATTCTCTAGCGCTCCCTTTCCAGCTTTCCTTCGTTCGGGGCTCGGATTCTCGCCGCGCTCCTTCTTTCTTTGATACCGCGGAGGTGATCACTGATCAGATGTTCGTTCGCGCTGTTAATTCTTGCTTCCGGGTCTCAGTTCTTGTGCACGGATGAGAAAACCATTTATTTATTATCAAAAAAACAGGTCGACTGGTGTAGAGGCCAGCGAATGGCGTGAGTAGGAAGGATCTCGCTCTTGTTTTGTCCCGTGCTGTCTTTTCAGCCTCTATTCCATTCTCTCCCTCGTTTTTTCATTCTTTCCCCTGATGATTTGATGCGTGATACACCATTTAATTGGGTTCGATTTGATTAGATGCGTGATACACCAACAAGTGCTTCTCTGATTTGGGTGGAATTCGTTGCTCATCTTTGGTGTATCCGGTGCCCCCTCCCTCCCTACGGCAGCTCCGCCTCGCCTAGTCGCCTTTGTCGCCTTGTGACCTCATGCGTGAGGAGGGAAAAGTCACTGCATCTTGGCGTTTCACCGGAAATGCGCATAGTCCTGTGCTTTTGCAATCTTGAATTTGCACTATAATCTAATCATCCTTCCATGTGAATTACTACCCTTTTTTTGCCAATTGTACTATGATCTAATCATCCTTTTATATGAATTACTCCATCCGTCTCAAATTATAAGTCTCAAATTTTTTTTAAATTATAAATCATTTTCGTCTTCTGACATAACTTTTTCTCTTCTTAATACATCTCAACTCTATCTCTCTTCTACTCGTTCAGAACATCTCACATTTTCTATTTTTCTTAATTTTCGTGCCCAACTCCAAAACAACTTACAAAGCAGAACGGAGAAAGTAGTATACTCACTCCGGTACAACAATACAAGTCGGTTTAGACATGATTTAGAAAACCAAGGACTAATTAATAGGAGGAAAATTTTCATATTTACCCTTATTAAATACGGAGTATTATGTTGGGCTTCCCTCCGCAACAATCATTCCTGGTTTAACTGGTGATTGAAGCGTGCGAAGTCCAGCAGGTGCGACGCGTTAGCGTTCTCAGGAGCGAACACAGAGTTAATCGCACAGGATACGAGGGAAAATTACAGCGGCATGCAGCATGAATGCAGAGGTAGAATGAAAAGAAACACACTGTAAAATCTAAAACGACTTTATTTATGCAAACATAGAAAGAAAGCTAAGCGACCTGTATTTGTGTACCGGAGGGAGTACCATCGTATTCGAGCATTGCCGAGGATTCCCCGCGTAATGACCGTCCTATTTGCGACGATTTCCAATAACAGGCCGGCTTATCCAAACTGTCTGCCATGTACTTCTCTTCTACTAGTATAGAAACACACCCCTGTTTGGCATGTACTTCTACTAGTCTCGAAACTGTTTGCCATGCAGCGCCGGTGGTAAAAATGGGGGCATCTGATTGTGGAGTGCTTTTTACCACTTGCGGGTGCGTCGTAAATTTTCGCCTTGCCTGTTTTACCAAACAGGGTCTCGAAACTGTTCGTCCATTGGAGGCAGCGGCCCGTGTTACTATAGCTCATTTTCAGTTTATTCACATAAATAAACAAAAGTTGTGCTATACAGTAAATTTATTTTATAACTAATTAATTCAATAGCTTCTCAAAATAAATTAAAGATCAACTTATTTTTTAACTGTTTTTCGCTGACTGAAAAAATAAATTAATTTTTTATTAAGCTCCAGCTGTATACGTAGGATATCATACAGCTCTATGCATCCACCGTAGTTGTCAGCACAGCGAATTGCTGGGGGATCATGACTAGAGTTGTAGTCGTACTGCTCCTGTCCGGCCGGTCAAAGCATGGGCTAATGTTTACCCAGTGAAGTCGTACGTTTAGTTTCATTTGATAACGATCTTGCAAAGTTGCAGAGTTTTTATTTTAAATATTATCTTTTTTCTAAAAATTACGAAAATAATACTTGGAATGGATAAATTTCAAAAATAATGCATCTCATGGAATGAATATACGATTTAGGCAAAATCGTACATTGAATATACGATTCTGTGGTAGTCGTATATTGGAAATGCGACGAGGCGAAGTCGTACCTTGAACATGCGACGTAAACTTCGTACGATGAGGGTGCGACTTAGCTAATTCGTGTGTTCAGCATGCGACAAAAGCAAAGTTGAATTTTCACAGTGCGATAATAGTAAACAATTTTTTTACCATGCAAGGCGAGACGAGTCGTCGATCGAGTCGAGACAGCGAATCCAGCCATCGAGAACCTGTTATCGATCGATCATCACGCGTCGACAGGGACGCGCTGATGATCTAATTCCGATCCGCGCGCGGCGACCTGACTACTGTGGCAACACATGGGCCGTGCAGGTGGATCATGTGACGACGCAGGGAGGGGACCTGTCCGACATCGTGCAGTACTGCGGCGGCGGCGGCGGTCGACGACGACGACCCGGACCACCTCGCGTTCCCGCGGGTCGAGAACCTCCGCGTCGTCGACGGCTCGGATCTGGACGAGGAGTACAGTACCGACTGCGGAACCGGCACGGTCATCCCGAACTCGATCCTCGAGGACCCGACGCCGCACCGCTACAATGGCGCCGTCGGCGGGTCGAGCATCGACAACACTAGCAGGAACGTCGGCGTCGGCGACAGTGATGCGGGGGCTACGAAGAGGAAGAAAGGCGGATCAGGAGGAGGCTTCTTGCCTCCGATCGTGCTGTCGCTGAACAACCGGAGGAAGGGCGCCCCCCGCAGGTCCCCCCTTGACCTAACGTTATCCTCGTAGCCGAGGCGCCGTGCATGCATGCTAGTGGGAGTAGCAGTAGTAGGATTTGCATCGATTAGCAGTGTGTTATAGTAGCCTTATGGATTAGCTATAGCCTTTTAGAGAAGATAAGGGCCATCTCAAAACCAAGCACATGTCATCAGTTTCAGGCTTGATGAGACAGAGAGAAGCAAGTATCCCCCCTTGTTACATGGCCTAGGTAGACACTGGTAGGTGGGGCCCACGTTTGCAGGAAAAGGGTCCACGCACTCGAGCTGGCTATACCAATTTTGTACTTGATGTAACAATGGGTTATTACTCGCATACACTTCCACAAATATATATAATAAATCCTCGGACTATACATGCTCTTGTGACAGTGTATCTCTTGCCGCTTTGACCGGCTACCATCGAGCATGTGAAGCACACGTCCAGGTCCAGTCCAAAGCCATCAATCATGTTGCTCGAGCTGCTTTGTTTCGATGCTGTTCGATCAATGCTCTGTTGCTGCGATGCTGTTTGCGTGATCGATGATAGATTGAATAACACGGAACATGGCCTATCCAATATGGCTGTTACGTAAATTTATGGTACTACCAATCAACGTCAATAACTGTTTGGTAAGAAAAAAGCTTGCATATCCATATACGCGAACTAAAAGTATCAGTATAAAGCTTAGAAAAATACAGTAGTATCAGCATAAATAAGCAACTTTTGAGCGTTATAAGCAGCTAATGGCGTGGCCTGAGGCCCTGAGCGCCGCATTCCGGGGGGCACCCGCGTCTCACTCGCAGCGCAACTTGGCGGACAGCAGCGCCCAGAAACCAGCAGAGGGTTGGTTAGTTCAGTTGGAGTGAGAATTCCGAGGCGGGCGGCTGACAGATGATGGCGACAATCACCAGGATTAGCTAGCCACCAAATCCCTCCCGGCTCCGCGAGATAGGAGGGTCATGTCGCCATCTAATCTTTTCTTTTTGTGATCGGTTCAGTCATGGACTCCATAAGATATTCCTCTTAGATTCTACCTCCAAATTAGTTTAAGGGGACGCCATGAGAGAGAGTCGCGCCGTGGATGAGATCGACCTTGTTCCCAAAAGCTCCGTCATCACGTGTTAGAATAACAGCCACATAGATCATGCGTGCTGGGGTCTCGTCAGCCGTCACCTCGCGATCGACGATTGGGCATTTCATATTGGCCGGTGCTGCTCAGTCACAAACACCACAGTTGTGGTAGCGTAGAGACCATCATGGTGGCCCAATCCCAGTCTGTGGATCGGCCGTCAGGTCACTCGGCCTCACCTCACCTGTGCCCAAACATGGTGCCTTGTCTCTCCCTCCCCTTGGCCCTCCCTCCTTGGAGCTACTACTCTATTCGCATGTCAGTATTCATCGAACTGTCTGATATTGTTATACGATCAATCATTTTAAAGATCTGTCGATGTACTTTTGCATGTGTGACAGACCGTTAAATCTATGTCAGCGAAAACCACCACCGACAGACCATTGGGACATAAGGGTTGTACTAGCATATTCCATGTGGATAATTTGGATGTACGGATATGCTCCGTACGCCACATATATATGAAAAAAAATAGGTAGGGGTTTTGAGGCTATTCAATTATTAAAATATGTTCAAATTATATCCGTTTTCTTTCTTTCCTCCATTTCTTTTTTCAGTTAAAAATTTACAAGAAAAAATAGCTGTAATTTTATACCACACGAGGTAGGAGGTGCTGCTTTGCCAATCTTGGAGAAGCAGCGGTAACGAATATACCTGCAAATATCGAAGCCGCCTCGGTGCCTCCGATGATTGCCGCGCGTTGCTTTTGCTACACCCCGTCCTCGTCCTCCTCGTGGCCGGACCTGAAACCTGTGGAATCTGGTACAGTAGAAGCGCCCGTCCTGCTCCTCTGATGGTCTCACCCGTCTTTTCTCCTCATCTTTTGCTACACCCCCATGGCAGCCTTCCCACATGCAATTTGTACACACTCCTCACCCACCCCCCCCCCCCAAAAAAAAACAAAGTGTTTATATTGTGTTTAGATTTTGACATCTCGTTATCTGAAGATGATTTGTGGACATCATGCGGTGGAACTGAACTGAACTGAACTGAAGCCCGGACCAAACGAACAGGCTTTTTTTCCATGCGCATTGGTGCGTGCCGATCAGGATGCATGCGATGTGAGAGTTGTGACCACACCCACATTGCACCGGTGAGCCAAGACCACATATTGGTTGGGGTCCTGGCGGCCGGATGGACGAATCATCTCGACTCGAGCTGACGCCAGTTTTTGGAGCAGTGCACAGCCGTGTGTCCCCTGCCACGTGCAACAGGTCAAATTCAATTCACCAGATTTATTTTCGGCAACCTCTGGTAAATATTCAAGCAAAATTTTGGATTTTTGAATGTAGAGCGATGCATAAACTTGTAGTTAGTGAGATTCAGAGAGCGAGGCCCAATGATGGGGAGGGAGAAGAAGGCTGGGTAGGGAACATAAACAGAAAATGGGGGTCCAATCGCAATGGGCCTGCCTTCTTCACTTTGCTGCTCTGATTCTGCAGTTCTTCCCCGTGGATGCAGCAGCGCAGCCGCGCCCATCTCATCGTTTTTCTGATGACCCCACGCCTATAATCCGTACATCACGTTGACCGTTGGTTTCCTCTGCTAACCACTCATGCCTGGAGCCTGGTGACTGGTGTCGCACCCATCTCCATCGCCCATCGGCCCACACGTGTACTGCTGCTCAAGCGATCAAGAGTTTCAGTGAGGTTCAATCTGGAACTACACAGTAACAATGTATATCGGTCTCGACAGGAAATAGGCATTGTAGCATACATCCCTTTTTTTTTTTTTGTTACAAGAGAACCTACAATCAAAATTAAGATAAAATAGCTGACCACTTCAAGATGAAGATGGCAAAATCGACCATAAAGAAATTTGCATTGTCCATCTTCATACAAAGTGATGCGCAATGACCAATAAAACATAGTCGGAAAAAAAAAGTTCAATAAAACATAAAGTGCCTCAGCCTGTTAGCTTCAGGCTGACGAATAAGGTGAAGCACCAAGGAACGGTTCCAGTGCTGCCAAATGATGCTTCAAGAAGCTGTATACAGACTCTGTGTCCACTGCAGCTATCCGAGCAACCATGCCAGTACCCTGCCGAAAGAAACAATAGAGAAGTTGTTTGGTGACATCAAAACACACATACTAATAATGGTTGCGGTACAGCAAAGTGCTGGAGCAGCTGTAAACCGTTCGGCCAAATGGGCTGCAAGAGGCAACTAGTGGAGGCTTCTGAGGCTGTTGAAGTTGTGATTTCATATTATAGCGGCTTCCACCAGATGTTGGAGGCCGAAGTTGAGCAGACATAAGCTTCCTAACTTCGTCTTGCATTTGATCTTGTATATGCTTTAGTTTTGGCCTGCAAAGGAAAAAATGTCACGAAACATGATAAAAACATAGTTAAATTCTGGTAATAAAATGCTCTGGAAAGATCAGACAAATGTTGATGATCTAGTACACCTTTTCTAGATAGCTGAGAGACTACACAGTAACAGTGTATATAGGTCTCAACAGGAAATAGGCAATATAGCACACATCAATTTTTCCTTTTTGTCAGAGCAAGACTAGGGATTTGTGTAAACTCATCAGTGCAGTGCTGTCCGAAACTCATAAAGCAAAATTTGTACAACACGGTTATCTTACCCCAGTAGTACAACCATCGCAATCACATTGTGTTCCTGCATCCGCTCAGCAATACTGCAATTTGAGCTTTGCTCCAAGAGAACCTGCTCATGCATACAATGGCTTACGATGATGACATATTAAGAATCACCAACAGTCTGAAAACAGATAGTTTGGGACCTAATAATGAAAATGTAGGAGGAGGGTTTTTACTGAGTCGATAAAGAGAGGCTGGTCTCCGATGAAAATATGGTTGACACTCTTATAGAGGTTGAAATTCCACTTTTCTCCGCTCTCATAACGGCCACTTGTAAACCAATCCACAAGCACCAAGTTTGAACTGGCAAAGACTTGAAACACTTGCTTTTGGTAGTATCGAGCGGTGGAGAAACAGGTTACAGGATCTGGAATAAGAGCAAGCAGGGCATCTTCTCCAACTCTTGCCTACTGCATGTAATAAGCATCAAATTACGGTCCCCCCCCCCCCTCTTGAAGCATGCAAGTAAGAAATTCCAATATCAGTCTCCTCTAAAGAAGCATTACCTCTAGAAACTGCTCAGAACATTTTGAGCCCACAGCCTTGTACACCTACACAATGACTTGTTTATCAGGAAACAAAAAATGCATTTTAAGGAAACTAAGTGAACTATTTGGTGATGGAACTTGGTACAAAAGTATAGATTATCAAACAGACAAATGAATCTAAAGGAAGGAAACCGAATTATCAGTACGCATTTCCATCAATGGAAATTGTTAATGGATTGTAGATGACTACAGAAATAATCACAATAATAATTCAATTGAAAGATTTTGCAAAGCGGGAAAAGCTGGGGAAGGCTTCAATAAATTTGGAGAACGGATGTCCTGATTTTTACTTTTTCGTGTTGCCCATTGTAAACGGCAGCCTGAGATTTGCAAAAGCAGCATTTTGATGCGCCCCAATGCAGGCCCTAGAGGCGTCAGCACAGACGGACTGGCGCATATACTACACATTACTCAAGTACGAAACAGTTTTTAGAACTGTAATTTGTTGACCGCGAGCAGAAGGAAGGCGCACCTTGGTGGATGCCTGCGTGGTGATCGCCGCCGTGCACCCGTCGCCGACGCTGACCGTGCACGAGACCGTGTCCCCCTAGCGTTGGGCGAGGGCAACACGCAGGAAAACCGTCATTGATACACAAACCCAGCTCGCAATCAAGGGCACCGGATGGGAGGGGAGGGAAGGCTGTGACTCACGGAGACGATGCCGCCGCCGTAGGTGAGGGCGTAGAGCCAGACGGTGTCGCAGGAGGCCGGGCCCACCTTGGACGGGGCGATGAGCTTCAGAGGGTACCGCGCGAAGCACCGGGTCAGCGCCGACCGTCCCCGCACCTTCTCCACCCGCACGGCCCCCGTCGCCGCTGCCATCGCTGGCGAACTACCTCCGTCCTACTGATCGATTCGTGTGTCTCTCCACCGCGGATCGGTCAACAAACTGGATGGGCTGGGTTGACAACCGGAGGAAGCCCAGTTTACGGATCAGGTGATTTTGGGCTCATCTGTTTAATGGAAAAGGTTTGGGCCGCCGAGGACAGCAACCGCCAAAATATCTAGGCCGGTATCGGCTAAAGGAAGGCCGCGTGGGTGGCCTTTAACCCAAACCCAATCGGTGCCCAAGTCCGCCACGGTCCAGTCACCGCGCTCCACTCCACTGCTCTGCTTCGTCCCGCTCGCGCGCGCCATGGCCTCGACCGCGTCCACCGCGGCCACACTGCTCCCGAGGCCCGTCGGCGGCGCCTCCTATCTCTCCTCCTCCTCCTCCGCCTCGTCTCACAGGAGGTGCCTCCTCGGCGTCAGATACGCGCGGCGCCTCCTCGCTCCGCACTGGACGGATGGATGCCCATCAAATGCTCGACCACTTGCCTCCGCAGCCTGCACCATGTAAGCGTTCTGCAATTGCTGGCGGGACGGTAACTAAATTCGCGAGTTTTTAGGTGGTACACTCGCTACAAGTCGGCTGATCGGTGTGCGTGGCGGTGATGGGTGCAGTTGCCAGTCGACCATCGTCGATATGCAGCAGGAGCCCAAGGCGAAGCGGAGCCTGCTAGACAACTCCACCAACCTGATCAGCGGTGGCAGTCTCAGGAACATGCCCGATGTCGAGGGCTCCGTTATCGATCTCTTCGGCAAGCCCCTCTTCTTCTCGCTCTACGACTGGTTCCTCGAGGTGCGCGGCCTCCGCCCCCTTTCCGTTCCATTCGCACGCACTACCATAAGTGTATTTTAAGCAGTCAGTCCTGCTCCTCACTATATTTGTATCAAAGCCTATGATCAATCTTTTTGAAAAACAAAAATCAATGTTGCTCTGCTCTCTATTTTTATTTTCCATGGTTCGTGGTTAGTACTTGTCATCCTACTTCTGTGATATTACTAGCTACATTTACGCATCAGAAATGTATAATGCCTATATCTCTCTGTAACAATCCAAAACTTGTTTACTGGGTACTCAAGAAGATATATGGCATATATTGTGAAGCTCATGTTATCAGTGCAACATTACATATGAAACAATGCATTATTTTTTTCATAAAGAGAGCTATTATTATTTATCCTTCATAAACATATGTAAGTTGTGGGGATTTTGTTCTAATCGATATTTCTTAATTTGGAATTTATTTTCGACACGATTTGCAGTTGGATGTTTTTTCAACTTTTTGCAAATTTCCATGTCCTCCATTGTTTGTGGTAGGGGAAGGATGACGCCCCCGAGGATGAAGATGCCGGCAGTGCTGCTGGCGACGGTCACGGCGTCGGTGATAGCGTCGATGGTGCGGCTGTCACCTCGGTACGTGTCCTAGACTCTGCTGGTGTGTGTCGTTTGGGCCCTGCCGACGTCGTCGTGCGGAAGTCAGTGTCTGGGAACTGAAGGAGCCGTACTCTCCCATATCTTTGCTTCCTTCTTTGCTGTACCCGGAGGACGACGATGCGGTGCTGATGGCGGTGACGTGTTGATACGATGGCGTGGATTGGAACGCTCCCTGTGTTCATGGTGGCAGCGGCGTGTTGACTGCCGAGGCCGACGGATCCGGCTGTAGGTAAGAGCCAGCTCGGAACTGGCGAGCTGGAGGAGCAGGGCCAGCAGGGGCAGTGGACACATGGCGGCTTGGAGGAGCGGCAGATCCATGACTCTCTGCGATCAATGGAGCTGATGATGTGACGGAGAGATCAGGGATCGATCTGAACTGATTGGGTCTGATGGTTGGCGAGACAGCTGGAACGGCGATGGTGCTGATTAGTGGAGCAGACTCCGTCGCCTCGCAGATTTCTACCTTCCCATGCGATGCCGGCCGCTCCACGTCGACCGGCGATGGTAAGGCTGGCTGTGACAGCGCCCTCTCCACCACCGTGATGCGGGCATCACGGTCATCTAGGCTTCGACAGAAGTTCTCCATCATGGCAAAGAGGAGATCGAGATTTGAAGACATTGTGGTGGTGGCTACAAGATTTTACGGTGCTGGCCATTGAGGCGATGCGTCGGTGCTGGTCTCTGAACACCAATTGTTGTGGTAGGAGAACCACCGGGCTGGGACACGTTCCCAGCCACGACTACAACCGAAGGTAATCTTCCTCTTTAGAATGACTAACTTCTTCGTTGCTTACCATGAATGGATCTCCTACCTGCATTATATAGACAACAGGGCTATAGCCTAGAAACAAATCATAAACCGACTAAAACAAACCCTAAACAACTTAATCTTTAAACTAACAATCTCATCCATCTTCTGTGCGTCCCCTTGCTCTTGCGCCTCCTCCTTTTGGGCTTGCAACTGCCTCTGTCTTCACAGCTTCAACTGTAGAATTGCGCTGCTCATATGCCCTTGCCAGACTCATTGCTGTTGTAAGTTGGCCGGAGAGTGAAGCTCCACATCTGTTCGCAACGGCTGTCCCAAACCTGCAGCAAACAAATTCACCTGTTGCTGCATTGTCAGATCGTCACAACGGCATAAGAGAGCCGAGAATTGGCGCTGATATTCCTCCACCGTTCCACTGCAATGGAGTTCTTTGATTCCAGGCAGACCATTGGATCTAATAGGAGGGCCAAACCTTAAATTGACAAATTCGCCGTGAATGCGCTCTCTCCTCGACGCGCTCATCCGCTCCTCCTTCGGCCACAAAAGGCGCCGTGAGCCTCTCCTCACCCTCAACCTCGCCGTGCCCTCCTCTCTCCTCCTCTGCACTCCCAGAGCCGTTCCAACTCCGAGAAATCCCCAATTCCGGCCTACGGTCGCCGCCGTCAAATTCGCCGCCATGGAAGCTCTTTCCCAGCCAGTTTTTGCACCAAAAGCTTCGCAGCAAGCCACTCTTTCATTCCCCCATCTCTTTGAGCCTTCCTGGTCGTGTGTATGAACAGACACCGCGCGCCGCCCCTCTCTGTCGCCGGCGCGTCACGACTCCTCTCCAGCCTCGTCCAGCCCACCAAAAGCTTCGTCGCCCTCGTCTCCCACTCCTGCGCCCCTCCTTGTGATTCGGCGACCTCATCCCGGCCGCCCTCTGTGAGCACCGCCTCCACGCGATGCCCTGCTTCGTCGCCAGTCGCCTCTGCTTGATTTCGGCCGACGAAACCACTTCGAACGCGTGCGCCGTGAGCTCCTCTCTGTTCTCCACTTCCGTTGAAGCCCGAGCGCAGTGCGCCGAAATCCCATTTTCCGGCCGCCGCCGCCTGTGCTGTTTTAAACCGCCGCGCGAGGCGCGCGCGCGTCCCTTGCCCTCTGTTCCAGATCGGGTGGCCCAGATTAAAAGCACCCTCACCTAATTGCTTCTTTTAATCCTAGCCTCTCCTTCGAAATCTAATGGTCCAGATGCATACACACAGGCACTAAAATCTCAACCGCCCAGATCTGATCCAGCGGCTCAGAACCATTCGGTCCAATGTGGACCATGGACCGCCGCCGCCCTCTCTACTCCACAGGGCCCGTGAACCTGTTCTATACATTTTTCAGTACAAAAATAATTCTTCTAAATCCCAGAAATTTACCTCTTTGCACCTAGCCCCTGTAATTCCACAAACTATATTCTAGTCCCTGCTGTTTTACAGTAAACCTCTCAAATACCTTTGCAAATCACATTTTAGACCAACCCTTTTATACCCAGCACCTGTTTATTCTCAGGTAGGTCCCTGTAACTTTCAATTTATTAACAGATAGGTCCCTACGACCTTTCTGCTAATTACAGAGAAGTCCCAAGAGCTTTCATATACCTTCTAAATGCCATAACTCCATCTTAAATCCGTTTTTAACGATTTTTATAACGTTGAAATCGTTGTTTCGAGCTCCACCACATCAAACTATCCAAACATCAGTTAATCTCCGACCATGCTGGTTTTCTTAATGGTAAGTTTTATCTGATCTTTAAGTCGTTTTCATTTACTAGTTTTATCGGTTTTTATTCAAGTATTTGATTGTGACTTAATTCAAGCATAGCTTCATACTAGTTAGTGTGCACCTTACCTATTAGTATTGTTTATGCCACCATTATCATGCACACATGCCCACGATTAGCCCTATGTAATTTAGTTTGAAACTAGAATTGTATCATTAATAGCTAAATACTAGAACATCTACCTAGTTTATTTTAGAAAGTAAGTAGATAGTAAATAGCATGCATAAGCATCCTACTGTGCATTCACATGCATTAGTATAAATAGCATACATAAGTTTAAGCTATTTAATTATAAAGATATGAATCGAGTAATTAATTACAAATTGTTAATAATCCCATGCACATAGAAATTAAATGATTAATAACCCACTTATCCATCTTACCTTATGTTCACATAAATAGTACCTATGCCACATATTAGCTTTAGTAGCTTATTTGTAAAGATAGAATTTAATAATTAATTGTTAGTTGCTAATAATCTCACAAACATAGATTATTAAACAACTAAGGAGTGGCACACTGTGTACCTATCCAGAGGCTATGCTAGTCAGGAGCACACTTCACGTGCACCTCATGCTTAGTATCCGGTAGATGCACATGCATATAGAGAATTAAATAATTAATACACACAATGCACCTTGCCTTTATGCAATAAACTAGATCATGCAATAGGCACACATATCTTTATATGCTAGCTGATAGCCATAAAAGCATACATTTAAACACTAGTACATATACCCTTTCATATGCATGCAGTAACACTATTCAGTTGTTAACTTTAATAGCTTAAAATATATAGAGTGAAATCAAATGATAAATCTAATTATTGTGAAATGCTTATGTATTAGAAGATAATTAATTAATTAATAGTACAACATATCTAAGCATGTGCGCACACACGAGATATGTTTATATTGCATAGCTACACAACCATCATTATCCGACACTAAATGAACCCGTGCATACTCATGTGCGTGCCCACACTAGTAATGCTTATATCGCATACCACGTAATACCCTACGACACACCTACACGTGCCTACCACTAGCAAGTGCGAGTGACCGGCACATATGGATACTCACTCACGAGTCCATATTGCGGGAATGCACACTACACACTCACTTTATCACTCAAGCATTAAATATAATTAGCTTAAATAAATCTAAACTGCAACCCATAGTGAATAGTTCTATGGTATTACACATAGAATGACACACCTTCACCGGGCACGCTCACAACATTTGCCTTGTATGAGTTCATGTTCGTATAAAAGCACTAGTGCTGTAGATACTTGGCAGTGCATACGCCACATAGCTTACACGTATAAATGCCTAAGTGCTAACTAAAATGAGCTTAGAATATATGCAATTACTAAAGCTTAGTAAATAACATTAAGATAGGGTCTAAATGAAATGGCACGTCTTGCACCTAGAACACCTCAACTAAAAGTACTATTACTACAAAAACACTAACAGCATACGCATACACTGCATCACGACACCCACTATAGTCATGCATCTCAAACACTATAGATTCCCTCGCATTAAGAAAAGGCCCTACATAAATAACGTTGCAATGTGACAACCACCACATGCATGCATTCTCATCGTCGGTTTTCCTTCGAGTTTATTTGGTTCTCCTCCGAAGTTTATTCGATCTTTTTGGTTCTTCTCGAGTTTTCTTTCTTTTGCGGTAGTTTTATTGGGCGTGTTTTACCGCGTAGATGACGGTAAGATTGAAGAAGAGCCCGAAGACTCGACGTGTGATCAGGATCCCGAAGGCCTGGACACGAAGACAAGCATCAAGACTGACTTTGAGGAAGACTCCGCGTATCAAAGTTTTGAACATTAAGTTATGAGAGTTGCAGGCAAGCTTTAACCCTATTTGATCATATTTATCCTATATTTTGCAATGCACCAATTAGAGACCAGATATTGATTGCTTGCATGATATATTTATCTATGTTAAAACCATTGCTTAGTTATTAAATCTATGTTGCTAGTATATTTATATTAATGTCAGTTACTTATTATTAATACTATATACCTTGACTACCTATTGTCGACTCCTCCTGGTTAAACATAGGAATTCCGTTTGTTAATTATTTTAATGAACAGAAAGTTGCCTTGATTACTAGTATGCTTAGGACCCCTTGTGATGTTTCGACATCACCACACCATATATTATTACTTTACAAAACGTGAAATAGAGTTTGGTGGTGTAAGTACAAATAAAGTGGGATGGGTGATAGTGCAACTTGTGATTAGGTAAAGAAGGGTGGTTCTGGCTGTAGGACGGGGCTCATGAAAAGTGTTGGTGCTAGTATATCTGTGTGATAGATGTTGCTCTTCGGTGTGGTCCACCTGCTGTGAACGAGCGCATCACCCCTGTCATATAAGGACCAGTTTGTTGAACCTCAACTTAGCGTCTTAGTGCAACCACAGAACCTGTTATGGGCAGGACTTGATTTGTCGCCTGAGGTTATCATATCGAGCCGCTAAGAGGTCAGTAGGACACAAGACTACCAGGAAGTGGACGCGAGTTGCTCGCGGTCTGGCCCTCGATAAAAGTGATAGCCCGCGTCATGGGACCGTATTTTCTTATGGATAACGCCCTTGGTTGTAATAATCACCCAATGAAATGGGGGATCAGGAGAAGACGTGGATGAAGTTAACCCACGATCTGGCTCCGAGAAAGCACTAATCGCGTCGTCGAGGCCTTGAAAAACCTCGAGGGATGGCCTCTGGACTCTTGGGCGGAATCTATGAGAAACTTAGGTTTGATGGGTCGAACGTTATGTCACTCTGTAGCTAAGAGTACATAGCCTGTGAAAAAAGTGTACAATCTCTGCAGAGTATATAAACCTTTTCGAAATGGCCGTTGTCACGGTATTGGCACGCTAATGATCGAGCTTACAATGATTAGTTTTCATTATCATCCTTGATTGGTTTGAGTGGGTGTAACTACCCGTGTTTTGGAAAGTGAAGGCTGTGTGTCTGGGCTGTTCTGGCTGTGAGTCTGAAGGCTCGACTAAAACTGGGGTACCGAGAAATTGATGAATATCTTCCTAGGACCAACCTACTAAAATATGGATAAGAAATGTTTGACCTCCTTTTTTAAAAACTTCTGTAGTGAACTTTGCATAAAACTGACTTTCGCAAAAGTAAACCATTTAGCCTCATCTTTGCTACAACGATATATGCATCTCTGTACCTTTGCCTAGTGTTAGAGCTTGCTGAGTACCTTATGTACTCACCCGTTTGCAATTGTGGTTTTTAGTCAGAGAAGACTTCGTAGAAGATGACGTCGTGCTGTTTTTCGTTCTACTTCCCGAGTTGCTTTGGGCCATGCTTCCGCTGTTTGCTTAGCCTCTGGTGGGTTAGCCGGACTTGGATGGTAGCAATCCTTGCGTGTTACCGCTAAAGGTTTCTTCTCAGGTATTCTATCCTGATTCGAAGTATACTTTTGATTTACATTCTGTTGTGTTTCATCGTATCAGTTATTGATTCAGAGACTGATACATGATTTAGAGAGTGTCCCAGAAATGGGGTACGACATATTTGTAGCATGGATAGTCACATTTATGATTGTTAGAGATGCTAAAAGTTGTTTAAACATAAATGACTATAAATTTGATTCAATCGGCTATGGTTTAATCCGTTTCCTTGCTGTGCTCATGGCAATTTCTGGAATTGTAGATATACAACCTCCACAGATCCCCGTATTTTTGGGATCGACCAAATAAATTTGAACCAAAGAGGTTTTCAGTTCCGAAGAAAGATGAAGGCATAGAAGGGTGGGCTGGTTTTGATCCTGTCAGAGCCTGATGCAATGTACTCCAATGAGGTCTGCTTGAACTCCCCTCGTCATTCGTTCGTCAGTGTATACAACTGTTTCTAGTAAGAAATTTATCAAGTTGCTTTCTCACCAGATTATAGCGGACTTTGCTTTCCTTCCCTTTGGTGGAGGACCGTGCAAATGCATGGGAGACTAATTCGCGCTCCTGGAGTCGATGGTAGCTCTTGCCCTTCTGCTGCAGAAGTTCCATGTAGAGCTGAGGGGGTCGCTCGACGAAGTGGAGATGGTGACAGGCGCTTGCAATTCACACGAAGAACGGATTGTGGTGCAGACTTAGGAGGAGGACCTGATCAAACATAGCTTTAAAACCAAAAAGTAGCTCTCATTTTTGACTTTTTGTATGTGCTTTAGCTAAACAAAACCGCTTCATGAATAGTAAGCACGAATCATGTCCATGGTAACATCTATTACAGCATTAGAGGGCACCAAATCCACTCATATCTTTCTGTTTGACATCTACGTGTATTCATGCACCTGCACAAACATGTACGCACTTCATGTCAACCAAATTGATGAGATAGTACTGATAGCGTAAGCCCTTCATAATTCTCGCCTGAGGTAATCCGGTTTCTTCTAAGCTCAGATTACCTGATTTGTGCTGTGGCAGCGTTCCATTTGGTACCGAGCCCTGAGCATGAAGGAAAGTTAGGTTTCTGTCATGTTTTGGTTTGGCAGGTAATAGCACTGTAGTAGCATCTTTAACTTTGATTCTCATGTGAGTTGTTGTGTGTTGCTGTGCCGTGTTTCAGCGGGATGCATGCAGTGCAGGGAACAAGAAGCCCACAGGAACAAACAACCAGGTCTGACGGTGCAGACAGTGATGGGTAAGCAGGCTGATTTCTTTCCATGGATGCCGTAATGTTGTACATGCTCTAATTATTGTACTTACATAGCATGCGAGTGCTTGTTTGACGGAGAAAAATCGTTGGGTTGAACCGCGGGTGTTTGTACTTGATTTCAAGCTGAAAATCACACGTTTCTATGACCATTTGTGTGGTCAGCAAATTCGCTGTCACACTGGCTGTATATATGGTAAGGATAGTGGAGTCAATATAAGCAAATTTGCTGTAACAACGAATGCCTAGTTGTCAGGAAACCATATTAGGTTTTGTTTTGCAGCTGAATAGGATTAGTTGTTTTATAGCCGGGTAAGCTGCGACCTGTGAATATGGTTTGACCATAGTTAATTTACAGTTTCTCTGCTGTTTTGCAATGTCTGACAGTGCTCAAGGATCCTGCGAGTTTCTAGAGAAACTTCCAGAAACATGAGTCATGTGGACACCCAGTATATTTGTACAGTATGATCGAATCATGGACAATTGGCGCTGCCGCCCTAGATTGACTTGAATTTTCAACTGTCTATGTTTGTACAATACTTTCAAACCCATATTTTGGGCATGTGGAACTTGAAACACCCGTTCAAATTTTTGGAGCACAACCGGTAACTGAACAAGAAAGGGACAACGTTTCAGGTCAGTGTAAATTTATACCGTACCCATACATACTTTCCATCTGATTCTACGCTTATCATGCAAGAGCAAACAAAGCAAACTGATTTTGATTTCACTGTTTGAACAAACTAAAGATTAGAGCTGCGTGCAGTTTGCAGCCACCCTACTTCAAATTGTACCTAGGATGCTAGTACAGAGAAGTTGGGTAATTAGGCATAATCTAGGGTTCTAGATAGTCCATAGGCCAATTCCCTGCTTCCTTCCCACCAATCAACCGTTGAAAGGTCAACGTCCCGGTGGGTCCCATTCCACACCCAATCCTAACCAAACCCTATCCTTTCTTCACCCTCTCCTTTTATTTTGTATTATCCTGTAAACCTACATGTGGTAATACAGTGATAATGACAGGTGAAAATTGAAATACCCTAGTGCCAGGACTAACAGGTCATTTTCTTAGCCGGAGCATCAGTAGGTGAAGCTTGATTATTTTGAAAGCACCACAAATCTATTATTATCTATGCCCAGCACGTGAAACCATTAGTTGTTTAGCCATATATGACGTGGAGATGGATTGTTGATACTTTCCGGAAACTTTTTCAGGTCACTGAAAAAAGATGAGCGTGGATGCAAAGGTAAGGTGACAAGTCTGAACATGCATGTTTGTGATAATTCTTTGCAGACATTTTGATGCTATGTTTGTTCTCGAACAAAAAATGCTGATGCTCTGTCAATTCTAATTATCAGAACCACATGGTTTATAGGAGGTCCAGTAATAACTGATAATTTAGTTTGCTGCAATGGGACTAGCAAACTAAGCTGATTGCAAATCGAACAAGAACACAAACATGTTTTCAGTTAGAAAAGGAGGTAGCAGTAGATGCTTACAAATTAGTCGCAAAAAAAAAAAAAGAAAAGTAGATGCTTACAAATTGTTGGTCCACTGATAGGACGTTGATTAGCGGGGAGCATGTGAGGGGACAGTGGACTAGAACTAGTGGAAGAATACCCAGTCAACTCCTTGACTCGTGTCATATCGTCAGCACACACGTCACCTCTCCGTGCGCGCTCCAATGGGGGGCGCCCATGGTGGCGGCCAAGCTGAGCTGAGGACCTGAGGTTGCTGCGCGTGTTCTTTGCCTCCAGCCGAGGCGCTAAAACGGCTTCAGCGCTGTAGCCATGCTGGCTCTGTGGCTAGTGAATTTCGCTGGTAAGTTGGACTGTAAGGTGGCAAACCCTGAGCGTCACCAGATTCCTTTCTGCACTGGTGACCACATACCACAAAATGGTTTATGTTTAATTGCCAACTCCTTCGATCCATCAAATGAAGTTTGATCATCCATTATTGTTATTAGGAGTTAAATAGTTAATCGTCCGAGGTGTTGTCACGATCACGTTGAACGCATCACCAACCAGGTAGTCTAGTCCCATTTGACCTCCAACTAGTCAGAGCCGTGCAAACTCAAGCAAACAAATAAAGTTGGCGGAGAGTGATGGAGACAATACGTTGGCCGGTTGCTTAATTTAGAGGCTGCCATTTGGGATGACTGACCGAAATACTTTGACCGATACAATCGGACAAAGTTCTCCCAGACTGGACCATCATGTTGTTGAACCCATATGCGAGTAATTTTTCTACAGGCTTTGTCCATTTATTTGTTGTGGCAAACTACTGACGTCAGAAATATCCATCACTGTTAATAATGGTTACAAATGTCATTGCAGTGTATTTTTGTATCACTCCATAGAGCCTCGAATGCTACTATTATTATTTTTTAGAGGGAAGGAGGAGTAGTGTAAAGTTAGGTGTCCGGCAGTTGGTGGTTTTGTGTTCATCGATGCGACCACGAGTTAGCACGTACGAGTTCCTTGGCTGACCACATGTAAACGCGAGTGCGTCCGAAACTCAGGCTTCAAAGGGGCACGTGCTGGGTGGACGTGCACAACGCACATTATTCGGTCCACAAGCGCCATGCACGTCCCCATCACCCTTTTGTTTCGGGGGGAAGAAGGAGATCGGTCGACTAGATTTAGATGCCGATGTTTGCCTAGACCGCCCTCTCGCTCTGGTCGAAGAAGCTTCGCCGTCTTTGCTTCATCGCCCGCCTCATCTCCGGCGGTCAGTGCACACATGTCGAAATACGCGTCCGTGTCGCGCAAAGCGCAGACAGCTGACGAAGCTGAAAACGTAGACGTCGCGAGCCACGCCAGTCCGCCGGCGTTCTCCGCCGTGGGCCAGGTAAGGTAACGCCAGCACTGAGCCGTGGCCGTGTGACCCTGTCCATACCATACCATACGCCGGAATGGCGGGACGAGTGCACCGGCGAGAAACCGTAAAGGCGGCCTGCCGGCGGACGGCGCCACCGTTGCCAACCAAAATAAACTACGACAGGTTAACGGCGCCATCGCCGCAGCTCACCGGAGGGGGGCCCACTCCAGCGACCGGTCCATCGGTGGGCCTCCGTCCCCCCTCTCGCCTCCGCTCCGCGTCCGACGCTTCGCGGAACTCTCTTCCCTCCTCGTCGTGGGCCAGCCACCTTCCAGAAGGCGACGTCGAGAGGATCGCGACCGTCCGTGGAACATCCGACGGACAAGTGGCACCAGGGAAGGGCGCCCCGTTTGACTCGTCGCCAGGCCGCTATAAGTAGCCGCCCTTCCGGTCCGGCCAAAGAACTCTGTCCTACCCACTAGCCACTGCGACCATACAACGACGACGACGACGACGACGACGACGGATAGCTACTACGTAGCTCGTTGAGCTGCTCGTCATGGGTGACGCGGTCGGGAACATGTCCCACTGGGCTGGGATCTACGGCGGCGGCGCGCCGGCGGCGGAGGCGACCGTGGTGACCGCGGCAGCGGGCACAGTGTCGAGCCCGACGTCCGGCGGGTCGGGAGGGAGCCCGACGCGCGCGAGCGG
>BCLF01000045.1:1371228-1416281 GCA_001602275.1 Zoysia japonica | reverse complement strand
CGTCGCGCCGGGCGCCCGTCACGCTGCTCAACACGGACACCTCCAACTTCCGCGCGATGGTGCAGCAGTTCACCGGCATCCCGTCGGGGCCGTACGGCCCCCGCGGCGCGGGCGTGGGCGGCCCCGTGATCAGCTTCGGCGGCGCTGGCGAGTACGGCGGCGTCGCGCTTCCGGTGCGCCCGTCGCCGACGTCGGACGTCATGTCGTTCGACCACCACCAGCTGGGGGCCGCGTCGTCGTCGGCGTCGCAGCAGCACCAGGCGCCGCCGCCGACGTCGCTGCAGGGCCAGCTCTTCCGTCATCAGCACCAGCAGTACGGCTACGACAGCGGCGGCATGCACGGCGGCGACGTGTCGTCGTTCCTGCACGGGTTCGAGTCGTCGTCGGCCGAGGACCGGCTGCTTCTGCAGAGCATCCAGGCCGCGCAGATGATGCCCGGCAGACCCGGCTCGACTAACAACTCCAATGGCTACAACTTCGGCTAACCAAGGTACACAACTAGCAAAGGAGGTGATCAGTTGATCTGATCGAACAAAATAAGGTCGTTGCTTAGATCAAACAAGCACTTATATGCTCCTTGTTGACTTGTGCTCAGCAGCATGGATCACGAATTCGACGATGATAATGTAGTTGTTGTTGTTGTTGTTCTAGTTCTTTTCTTTTTTGGTTCTTTTTTTGTTGGCCTTTCTGAAGAGAGATGGAGTAGATCAGAAGGCTGATTAAGGTTTACAGGTAATTAGTACAGTATAGAAGAAACTGGCGCTGCTTTTTTAGAACAAAGAAGCTGAGCTACTAGTACCTAGCTATAGGTGTGGACTGAAACGAAATGAAAAGGGCAGCAGCAGCCGCGGCATGTAAATATTTTTGTTCAGAATTGTTGGCGCGTGTGCGCTTCCGGGGTGTGTAGTGCGTCTGATCTGATTTGTTGATGATAGCGAGGAATCTTTCTAGATGATGATAATAAACTGCCTTGTTCCCGGAGCAATCTTCCCTTCTGATTAATCAATGAATGAACAATCGTTTTTAAAACTGGTTATTTTTTGAGCATATATGCATATACTCTGAATGACGGAGCAATCCTTTTTGTTTCGAAACTGAATAATCAGTGATTAGGGCATGTGTATGATCCGTTGGTTTGACCGGGTCGTTGGTGCCCTTGTGAGAAGAATATGTGACGACGACTTGATGCCAAGTGCTGCAAGCAAGTCATTTCGTAGCTGCCGTGCTAATAACCGCTGTCTACCCTGAGTCCTACTCCAGTTTAACACGCCCAGCAGCTAACCACTGAGGTCCTCTTTGAACGCAGAATTTTCTGTATTTTTTCGGTGAAATTCATACGAGATTTTTGTAAATTTTTCACATTTTAAATAGAGTCTGAAACTAATCAAAATCCATGAATCGTTCGCGGTACGTGTGGTGTTTCGGGAGGCCAAATCCTTTTTGTTCCGTTGTGCACGTCCGACGGGCTGGGCTGAGCTGAACTGCACGGCGTCGAGAGGTCAGTGCTTTCACACCACCATGTTTTCTTTTTAAACTTTTAAAGGAAGGAAAAGAGAGAGAATATGGCGCTTTATTGCTGTCCTTGGCATCAGACTTCCCTATGAGACTCGTAATCACAAATTGGGCGGCAGGTTAGCTGCACGATCTCTGCAGAGATCATCGTCCAACTGTTGCAGCCTGAGAATCTGTTACCAGAGATCCATCACCGGACGGCCGATGAGAGAGAAACAATGTCGGTTTCAGTCCTGCGAGGAGAGGCTAGAGAGCACGTCCGAACGGAGCATGCTCTGTCCGCTTTCTCCACTTAATTGTACGCCCTGTCCGCTCGGCACCTCCTCCTGTCCGGGCCGATCGAGCCAGTCCCGCGCGGCGGCGAGGTCGGGGAGCACGGGCGCGCCGGCGCGGCGCCAGATCTCCGCGTCCGCGGTGCGGAACCTGTCCAGCAGCAGCGCGTGCATGCCGACGCGGCGCGCGGGGACGTAGTCCTTGAGCAAGCTGTCGCCGATGTGGAGCGCTTGGTCCGGCGCGACGCCGCCGGCGGCCTGCAGCGCGGCCTCGTAGATCCGCGGGTCGGGCTTCTCCACGCCCACGAGCCCCGAGAACACGCCCACGTCCCACTCCGAGCCCTGGTTCAGCCCCAGCGCCGGCAGGACCACGTCCCGGTACCGGTGCTCCGCGTTGCTGACCAGCCCCACCACCATGCCCTCGCTCCGCAGCCAGCGCAGGAACCGCTGCGCGTCGGGGAAGACGGAGTACGGCGCGGAGGAGCCGAACGCGGCGTAGATCCGCCGGAAGATCTTCTCGAACGTGGCGTCCTCGTACTCGTACCCGGCCTACGTACACATTGCCCGATTTGCATTTGCACCTCGAGGAAGTTATTTAGCATCTAAAGAAGAAGAAGAATACCCTGCGGAATGAGTCCTTGACGCACATCCTCCACCACTCGACGTTGGGCATGCTGGTGGAGTGGCCGAAGCAGGGGTGCTTCCTCGTCATCTCGGCGTACGCGGCCTTGAAGCCCTCGTGCATGCGCGTGTAGTCGGGGCACGGCATCCCGGCGGCCTTCGCCGCCTTGCAGTAGTAGTCGCCGAGCTGGCCTTTGTAGGCGATCAGGGTGCCCGTCACGTCCACGGTCACCAGCCGCAGCTTCGACAGCAGCGACATGCTTGGTGTTTCCGTCTGCCCTTGTAAGTGCTACTAGTTCTCTGGCTGTTCTTGTTCAGAGCAAAATGTCACATGACACAGGAATCGTCTGCAGTAAATAACTGCAAATTGCGGAACTGAAATCAGTGTGCATGGGAGTAATGTGCAATAAGCAAATAAACTATTACATAAAAAGATATGAACAATATAACCTAACAAATCTACTATAAATCAGAACAAGATCATATGATTTCTTCCTCTGCTCATACTGCTTAATCATAACGCCAGTGCCTTGAACTACAGGGCAAATCGGAAGCAAGAAGTAACAAGCTACCACAACCTCCAAAAGCAACCCCAACCCAGGTAACGGTTCCCAGCTGGAAGAAAAGACCGAACTCTTTCATCAAGCAAATGCAAGCGAGTAAGGTCCAAGTATCCTAGTACCATATTCTTGCTTCGCAAGATATCAAAATCAATCATTTGCAAACACTAATAATAAATAAATACTAGCAGCAGTAAAGAGAACAAATTTGCAGACTATCTCATTACCAAATGATCAATCAAGAACTCTTGTCTCTCCTCATTCTGTGGACGCTTGCAGGTACAGAGGCAACCTTCGGACACCTAGCTGCAAGAAGCAGAGAAGCACGCAGGCATCAGAGAGCTTCCATCAGAGAAGACCGACCACACAGGAAAGTAGCAGTGCTGAAATCCGTTTGCGTAGCACGCGTGACTCACCTCATCAAACGGAGAGAGGCGAGGAGTTCTCCTGAACCAGCTCCAAACGGCGCCTGCTTGGTGGAGGGGAGGGTGAAGGAGCAGCAGGCCAGACACAAGGCGCAAGAGCCATTCAGGGATCAGGACATGGCGCCGCGCGGCCAAGATTTTGCCCTAGTTCCTTGGCTTGGCACAAGGGGACGGCGACGAGGATGAGGAAGGAACAAGCCGATGGCCTGCTTGCTCAGTGCCTCAGCGCCACACGGCTACCTAGGAAAAATACAAGGAGAACCACGCGCGGTTTCGTTTTCTTGGCTGAAAAGGCAAGGCGGACGCCGCGGGTGTATGTGGCGAGGTTCTTCCAACGACGCCCAAGGATCCGAAGAGTTTGTAGCTTCTGTTTGGACCAGCGAGGAGGAGATGCTCGAGGAATTTTAAGAATTGCATCCATCTTTGTTGAAAGGAAAACACTAGAGATTTGGTGCCTGATACCACCGTGACATACAGGCTCCCAGAAATGAATTGGATATCCCCCCTTCTGCGAGCTCCAAGGTTTTACCTTGGTTTTCCTCGCGCGTTGGAAAGGACGATCAGCTATGCTCCCTTTGAATTCTGTGGGTAGGGAGTGGGAATTCGTGGAATCCGGGAAACGGCACCATGGTTTCGCAATTAGAAAACGGAGAACCAAAACCTGTCACATTTTGTTGTCTTCCGGTCGTAACGGCTCCATAGCGCCGCAGCCAAAGCATACTCACGCACGATGCGTGGACCTCACCACTTACGCGCACCACCAGCATTTTGAGATAATAGAAAGCGCTAATTTTCCAGTGGCATATAACCAGTTTTTCCACACAATTGTAACAGCAGCCGGGCATTCTGGAGAAAATAGAATTTACCAGCGGCTCGTAACACAAATCAGGAATGAAAGCAGAGCAATTTTGAAGGCCCTAATTTAAATTCAGAGTCTTAGCTTTCAATCAATGTAAAACTCAAGACTATACTGGAGAGCCTTGTGTTCTGAAAGAATTTTCAAAATGCAATAACTTGCATCCTTATGACAAACATCGACAATGATTACTAGGTTTTCCACTGCAACTGTTACAATCATAAGTTGCCTAAACGAAACATAAGGGCAGCTACGAACATAGCAAGCATATCTACTCTGACAGCACATGTTCAGGGAGCAAGACCGATTCGCGAGTAAACATCTAGTACAAATTTTCTGGATAACCCATGGAAACCCACAAAGTTTCTACTAGGCGTGGACTTGCGAAGCACTCCACTTTCATCCCTAACCAAGACATCTGGTGCATGATCGACAATGTAGAGAATGTCCTAGGGGTGTAAATTGGTGCACCTAAGGTAAACCTTTGAACCTCTTTCATTCAAAAAAATGAACTAGTTTTTCAAAAGTGAAGGAGATTTTTAAAACTTAGTTCTTTTTTTTTTTAACTAAAGAGGTTTGAAGGGTAACCTTATGGTTTCTAGTTTACACCCCGTACGTATAAAGTAACTTGACTTTGTATTTATAGAGGTGCTATTCCTTGACATCTTGAAATTTCTCATCCTCCACCACATCGTCATCCTCGTCTTCGTACTCATCATACTGTAGAAGACTGAAGTCCTTCGACTGTGCCTTGAGCCGCTCTTGAATCCTTTCCTTAATGGCAGTCCCCTGACCAAAATTTTTAAAGCAACGCCTAAATGAGTTGAGCGTTCCTTTTGTTTAGCATATAGAGTAATATACTGAAGAGCAACAGCTAACAGACCATCGAGTGACAGCCCTCCTCAAATTTCGCTAGAAAACCAGCAACCCAGCGATCTGCATTTTCCACCCACTCCTCCTGGAGTTTTGCAACTGTGCTCCACTGCAAATGAACAGGTGCATCACACTAGGTTAAGTTTACAGGTCAAGCAGCAACAACAATAACAATAGTGCTAGGCTAAAGATGTGACCCACAAGACTGAGCACAAAAAGACAAACAATAGTAAAAGAAGGCAGAAAGGAAAAGGAGAAAAAAGAGGAGAGGAAAAGAGCAATAGACCAAAAAGAAAGGAATCTCACTAGCTAAGTTTACAGGTCAAGCTATCAACAAAATTATCGCTTGACAGAACTGAAATGTGTGAAGTTGCTCGAAATCCTACTTTTGCACGGACAAAATATTCATCACAGAACACGTATTAGAGATGTTTTCTAATTTGAAGTCGTGACATATGCTTTCACATTAATGAATGCATGATGTTGGATGTACCTTCTCTCCTACTTTTTCTTGATGTTGCTTCACTTTGTCACTCAGGTTTTTCAATCCCATGTTAACCCTCAGTCGTTTTTCCTGACAATATGTATAAGTGTCAATTAACCAGCTCAGAATAAGGCAGTACTATAAACAATACATTTTTAAATTGGAAATGCAGCAAAATCACTCGAGATAATGTCACATGCCTTCACATAACTGACACCAAGATCCTTCCTGGTGTATCCTCTGGCCAGATTGCGCATAACATACTGATTATAATCTTTTACAATTCGCATTATAATATCTGATGTTGATATCCCATCCGTGCGCTTGGTCTCCTTAAACTTGCCAATCTTTTTAACCTGATAAATATTGATAATAAATTAATAATGATTGTTAGAAGACAGAATTCAAATCGAAAGTTGTCTGATAATATCAATAATAGATTTAATTTGTGAATTGCTCAATTGGGAAACCAAAGACTCACATGCTCATAGACATCATTACAAGCTCCACTAGCATCAGCATACCTGTGGAGGAACAAGTATGAAAAAATCACAAATAAAGATTTATATTTCAGAAACATCATTGTGATTGTCCAAAAGCTACAGCAGTCATTGAAATTGCAAACAGAGAACCAATACATTGCAACACGAATACACATATTTTATCATGGACAGTTTTAGGAATATTCAAAGCGCTATGAGAACATCGAAATTTCTCAGAATGAGTGCGTACGGCAGAGAATCATGCGCAACAAAATCAATGTTATGCTTATCCAAGAATTCTTCATCCACAACCCATGGAGCATCAGGAATTACTTCATCAACCCACCTGAGAATATAGAAGAACATGTAAGGTGCAATACTGCCATTGGTTAAACGTAATGATAAAGCACGGCACATAATTACTTGCAATGACGAAGTGATTCATAGCGTTCATCCTCAGTCATAACAGTTCTTCCTTTGTATTTGTGTGTCAACTCATCATTGCAGCATCCGACAAGAAGATATGTGTTTGGAAACCTAAAAGTTTGAAAGCACTCAATTCAGTCTGCCTGTATTGCAATGGACACATTAAGGAAGTCATGCTAACAAAAAATATTCAGGTGATAAGAAGGTTAATGGCGTTAAAAAATAAATGCACTAAATCTAGTGAAATAAAAATACCTATCAGTAATGCATGACCTTTAAAGGGTTAAACATGGATTTGTAAATAAGAAGCTGATAGTGGTTGCATGGTTCCTTACGAAAGGTATCAGAGAAAAGCAAGCCACTACACAGTAATCAACGACTTTTTTATTTCTCTCCCTGCATGCCACAAGTACCTTGAGCTCTGTTATATTCATAAATTTGAGATTTTGAGGAAAAGATTTATTGTACCTAAAAGCTAATATAAATGTGGCTGCGGAATTTTCCAGGCCAGTGTCTCTCAGCAAAGGATGAAATATTTAATACAAGCTACTAATAATCACTCTTACTTAAAATTCAAAAGTAAGGCGTACCAGGGATAAAAAATTGATATGGACAAAGAGGCAATTTCCTTAGAACTGACTCATTTCACTACAAATTTACAACTGATATCAAATTTTTTAGGTTGCATTTGCGATATAGTGAAGAAGAAAAAAAATCTTGCATTGCCAATACAAGGAATTGCATGGATCTCAGTAGTTGACGTAACAAACCTTTTCTTTGTGGTATCTGCAATCATGAACCAAGCCTCTAACAAGACGTTAAACAACCCAAGTGTCTGATTGCAGAATTTTACACGCTAAAGAGAATGTTGTTCAAAGCGCGCCACGCTATTAGTGGAGTACATGAAGTATGAGATGCTTTAAAACCGAATGCTCCATTAAACACAACCACCAAGAAAATCAATCCACATGCATGTCATACCAGGTGAAAATACAACATAGTATACATAAAGGAACAACATCTTCCACCAAACCACCCACCCAATTACCTGAAACGGACGGCTACAGCCTACAGCAAACGCCATAAGAACCCGTGATTCGCAACAGGCATTCGGCATGGTATTATACTGAAAAACGGTAACCCCTCCTAAAACTGAACGCTAACTGCTGGCGGCAGATCGAAGCTAATTCAATCGAGGGGAGGGGGAGGGGGAGCGGGACGTTTCTCACAGTTTCTTCGCCTGCTCGAGTGACCGCGCGTGGCCGAAGTGAAAGAGGTCGTAGATGCCGTCGGCGTAGACCCGGATCGGCCGGTCCTTGGGCACCTCCCGCTCGGCGCCGGCGCCATTGCTGGCGGCCCGATCGACCTCCACGTCCCCCTCTGCCTCCTTCCAGTCCTCCTCCTCCTCCTGCGAGGAGAGCTGCGGCCTCGTCGTCTCGGCCTTCGCGTCGGCCATGGGGTCACGGAGGTGGAGGTCGCCGAGATGCTACGGGTGGGGAAAGAGCAGCAGCAGCCCGTGATGGAATGGAAGGACGCCGGCTTCGGGCAGGAAAGGGAAACGGTGCGTGCGGGGCGGGCAACACGTAGGTTTCGGGTCGGGTCCAATGCGTCACTGTCATCTGGGTCCGCCCCGAGTGTGACGACGACTCTGTGGGCCCATGTCAGGTCGCCGTCGTTGATGGAGGCAGAACCGTGTGAACTGTGTGTGTGACTGCACTAGCGAGATGAGATCAGGGGAATCATGATGGACCGTTGGTGTACGGGGCATTCTGCATGATAATTGAGTTCCTGTTGGTATACGCCGTATTATTTTGCTTAGCTCATGTATCCTTAATTTTGTTATTGTTCTGTTTTTAGTGTATACTCTCTCAATTTTTAAATTGATGTCGCCGTTGATTTTAAAATGTTTGACCGCTCGTTTTATTTAAAATTTTTGATTAATATTATTTTTTTATAATTTAATTTATCATTATAATTATTTAAATCACAATTTCAAATTTTACATATTTAAACTTTTTTTAAAAAAACGAGCGATCAAAGTTGATTTTTGAAGTTAAATGACAACATCAATTTAACAACGGAGAGAATACTCATTTTTTTCTACTTACCTGCCCACATTCTTTATCTTTTGAACCACCGTTTTCCTCCTACCTACTCGTCATTGTCCTATCCCATACTTTGCGCATAAATAAATTAGAGAAAAACTCAAATGTGATTCTTTAAAAAAAAGTGAGACATTCTTCAAAGGTACTACTACTTGTCAGCTTAATAAGTACTCTTCTATTTTTAAATTGTTGTCATGTGTGCATTAACCAATTTTTGATTTTTTTTTTTGATAATAACCAATTTTTGAATTTGAGTTACTATCCTAATGATACGAATCAGAAACATAGTACAGATGTTTGCACACCAGGTTAATCAACTTTGAGTTAGCTAAAGCTCGAGAGCCTGCTTAATTCAACAATGATGGATCATCCAGAAATTCAATCTCATTTCACTTCTAATATTGTAGTTTTCGACAACAGAAACGTACTCCATTTTGTTTCAGTGTAATGTACATCTGTGCACGGCTGGATCCAAAGCTGCCGCTCGTACACAGTTCTACTTCGTTTATAAACTGCACCACCACTCACAAGTAAAATTGCTATGCAGTACAAAGGTACATTTGAACCATAAGCCAAACTGTTTAATGCTGACAATGCAACATTACTTCCAATAATCAGCGGCGCGTGGGATTTCTGTTCCATGATAAGTAGTTGCTATCCCCAAGTTTTCTGCAGGTGATCAGAAGAAAAGAAAATATCAGGGATGATGTAATCAGTTATGGCTTGCTGTCTGGAATGACATCTAGTTCTAGACTCTAGCATGAGTACTTCAATGAGGTAAAAAGAAAATGCAAAATCAACACGACTGGGAAATAGACTTTAAACATATCACACATATTAGAGAAGCCTTTTGGAATATTAAAACTGTAATATTTCTGGGAAACACCAATCAATTATATTACAGACTGATTGAACCAGATATAGGCTGAGGGCCTGAGGTTATTTGAGACCAACCCAGTGTGAGGCCCAAGCTACTACTGATGCATATACATGAACATGGATTTTACACCAGGAGCTGCCCATAGCAGTGTACCAAACAACTCTTAGTGCCACAGATAGTGTTTTAGTAACAATCTGATAACTGGTCGCTTTCAAATAATAATAATAATCTGATAACTAGCAAGTTTGGCAGTATAGTTGCAAGCTTATAACTGGAAAGTTACTAACCTTGGTTTGATCAAGTACAACAAGGTGAATGCGAAGGCCAAGAAGAAGCAGAGTCCACCAACAGTGAGATACGCAAAGCCAACAAAATCATTTTTTCCACCAAGCCATGTTGCGGTAGAAAGCACCAACTTCTTCTTGCCACCAAAGCTATAGGTGTTGTAGTTGTTCTCCAATCGAACTGTAATGGTGTCATTTGCCTTGAGATCAACATGTATCCTACCATACAGCTTTCTGAATGTAGGAAGCGCTGCAGTTCGCATCCAAACAATAAGGTCCTCTTGCTCACTTAACTGCTCAGGAAAAAACCGATAAATCAGCAACTCGAGGGGCCAAAAACATTTTATCTTGAATGCAAAGAGAACTTTGAGTGGTCAATACAAGTGAAAAAAAGGAAGTCAGTTGAATATTTAAATTGCACTAGTCCATGACTACGATGTACTGAAGGGGACCCTTTGGTGCAGCTGTAAAGTTGTTGCCTTGTGACCGTGGAGTCATGGGTTCAAGTCCTGGAAATAACCTTTTGCAGAAATGCAGGTAAAGGCTGCGTTAAAAACCCAAAGTGGTTGGACCCTTCCCCAGACCTTGCACATGCGAGAGCTACATGCACCGGACAGTCCTTTTATAGATATACTAAAACTAAAAGTAGAACTGCTGGCCAGGACAAATAATGTGACAATATGATGATATAATGCAAGATCTGCAGACATACCGGTATACTTGAATTTAGCGTTTTTCCACCTATAAGAACTCCTTTCTGGAAGTTCTTTGGGAAGACATCACTTCCAAATTTGTGATCCCTGTCACTCTTCCAGGAGATATCTTTTTTGTCCACCATCAAGCTCTTACTATTGTGGTTGAAAGTATATGTATCATTAAAAAGACTCCATGCAATCAGACCACAAGGCACAATAGGCTGTCTATCTATTGTGGCTTCAGGGTCGCAATTGGCAGTTTCGTTTGCCTTGCTTGCATCTCTCAGCTGTATATCATTGCGGCTCTTGACATACCTTGATGTGATGAATGCAAAGTCAGTAAGCAATTCAAACATGCATTTCAATTTTATTCATTTCAATGCAATTTCTGTGAAGATTTAATAATTAATACAAATATTTCAGCTACTGATCATTTTGTTGATTTGATGTTCTCAATGTCTATGAAAAATCAGTGACCTCACGAAACATAATACAGACCTCCTATGATTCTGGTAAAAGTTATCCAGCTGATAATAAACAAAAATCGGCTGTTTCATATCCTTTGTAACCTGCAGACAAACATGAGGTAAAATATTTCAGCCAAGGATTATTATTTAACACAAACATGAAATAAATCAAACACTTCATCGTCAATGCTGTTTTGGTTATTTTTTAACAAAAAATTGTCCTTCCTGGTACTATTTGACACAGCCAGAATTTCAGGTTATGGAAGAATACATGAAGATGATACATTACATTCAAGGTCCTTGTGCAATTTTTTGATATACTTGAGTTCTTGATGTAAGAAAGCTTGTCAGTCACATCAGCAGGTACACATGCATCATCATACCGATCAATGATCTCAACAACCTGCACCAAGATAAAAGCGAACATAAAAAAAAATGGTCCAAACTCATCTTCGAACAAAGTATAAAGGATATTGGGCATACTTGTCGTGAAGCTCGTAGAGACACAACTCCAATTGGGACAAAAATTACACCCACAATAACAAATACTGTAATAACCTGTATATATAAAAATAAGAAGTAAGCACAACGATGTCCATTTCTGAAGTATGATGTACAGACGCAAATATAGAAGGGGAATTGTACTATTAAACCTACCCATTTTGGAGTAAGAATTGGCTTGCAAGCCGGGAGCTCCTGCTGTGTAAACTTGGAGTCTGTTCGCATATAAGGACAAATTTAAAATTTAAGCTAGATACGAGGAACATATTTTATGCAATGCAGGCAAGCTGTTTCGCCAGATTTTGTTGGACTCGAAACTCTTGATCTCTAAAACTAGATCACTAATCAACTCTAACTATTAACAAGAGCAAAAAATAATTCATCATAAAGAAAAGGCAATAACACAACTAGCCCAAAAATATCCATTCAAGATGAAGTAAAAACAAGAAATGAGAAAATATCCTTTTTTTCTCTTCAAGTCTAAATAAAGGCAGATGTAATATCAACAAGATGATATGATGACTTGAGATCTCACACTTGGGCTTCCTGGATTGCCTCCTGGTCGCGCCGCCGTCCCCGGATCCGCCGGCGCTCGACCCGGCGGCATGGCTGTCCATCTCACCAACTGCCAAGAAACGCCTCTATCTGGTAGCCAAAGAAGCTCCAATAAAATCCGTAACCAATAAGCGGCCTTCCCGAACACCCAAAAGCACGCCTTTACGGACTGCTCTTTACTTCAAGATTTGGAGACGGACGGAAGGCGAGGTGGGGGAAGAATCACGGAGCTGGGTCCTGCTGTTCTTCTTGCGAAGGTTACAAGGAAAGGAGGGGTGGTTTGACTTGGGAAGAGCGGACGCGGAGTTGGTAGTCTTGGTCGTGGCCTCGACGTTTTGCCCAGCCGGCGGAGAAGACCATCAGGTCGCAAATTAGGCTGAATATTTTCCTTTGTTTTTATGCACAAATAGAATTAAAATTTACTCTCGTCCAGAACGGTTGAGTTGGATGGAATATTCGTTGGAAACCTTGGGATGACTTGGCAGTTCTTATGGATTTACTGATTGGCTGTCCTTTCATTTGTTCATTTCAGGTATCTTTTCTATACTCTTTTCATTTTTTTAACTTCTGCTGTTTATATAACGATTTCATTTAAACAATAAATTAGGATGGTTGTCCTAGTGGTTTTTAGAACCATCTGGAATGAGTAGTCTTATTAAAAAAAAATATGATAGAATGAGTGGTCTTATTAAAAAAATATATGATAATATTTAAAATATGATTAATAATTTTACATATTTGAACAAAATTTTTGAATAAAAGTAATGATCAAAATTAATGTTAAAAGTTAATTGTGTTGATATTTTAAAACTAGAAGAAGTATTAAGATAGTTGTGACTTTTTCGTAGATGATCATGTAGCATGATGAGTTTAGTTAGTGATGAAAAATGAAATTTTACTAGCAAGGAAATTAAAAAGACTAGCAATCAGATTGAAACAACCCTTAACATTTCCAATTGGCTTTAGCAAAAGCTCAAAGAGCAGCCAGCGCCATTAACAAATGCAAAGCATCCCGATAATTAAAGTGCCAGCCATATAAAATGGTCACTCCTGAGTCGGACTAGGTGGGCCCATTTCCGCAATATTGTCGTCTTCCACGCGGCCTCCACTTCCCAAATGGCGACGGTGATGCGACGCGCGGCGGCGCTCGGCGCCCGCCACATCCTCGCCGCTGCCGCCTCCCCCTCCTCTCGCCTCGTTCCCCGATGCCATGTGCGCCACATCGCCTACACGCATCTCTTCTCCCGCTTCATAGCCCTCGACGGCTCGACCTCCCGTCGGCCGGCAGCCGGCTCGCTCACTCATCGGTTGCGGGTTTGTTTTATTCTCTGTCTGGGTGCGCAGATGAGCGTGAACGCGGGCGCGGCGATGGAGAGAATCCGGGCGGCGGGGCTGCTCAGGACCCGGGGGCTGATCGGCGGTCAGTGGGTCGATGCCTACGACGGCAAGACCATCGAGGTACGTGTCCCCTCCCGCATAGGTCCTTCGCCTCAGGCTTGTGCGCTCCTGAAGTGTCGCTGAAATTACCTGGAATGGGAGGGGTCGGCTTGCTTGATTTCCCTTTTAACTTCGCTGCTTAGGAATATCTGTGTGTTTAACAATGTGAAAAGTCCACGGCCTTTGTTCCGTTCACAAATTTGTTCTCTTTTTTTATGTTCTATTTTAGTCGATGTCACATTGATCACTGAAACGTCATTTCTCCCTTGTAGGTGCAAAATCCGGCAACTGGCGAGGTCCTAGCAAATGTGCCTTGTATGGGCAGCAGAGAAACATCTGATGCAATAGCTTCCGCTCATGATACATTCCAAGGTATGCATTCAGAAATGGCATTTCAAATTATTTTAAGTTCAAATAAAGCAGGTCTTTAGTTTCTTAAATAAAGTTTTATCATATAACCTCTCAGGAATCCGTTGAACCTTCCTTAATGGTTCTATTTCTCTGTAATGCCATTACTGTGGCATCTTGGTAATAAGAATAACACATAAAAAAAATAAGCCCCTAGCTAATTCAGTATCTTCATACAAGTAAGATATCTAATACGATTCTTATTTTGGTTGTTAGTACAATTTTCTTTTCCCTCTATTAGTACTCTTATGGAGGTTGAATAGTGAATGCTACCAGTATTTTTTGTAGACCCATAATTGCTGCTTCTTTATCACCTTCTTGTAGCTTGGAGTAAACTAACTGCAAGTGAGAGGAGCAAGGCACTGAGAAAATGGTAGTTTCTCTATAAATAACGTGATTTCTAAGATTTGATGATAATATCTATATATTCTTTCTTGCTATGTTTTTCATCAAGGTATGATCTAATTATTTCACATAAGGAAGAACTTGCACTTCTCATGACACTGGAGCAGGGGAAACCAATGAAGGAAGCCCTTGGCGAGGTAGTATTTGCTAAAACTCATCTGTTGATGTTAGTCTGAGCCTTTGATTAAGATAAGGTCCTTTTGGAGCCTGATTGATTTCTAATCACCTATTCAGGTCACTTATGGTGCAAGTTTCATAGAATATTTTGCTGAGGAAGCCAAGCGTATATACGGTGATATTATTCCCCCTACTCTACCTGATCGCAGACTGTTGGTTCTGAAGCAGGCAATATGCTGATACCTTTTACCAAGTTAATTACTGCGAATTTAATTTATTAGTTGGATTTATATTGTTTTGTTTAATAATCTTTTTATGCATCTCTAGTCAAATGTTCTATCTGGATTTGAAATGTCATAGTTCTAAAAGATGTTGGCCTGTTATAACGTCTTTATATGCATGATTCTGTCTTTCCAAATAGCTCCCATTGTAATTTTGGCTCTAAACTAAGGTTTCACCCCATATGAGTTTTTTGGGAACTATGGATAGTTTTTGCCAATATGTCCCTTTAATACATTCTTCTTAGTTTAGCAAGTCCATAAATGGAAGGATTCAGGGCTTTTTTTTTTTACCCGCTAGATTGTATAATTTAGCTTATTAATGCTGTATTATATAATCTAGTTTATAAAAGTTAGAATGCAATAAGCTGGCGAGATTATTTGGTAACCCAAATTATAAGCTAGTGGATTATTGGTTTGGATAGAAAATACTGGAAACCAAGATTTTTAGCTGAAATAATGTACTTTGGCAGCATATGGGACTATCATAATCTGGTGGTCTGGATTATATAATCTGACCACATAATCTAGTTGTTTCTTTCAGATTAAGATTAAATAAGCTAGATTATATAATCTAGGGGTAACAAATAGGCCCTCAATTTGGTACAGTTTTCACTTTTCATTTTGTTGAGCAGATTTATATTGTTTAGAAATTAGTATTCTGTAACTGACTGGTGACTGCAACTCTGGTTTAGCAGTCTATTGTTTTTTGCCTGCTGTACTTATATATTTTGTTTATTTTTTAAAATTCACCTTGTGGACTTTTACGCACCTTGTATCTAAATTTTGCTCACTTTTCTTATGTAGCCTGTTGGGGTAGTTGGAGCAATTACGCCCTGGAACTTTCCTTTAGCAATGATAACTCGAAAGGTCTCTAGCATTTAACGCATTTTACTACAGTCCATTGGGAAAAAGTTTTCAATAGGAGAAAGTAGCTAATGCAGTACATTTGCTGTACGGAATGGTTTTTCGGCAGGTTGGTCCAGCGCTGGCCTGTGGCTGCACTGTTGTTGTGAAGCCATCAGAGTTCACACCTCTGACAGCATTAGCTGCAGCAGACCTTGCTCTTCAAGCTGGAATACCATCGGTAATTATCTTAAGTGTCTCCCCTGTCACAATTTTGTCTGGTTATTTGCTAATGTTTCCATTTGAATTACTGCATTAGTTGGAAGTGGTTATTAAATTTCTATTACAACTTTAGAAAAGTATAGGAATTCATTGAAACAAAAAAGGTATTTTGAAGTTTTATTAACAATTTGTTTGTGTAAGGGGACCTTGTATCTTCAGATTTTTATGTGAGTAAATGCAAAAGAAATTTTTTGACAGAAGAGGTGAATTAGGAGAGTAGAAACCAATGAGGCGAGTGGCCAACTAGCTATTTATGTAAACTATGCAATTACTTAGAAGAAAGTTTGAACATGAGAAGTAAATCATCATGTCAAATCTTAGGCAAGCTAGGTCAGATTTTGTAGAACTTTTAGATAAATCTTCATCTTTTAGTTGTAACTACAGAGAGTTTTATCCATTGTTGATTGTCTTAATGATTTTGTTCATTGGTTGTTTCACTCAGCCATCAGTTTAGCATATCTCACTATTATTCTTTTTAGGGTGCACTAAATGTTGTGATGGGCAATGCTCCTGAGATAGGCGATGCATTACTGGAGAGTACACAGGTTTTGTTTCTTTCCACTTTCAATTGTGTCTGCTATGCTGGATTCTTCTATGGTCATTAGGTTAAGCAGGAAGAAGTATGTTTGACATGAAAATATCCTTTTTTTTTTGTTAGGTCCGAAAGATTACGTTCACTGGATCAACAGCTGTGGGTAAAAAGCTGATGGCAGGATCTGCAAATACCGTAAAGAAGGTATACTATAAGGTTACTCGATGTAAAAACAGTGAAAATTGACAACTTGCAGGATCTGCGCTGGTTTCTGGTGGTGTTTTGGGCCAGTCCTGTTTCTTCAAAACATTCTTTGTAGTTAGAATATCAGATCCTTAATACTGCTTGATTACTGTTCCATTGTAATCACAATAGCTTCCACTTGCTACCAAACGGTATTATTACACCTAAGCAATCTGTTTCTTTGACATGCTTCATAATGGTTAAATGTTTTTGCCCTTATAACAAGAGTTTTTTTTAGTTTGCATGCTCGATCATTTCAATATGCTCCATTCTAATGTTGGTGCTCATTAGGAAATTTGCTATGCAGATCTCTTTGGAACTTGGTGGGAATGCTCCTTGCATTGTTTTCGATGATGCTGACATCGATGTTGCTATTAAAGGCAGTGTAATTACAATTAGCCTCTCCTCACATTTTTCAGCCTCCTTTTTTATCACCTTTTGTTTTTTCCAGTCAACATGCAAAAAATAAAGTCATTCTTTGTCCCTTGATGAAAGTGACAGTATCCGTCATGATTTTATAGATGACTTCTAAGATTCTAGAGTACCAGATTTATTTTAGGCATATTATTCTAGCTCATTATGGTCTTGATGTGTTTGAAGTAGAAACATTGTCCACATGAAGTCAGTGAGTGAATTTTCTGAAAAATAGATCTTTGACTAAAATTATTTCCTCAGCAACTGTTGAGATAAAAAACACATTTCCTTTCTCTATCTTATGTGTCCTAAGTCCCTACACATTATCATTTAATGGCCAGTATATAGGTCACGCAAGTTCATGGCTGGTATATTGGTTACTGACTCTGCACTCTGCTTAGTTACTATCTACTCTACCAGAATCATTCCTCATATTACGTGTAGATGACACTTGAAGGACCATGACAGAGTTCAGATCTTACACAGTACAGCATGGCCTGACACTTATCCTTCCTGACAAATTAGCTAACGCTAACCGAACCCATTACTTTCAGTTTTGAAGTAACTACCTGCTTAATATGATACAGAATCCTTTTTTAGTATGTGAACGTTGAATCAAGGTTATTTTAGATGTGTTGCTTGAGGTTGACTTTATAGTGTATTTTGATGGACAGGTTTCTGTTGATAACTTTCATTGTTTCGCACGTTGATATGATGCATATTTCCTAACTGCCCAATTTATGTTCAGCTTGCTGCAAAGTTCCGAAACAGTGGACAGACGTGTGTATGTGCAAACAGGGTATTGGTGCAAGAAGGTATGGTGATCATCTGTCTGATGTATGTTGCTGATGCACCTTGTGTTCCATTACAAAGTTGCAACTTACGTCTGTAGGCATCTATGAAAAATTTGCGAGTGCCTTTGTCAAGGCTGTTCAGAGCTTACAGGTTGGAAATGGTCTCGAAGAAAGTACGTCACAGGTACAGAATCATGCAGTGCTTACCAGCTATTTAAGAATAATTGCACAACTGTTATTATTAACTTTCTTTTTTTGTTCCATTGAAGCAATCATTTTTATCTTCTCAATTCTCTCTATTATTTCCATCTATATGCCCTCAGTTAAGAAGCTGTCCTTCCATATGCAGGGTCCTCTGATTAATGAAGCTGCTGTTCAAAAGGTGCACATTTTGTGATTTACCATATTGCTTAATCTCGCTCGTCCCCTTCTCTCCATCAAGTCTGCAGCCTCTCATATGTTCTATTTTTTGGACTATTTCTTTAGGTAGAGAAGTTTGTAAATGATGCTACTTCAAAGGTAATCTCAAATCATCATGAGGATGTGCATTTATGTATTTTCCTTTTAAATTAGAAGGAACATTTGGGAAAATGTGGTTTGAAAATGATGAATGAAATCACCCTGAATTGTGTATCACTCCGCTTAAATTTGAACTCATGCAGCTTGCTTCAGTGAGATGGGGGGATTTTGTTTGTTTCTTGCTGTCCAGTTTTCTTGGCAGCTGTACCCCTTTGATCTTTTTGTAGGGTGCAAACATCATGCTAGGTGGTAAACGACACAGCCTGGGGATGACATTTTATGAGCCAACAGTAGTCGGGAATGTAAGCAATGATATGCTTCTTTTCAGGTAAAGTTTAAAATTTCACAGCGACGATTTGCTGCTTCTCAGGTTTTGCTTTGTTTTGCTGCATACATTTTACCTTCATGTGAACTGTGAATAAATACTCAATCATCTGCAAGTGTTTCTTACACATCTGTTTGACTTCAGGGAGGAAGTCTTTGGCCCGGTTGCACCACTCATACCATTTAAAACAGAGGAAGAGGCAATCCATATGGCCAATGACACGAATGCAGGTACATTAACAGCTTTTAATGCACTAAAATAGGTTTTTTCTGTTATACTAGAAAATCAGTTGCTCTGGGGTAATGATTTGCAGCTTTTCTGAAGAAGGGTAATGATATGCTAGGTTAGCATAATAACAAGGGCTAACCTAAGGAAAACGTAGATCGTAACGTTACATAGCTGTTGCTGCTGCGGAGACAAAACAACATTGAATTTTTCCTTGATCCATTCGGCATTACCATGTAATTCTTGACCTTCAGGCTTGGCTGCATACATATTCACAAAGAGCATACCTCGGTCATGGCGTGTTTCTGAGGCTCTTGAATACGGCTTGGTTGGTGTGAATGAGGGGCTGATTTCAACAGAGGTAGAGATACAAAAAACAAGAAACGAAATAAAACAGCATATAATTGCCTATTTTATGGCTGATATGACCCTTTATAATATTGCTTCGTCTTACTTTCCAGGTGGCACCATTTGGCGGAGTTAAGCAGTCTGGTCTTGGGAGAGAAGGATCAAAATACGGAGTTGACGAATACTTGGAGGTTGGCGTTTATGCTACATACAATTGTCTTTATCATTTGCTCCCATTCGTGACAATCTGGCGTCCTTCTGCAGCTCAAGTATATCTGCATGGGCAATTTGAATTGAGACTACTAGAAATCAGTCCGGTCGGAACCACATGGCTGATGGTGCTTGATGAGTAAAGAAATTGAGGATTAAAGGATGCAGACGCGCTGATAATTAAGTGCATGTCTGAGTTGAATAGCTGATGGGACAAAAAGAAGAATGGGCCGCGAATAAAAATGGGCTGTAAATGATGAGAACATAAAGCACGGTCTCATCGATCTCCGAACCTTTTTGTACAGAATAATCATCGACACATCGATAGTACTATCTCGAAAGATGGTCGTGCTGCGAAATAAAGGTCTGTTGGGTGGATGAAATATATATTTCAGAGTCTGGTAGTAGTCCTGTGTACATTATACCTGATGATACCAGAGGGACGATCTTGCACTGGACATTGAATCTGATCTGATAGCGACGTATATCCATGTCTATCTTGGATTCAGCATTGCGATTCTGAACGAATCCGCAGTTGCGAGATTCTACGTTCTAGACACAAAGTGCGTGTTCTGTGTCTAGTGTTTGTCTATGATAATCAAAGTGAGTATGCATGGCACGGAAAGAGACTGGCTGCTGTATTTTTACGCTGCTCTAAAAAGCAACGAGAGATACTGCTCCAGATCTCGTGTCCTGTCTTTCGCGGTTCCCAAGACGAAGGCAGCTCTGGTCAGTACTGGTGCAGTCGACCACCTGGACCACTGCGCAACCAGCGAGGCTTACCAAATCGTATATATGCAGGAAAGACGAAGCGAAGCTTCCTCACCCAATGGGAGGCTTGCTGTCGTCCCAAGCTGCGTCCCAAGATGATATGCCTCGAAAGCCGCGCTCTCGCATGGACACCGGTGCAGCGATCTGAGCACTGAGACACGCAGCTTTTGGAATTCAGTCCCGGTCCTGCATGGTTCGGGTTCCGGAAGAAGATTCCTCGAAACCTCTGCGTTCATCTCGCTCTCTGCCTCTACATTTCCCAGGCACCAATAAAGAGTCTCAGTGCTTTTGCTGTCGTACTCCTACCAAAGACCGTAGGAGTACTCCGGAAAGAGGCAAAAGCTGTAGTCAATGTACTCCTACGTTGTGCGATGTCCAAGGTAAATACCTAGGAAGCGTAGTATGAAGAAGAGGACTGACACCGAATTCCACCCTAACTAATTGAATAACTGTAGTTGTCTCGGCTCTGGTGCTCTGCTGCCTTCGTTTCAAAATATAAATATTTTTAGCTTTAATAAAAACTAAACTTTTATCACTTTGACCATTAATAATGTATAATTAATCATAATTTATTATATAAAAATTATATTTTTAAAATTTATTATTAAATAAACTTTCATAAAAATATATTTTTATCTTATTTAAATCTAAAAATAATTATATTTTAAAACGAAGGTAGTACTGTATCATTTTCTTCGATCAAGACATTATACTCCTATATCTACTTTTGGCTAGGTATATGCATGGTTCCTCCATACACATGTACTCCCTCCACTTCGCGAACATAATCGATGATGTTTAGGGCAAATAACATACATTAATGTAGGAGCGGTGTAAATTCTTTATATTATACGTGACCAAAAATAAAAATAAAACTGCATGCGCTGCCTCATTCGACGAAAGGCAAGCATCAGTGCTGGATGCTTCTCCTGTGGCGTTTGTTGAGCCTATATTTATCTGTGGCTCTCATGCATCTGATCCATTACTTTTCTGTTACTGTTCTTCTCTTTTTTTTAGCAACGTGTGAATATCAGTACTTCCATACTATGTGGCATGCATATACATGAGTACATGGTTCGTTGAGTCACTTTTCGATGGATAATATGCTGTGCTTATCTCTTTTATATATACATATATATATATATACATATATACACATATATATATACATATATACATATATATATATATATATATGTGGATGGTGTGCACCGTTATTGGTGCATTGCACTGATCTTTTTCATTTGTTACGTACAGCGTCTGATCCTGATTTTTTGTTAATAGCCACAAGCCCACAGGCTACAGATGTGTTTACGATGAGTGTGTGCTTAGCGAAATAAGATAATTCATGAATAGTCAAATAACTTAACCACAAGCATGCTAACACAGTGTGCATGCCGTATGAGTGCACTCTCACTTTAACTGACTACGTCTTTCCAATCCTTTAATTTGGTCCTTTCCTCTTTAGATGATGTAGAGCCAATATTTCAATTACAGGCCTAGCTAGTACTTGACGGGTCCACTTAATGCAAAAATTGTTTGTAGGTAATTCGATTATGCACAGATGTTTTGTAATAGCTCATTCACCTTTAGATTCCATACCTCATGTTTTTTTTCTTGATTACTTTAAACACACAACCAATATAATGCTATATTATTGTAATATAACACCAAAGATTATTTGTAGTCATATGATCAGGGCGTTATTTAATACTCCCTCCGTTCTTTAATTGATATCACCGTTGACTTTTAAATTCAACTTTGACCATTCGTCTTATTCAATTTTTTTTAATAAATTTCATATATTTTGATATAATTTGATTTATCATTAGAGTTATTTGAATCCTAACTTAAAATTTTACACATTCGAACAAATTTTTTGAATAAGACGAATAGTCAAAGTTGATTGTAAAAGTCAACGACGACATCAATTTAAGAACGGAGGAAGTATATCGCACCCTGGGTATTATATGCTTTGGTGTGATATTGCCAAGATTATCTTTTTTTTAGATTTCTTGCAAAAGAGGGCAAAAAAAAATCTTCTCCATATTAGACACTATTTTGCAAAGATAGTCTTCCATTCTATAGGTATATATGGGTGTATTGATGCATGTTATCGCATGCAGGAGTATATACAACGCTATACATAAGCATGTCTACCAGCACCAAAGCATACTCCTATAAAGAACCTAGCTAGCCATTTTTTACTTTGATATTATTGGGTCTAATCTCATTTATTTACATCGTGATACAATACGCGATTTCACAAAAATTTACGACAGTGTTTCAAAATAAGAACTAGGTCCCTTTAACACGTCTTTGATACAATTGCATGCCTCAGATCTATCAAAGAAAGTGTTATGCCCTCAGCTGCCGATTTACCAGTTGAGTTACACATGCATTTACACCCATCTCAGAAACACAATTACTTAGGACGTAAGTACACCATCAAAAATAGATAATCTCGGCGCATCATCCAAGGAGAGTGATGAAGCGCCGTACGTAAGATCACCCTGATAAATGACACATGCTATATTTATAGTCAGCCCCAACTGTACTTATTTTAGCCATGCACCAGTTAATAATAATCGCCCGTTTACTTTCACAGCAAATTAGGTATACCAGTTAATCGATCGTATAGCCAGAAGTTACCCGTAGGACAGGTTCCTGGTCTGGCCTCCGAGCACCGACGGGCTGCCCATCCTCCGCCGCGGCGATGGCCTCTCGAGCTTGCCATCGAAGCCCTTGCTCCCCGTGGAGTCGCCGGACATCATCGGCTTCACGTCGCCGTACACGTCGGAGATCGAGTCCATGACGTCGATGCCGCCGTCGACCATTGGCGGCGCCATCTGGAGGTGGTCGCTCTTGCCCTGCTCGTCGTCGCCCCACATCATCGGGCTCTTGCCGGCGGCGTAAGGGTTGGGCCTCTTCTTCCCCAGCGATCCGATGCTGCTGTCGCTGCAAGCGAAGAAGCTCTCCATTGACCTGTCCATCTGCTGCTGTAGGTCCAGGTGGCCGCCGCCGTACATGTGCAGGTCCTGGAGGGAAGGGAAGCCCATGGACGGGCCAATGTCTTTGAGGGAGCAGACGTCGAGGACCGCCTGGTTGCCTAGGGACTTGTACCCTGCCGGGCACGACATGACGTCACCGGCGGCGAGCGTCTGGTATGCTTTCTCGAGGATGGACTGCATGTACTTTCCCTGGGCTTCGATCCTCATCTGGAGGTGCTTTTGCACCTGCATGTTTATGCATGCATGAGTTCATTCGCATGTGAATGACAAAGGTTAAACAGTGGTAAGCTTCTTAACAATGTTCATGCATGTAAAGTTAATCTTGGCCACCATGGAAATGGGATAAAGATAGTAGAGTGGAGTAAACTTCCTTGGTATGTACTTTAACCTAAAAGAAGATTTCAAAGTTTCTGAGAAGTTGCACTCTAATTTACATGCTTGGTTACCTCTAGCTGCTCGTGGAGCCTTCTCTGGACCTCCATTTGCATTCTGATAGCCTCATTCACGTGGTTGCGGCTGAAATTAAGATTCGCAAGGAAAAATAAATGAAAGGTTAGGTTTCAGGAGCACATATAAAAGAGGTAGAAAAATTATATATGATGATGGAGAAATTCTGTCTGCAGTCTTAGCTATAGCGCTTATTATGTTAACAACTTAACATACTCGTTCATGCTTCTTCCCATCATGCCTGAAGAAGAAGCCACGTTTCTTTGCATCTCCATTGCTGCAGCTGCAAGAATAAAATAAGTAGTGAACACGAAAAAGTAATTACAGATTCATATACCAAAACTGGAGGCGAACTCATATTAACCTGCGAAAACCATGAAACTCAAAAGGAAACCAAATCTCTATTCACAACATCAAACTCTCTAATAGCTTGTTAACAAAGCTCTTACCATCCTTGACCGAATGATCATTGAACTCCTTATGTGGCTGCTTCCCTAACCTGAATTTCTGTTCACAAAAAGACCAAACTCCTCGTCAAATTAGCTGACAGAGACGAAGAGCAGCAGCATGCTGCAGAGGAAACATAAATATCAAACCCTAGCAATCAGCTGGTGCAACCGCACAAATATACACACCTGGAGGTGGCTCTTGAGATGGTATAGAGTAAGCCCCTTCACTCCCATAACCCTCATGATGGTCTTCGGAGTAGCCTCTGCATGCAGGAGCAAAACATCAATTAGAACCAGCTCATGCATGGTCGAACGGAAATATCTAAGAAAGGGCACGCACTGTCGGGTCCGCCGAGCTGCGTGACGGCATCGACGAAGCGCTCATGGAGCTCGACGGTCCACCGGAGCCGGGGCTTGGGGTCGGTGGTGAGGACGAGGCCCGAGTCGCCCTGCACGCACATCTGCCTATCATTTGAGCTCACGGCAGCTGCGGCGCTAGTGGCCTTCTTGGAAGGGAACATTCTATTCTCCCCTCTACCACGCGCGCGCGCCGCAGCGCCTCCTCCTTCCCCTCGAGATCTCTCGCGAATTAATTCTCTCTCCTCTCTCCTGGTGCTGCACTGGTGTGCGGGATTGGGGACGAGAGATTCAAGAACAAGGAATAGGGTTCGCGCGGCCTTGTGTTGTGTGGTTCCTGGTGTCGCCTGCAGCTAGCAGCTAGATAGCCGCCTGGCCTTGAGCAGGAGTATCTGGCTTGATGGCTAGCTTGCGTTGAGAAGTTCCTTCTTTCTCGCTTTCTCTCTCTTTGGCTGGGGTGGCTTTAGTTTGCTTCTTTTCTCTCTCCAAGCCCCCTCTCTCTTTCCTCCCGCCTCTTTTCTCTCTCTCTCTCTAGGAGTCCTCTCCTACAAAGCCCCTGGGTTAGTATTCTATCGTGTGTGTGTGTGTGTGGAGGGATTGGGGAGGGCATCAGCTCGAAGCCTCTCATGCATCCCTCCTTAATTTGAAGAAAGATATGGGGGATAGCTGAGATTTCTTTGGGCTGTGTCAATCAGTACCCTTACAAATGTATTCCTTACCCTAGCTGTTTGAACAAATATTATACGACTCAAAGATATGTGCCGACGAGGACTCAGGAGTTACCTTCGAGATGGAGCTTGACACTTTGACAGCCCCTGTGTTTTTAAATATGAGATAAAATGTTGAAGAAACATGCATGTTCAAACTAGATAGTACTATGTTTTTTAACGCACACATAATGATTTTGTGTTTGCATATGCCCCACATGGTAGGATCAGTACTCAACTTTTTATTACTTCTCCTTTTCCTTTGGCACTTAGAAACAAGCAAGTTATCCACCTTTAATCTGCACAACTATCTAGTTGTGTCCATTCTGCACCTCTTTTTGACCAGCTAGGAACCAATGAATCTACTATTCCCTTGTTCAGAAATATAAGTCATTCTAGCTCTGGGCGTGAAAATTAAGGAGAAGTGAAAAAATATGGTGCGCAGAAAACGAGAAAAAAATAGATAGAGATGGAGATTTATTACGAAGAGAGAAAGTGGGTTGGAAAGAGAAAGAAAAGTGTATTGAGAAGTGATAATGACATATATTTAGAAACAAAATTTGAATGCTAGAATTACTTATAATTGTGAACGGAGGGAGTACTTATAACTATATGGTTTCTGTAGATTTTACAAAATCTAAATACAATTGCTGCAAATACATACAAATATTTAACCAAATCGACATGTACACTCTCTGCAGTGTCAAAATGACCCGGGACTATCAAATCCTATTTGTCTTTTGAATTGCATTTTTTGCTCAACAATGATGGGACTGCAGCATATATACTTCCTCTCTGCTGCTTTTCCTTTGTATGATGACTTCTTCGCCTTTCACCTATGCTGCATGATATAAGAAGTAGCATCATCAAACTGTGTCGTGAACAATGCACAATTAATCATGCTCAGTTGAGTGCTCAATCTCCATGCGATGAACATGACTCATCATGTGCGAATGATTTCTCACAGATTTGGTTGGAGTTAGAAATGGAAGCAGTCGCACAGAGATCCATATGGACCTTGAACAAGCAGTAGAGTTCCTAGAAACACCAAACCGCAGAAAAGAGGCCTCCATGTATAGGAGTACATATGTCTTGCAGAAGTTACGAGCTAGAGGACCGGCCATTGATGGCGTCGGTTGTCGTGTGGGGCTCCTAGAAATAGCCATGCATGCATCTGTCTTTCTTCCTTTCTCTTCTTTACATTGCTGACCAAGAAACTGTTACCTGTACATGGATGCAGATCGATGGCCACTTCGATCTCATCAGGATCTACTGTAAAAAAACGTAATGATTAAGAATATGTATGAGAATTAATTGTAACCACGTCTAATTTCATAAAATATGGTGTTGTTTGATTAGATATTTTTATTTTTTATGAATAGTTAGTCATCAAGATACCATAAAATCTTCTAAGAGATATTGATTCGGCGACAGAGAATCAACAGAGGATCCAATACCCTTTTTTTTTTACTTTCTCTAAAACTTCACATTCCTTTATATATAAACCTTTGTTGCTCTATATACGCATGCATACGTCACCACCGAAACAATTTCCGATCCAGTGACAACTCCAAATCCAAACAAAATGTTACATCTGTGGAATGTCAAAAACAGGGCTCAGTTTCAAGCCTCCAGCGTGGGGGTCCCATTTAGAAGAGAAAAAGTAGATAGGATGAGTGAGAACATTGTAAAGCTCTCATGCGGTGCCCTGCCCTGCCGTTTTCTTTATCCACAAGGGAATAGATGCTTCCTTCTTTGACAATTAAGCAAAGATTCTTCTCAAACATTCTCCAAATGTGCTGTTATTTGAACTATTGCAGTTCTAGCTAGAGCGGTTTTCCTTAAGCAATAAGGAAGCAACATACATAAAGTATGGGAACCACATAGGCTTACTATATATAGTTCATCCTAATGAGAATGTATTTAATAGTAATTTTTTGTGCACATCATTCCCTACTTATAGTTTTGCATTTTTTTTTATAAAAAAATGAAGAGTACATGGGTGTATCAAAAAACTGGCTTGAGAAAAGCCAAACTTGCTTGAGATTCAATATACATCAAAATCATGATTGATAATGATTTTGTGCTCCAGGGCACATAAAGTGCTTGAATGTGTTATCAAGAGGTATACATCTCTCATGCTCAAACGAACTTGAAAGAAACTTGACTAGAGTAAGATTCAAAAATGTATGTGATATTTAGCAAAGCAAAGCCTTGCTAAGTTAGTGCACAACAGTCAAAGCACGTTTGTGAAAGGTCGCAACATCCAAGACAATTTCATGTTTGTGCAAGCATCGCCCATGCGCTCTATGCGAGGCGGTCACCACGCATCCTCCTCAAGGTTGACATTGTTAAAGCCTTTGACTCGGTAGCGTGGCCTTTCCTGTTGGAAACTCTAGAGTTCATGGGCTTCTCTCGTCTGTGGCGTGACTGGATCTCGGCACTTCTATCCATTGCGAGCACTCGGGTGCTCCTCAATGGAGTGGCTGGGCAGCAGATCTGCCACTATCGTGGGCTGCGGCAGGGCGACCCTCTCTCGCCGATGCTTTTTCTGCTGGTCATGGAGTCTCTTAGCGCGATGCTTCGGAAGGCAGATGAGTGGTCATGCCTCCAGCCGCTGGGAGTGCGAAACATCCTACACCGCGTCTCCCTTTATGCGGATGACCTGGTTGTCTTCCTCTCGCCTACCTCTACCGACCTCCAGTTGGTCCGCTCCATCTTGTCGCTTTTTGAAGGAGCTTCCGGGTTGGCCATGAATTTCCAAAAATGACAGATCACTCCCATCCTTTGCGGGGAAGCTGAGCTCCAACTCATTTCCGAGCTCTTTCCTTGTGCGGTTTCGGATTTCCCAGTCAGATACCTGAGTCTTCCACTCTCGGTACATAAGCTACCCAAAGTTGCATGTCAACCTCTCATCGACCGGGTGGCCGACAAGCTACCAACTTGGAAAGGGAAGATGCTGAAAAGGAGCGGTCGTCTAGTATTGATCAAGACCACTCTATCGGCCATCCCAGTCTACACTGCAATTGCCTTGCGGCTCCCTCCTTGGGTCATCAAAGCACTAGACAAGGTGATGAAGGCCTTTCTTTGGCAGGGAACTGAGGTAGTGCGTGGTGGCAAATGCCTCATCGCTTGGAAAAAGGTTCAGCGCCCTTTGCACCTGGGTGGCCTAGGAGTCACCGACATCAGCTTGTGTGGTCTGGCTCTCCGCTTGCGTTGGATTTGGCTCAAACGCACGGATCCGTCTCGTTCTTAGGCATCCTTGCCGATTTAGGACGAGCCGGTCGCTGCAAGTTTCTTCAGGGCTTCGACACGTATCGAGCTTGGAAATGGTCGTTCGGTCCTATTCTGGACAGACCTGTGGGTTGGTGGCGCGTGCATCGCCGATCTTGCTCCGAACCTCTTTAGCCTCGCCCGCCCGCGTTTGCGGAACAAGCGTCTCGTGGCCGATGCCTTGCCCAACAATGCATGGGTACACGACCTGGTAGGCGGCATTTATGTCCAATGCCTTCTTGAGTATTTGCGCTTATGGAAGCGGTTGCGGGACTTCAGCATGGACCCGTCCACATCGGACCGCTTCATTTGGAAGTGGTCCTCATCGGGGACTTTCTCAACAAACTCCGTCTACCAAGCCTTATTCATTGGGCAATCATCGGTATATGGGGCATCACAGCTGTGCAAGACCAAGGCCCCAAGTAAAGGTCGTTTTTTTGTTTGGTTAGTGCTCCATGGCCGATGTTGGACTTCCGATCAGCTCCAGCGTAATGGATTGCAGAACAATGGTCCTTGTGCCCTATGTGATCAAGCTTCTGAAACAATCGGCCACCTTCTCCTCATGTGCGTTTTTAGTAGATAAGTGTGGTTTCGCGTTCTACGGTTTTGTGGGTGGCAAGCGTTATGCCCACACCCGAATGAGAGGATCACGGATTGGTGGCTCACCAACCGAAAACGTGTTGCTAAAGCCTGTCGCAGTTCCTTTGACTCTCTAGTTGTTCTTGTTCTTTGGACACTCTAGCTCGAGCGTAATGCTAGAGTTTTCAGGCACCATTGTTCGTTGGTGCATGTAGTTGCAGCTAAGAACATAGACGACGCTCGTGTTTGGTGTCAGGCTGAGTTCCTTGTCTGGTCGCGCCTTATTAGCGACTAGTCTTTAGTTTGTAACTAGGTCATGTGAGGTGTCGTGTTGTACTTGTTTTTTCTTCTCTCTTGATACGAAACGCGCTAAGCGCGATCTTGAAAAAAAAAGCCTGAGCTCGATCTATTGTGTTTTCTCCGAAATATAGATTTATTTCTAACACCACAACACAGATTCTTTTTGCAAGTTCACCACAGCACAAACCACTTCAATAAAAAAAGGTAAATGTTGGTAAGCACTTAAAATACTGATCGGCAATACATCAAAGCTGATGCAATTGCTTCTTGTGCTGCTATGGTTACATAGTATTCACCTAGTATAGCACTAAAAGCACGGCATGGAAACATAGTATCGATCGCCAATCAATATTTTGTAGGAGGGCATAACATGGGTGAAACATCTTTTATGGATAAAAAAAGTTCAGTAGTTTGTACAACCAAACTAATTCTATAAAACGTCATTTTGTATTTTGATAAGTCATTGTCAATATAATATACTCACATCAATATCGTAGTTAAAAATGTATGCTACTTTCTTGTGAGCGTTGATTGGTACCCTTTTTTTCTGCGTCGAAGTGGAAGCATAAAGCCAATATCCTGAAGAACAACGCTATATAATAGCAGCCTTATTTGAACAGATACTAGTTTTTAGTTGATGCGATGCATTTATTCTGACAATTTATTGTCTATGGTCATTATCGATCCCATAGCCTAAATGACACTGTTGTCTTTATCACCATGGGTCCAGAAAGAAAAAGACAGCACTCATCAAAGTCAACTAATCTATTTTATGGCAGGCACAAAATACAAAAATACACTGGATTTTTCTCAAAAATAAGATTTTGTGCAGACAATCTGGTTAATTATTTTCATTCCATGTAAACTATTACTCCTGAGAATCTTATTGGTGTAATAACAAAATGAAAATTCACAGAAGTATCCGTGTAATTTTCTTAAGAACTTTGGCTGCCGTGTTCTACCATTACAATGGCCAAACCCTTTCTTTTTTCATCGATTCACACAAGAGAGATGCATTATTTTGTATTGAGCAAGAAGAAATATAACCTAATACAGCTCAAGAAACAGCAAAGAAAGAAACAAATTAAAAATAAGTAAGACAACGGAAGTCTAATAATTACATATGCGCATAGAAGGAAATTAATCAGACAAACATAGATTTGCCAAACAATCGGGAGTTCAGATTGCATGATAAATAGGAGTGCTATTCCTTTGACAGCCATCTGATTCAAGCCTTTTGTGTCTGACTCGACGTTGCTGCAGTATGAATACTTAAGGAGAGCCGTCATATACAGAAGCTACTGTTTGCTAGTGCCAAGTCAGAGAGATTCGATGGAGTATTTTCACGTGAAAAAGGCAAGCAGCGTCGCTTGCTTGGTTAATAATTAAAACTAAAAAAATCACATCCACCAGGCATAAGGTAGCTTACATTTCAAGCACACATCGGGTGATGCTCTCTAACTAACCTGGCACTTTCCCCAATTATAAGTTGGCAGGTTCTACGATCCTTGGTGATGTTCGCAGACCCAAAGTACACAGGGTCTGCAGTGAGCAAAAAACTTTACATACAAAACTCAAATAGAATTACTAGGCCTTTTTATGAGATTAAAACATAGTTTGAGAATGCATGCACGCAAATATTATCCATACGAATGCTTAAGAAAAATTTGGCCCGCAGATCCGTGTTGTGCTAAAATCAGGTTCGTTTCCTGTTTCTATTTAGCTCAACATATATGTTAGGTCTCATTACAAAACCGTCTTTGGCTTGAAATGACTAAAGACCTCTTGCAACCTTAAGACCAACCACTAATCACACGTAGGAGTATGGCTTTGGTTTCTAATCATAGCCTGCAGCTGCTGCATCACTACTGAAGGTTAAGGTGTGAACATGCTTGAGTCGTTTGTCAACACATCCCAATATACTACTAGTGTACACTAGTGACGAATGAAAAAACACACTTGGAGCTTTGTTAAAGCAGTAAAAATCTATGAACGGAAGCGCCCGAAATCTCGCCCTTTCGCCTATCGCACTTTACTTTTCCACAATCTTTGAACATGCTTGATTATTATCATATAGGGTTCATCATGGCTGTCCCCTTGAAGCTGTTTTGCAACAGATTAACTAAAGCGCAGTTCACACGAGTCATGGGTGATCGATGCATACAGCTGCTTCTTGATGTGGTTCATGACAGATCCGGCTGGTCGTTGGGTCGCCGGTCAAGCAGAGAGAACGCATGCCGTTTTCCAATCCCCCCTTTTATACTTTTCACCAGCGGGCCAATTAAGCCAACTAAAACAACAGGCACCACTGGCCGGGGAGGAAGCTGAGCTACCTTTCAGCGTCGAGGACGCCATCCATTTCGATCGATTGGACGTTAACCTCATCGATCTGCATGATCGACGCATGCTCAGTCAGTCTCAAGACATCCTGTGGTCTTCTGCATCTTCTTGGATGGTGAACGAGTCAGTTTCCTTCCTGAAAAGACCTGTCTGCACTTTCTGTTCCCTTGATCTTGCTGATGAAGCTGAATTTCCGTGCGCTTTACCATCAGGCTCTTTTTGACTCCAGCTTCAGAGACTCTCCTCGCCTGTTCTGTTTGTGGTGGCAACTCCCAGTTCTGAAGGTGTTCATGGACTTCATGGTGGTGGTGTCTGCATGGCCTGGGCTGGATTCAACCTCAGAGGCCGAATGATCCATTGGTCACCTAAGGTAATGAAACGAGCTCCAAGCCTCCAGCCCAATACTCGGAAACGACTGGGTCTAGCTGAAGCAATGCTTAGATGGGCTGCATGCCTAGCTAGCAAGAGTAGATGGCAACTGACAGTCTGACCCAAACTGAAATGTGATCTCATCAATCGAATCATCGCCCCGATCGTAGTCTGGACGAAGAATCCAATGCTTCGATGGGCTGCACGCCTTGTCGTCTTCTCCGACGCTGTTCGTTTCCTACTGCAATATTTCAGAGTCGACGACTTTCTCTGGCGTGGTCCGGCCCCGAATGATGTCGTCGCGCGAGAGGAGGGTCCCCGTCGGATCTGTTGCGTTGCGGTTGATGGAGAAAGAAACGCCCTGTTCCGTCGCTGTCGCCGGACACAGTGCTTGCATGGCATGCATGCACGGCCGGATCGTGCGCCTGCCGGCTCTTGCCCGAGCTCCAATCCGGGCGCGTCGAGTTGCGCCGGCGACAGCTCGCCGGTCGCTCGCGTCCACGCACTGGCGAGCGCGTGGGACATGGGAGTATGGCCCCGGCCCTGGCCCCGTCGTCGACGCTACTATAATTGGTTCCTCGGCGATTCGTCGTCGCGTGCCGTCGCCATTGCTGCTGGCCGTGTCCTCCCCCCTCCCCACCTACCTCCTTGATGACGCTTGGTTGGGTGTTGCTGGCGAATTCTTCTCGGCATGGTCGATCATGTGATCTTCCGGCCGGTAGGTTCAGGTGAAAACCACTGTAATTTCTCTGCAGATCTTTCCAGCTTCAGACCACTGTGAACAGCCGCGGCATCTGTCAGGCGTTCGTATGAATTCTACAGTTTGAGATCTAGATGGATCAGTAGTCAGAACAAAATGGATCATTCATATTGACTTTTTTCCACAAACCACATGGAAAATATTCAATTCAAAACGTCAGGAATGCGATTGCAGAACGCAAAATATAGCCAGCTCAGCTGGTGAATAAAACAGACCTCGGCGGCTCCACACATCGCCCTTTCCATCAATCACAAAAATTGAATTTGAAAACAAAGGGGCTGGAAAACGACCTCTGACCTTACCATTTCTTTATTATCACGCAGCAAAAAGATGCAGCACTCCGCACGTCTGAGTTCAAATGATCAAACAATATAGTCGATCGATTAGCATTATTAGCTATAGCTTATACTAGCAAGTAACCATTCTTTAGTTTATCCCCTCTGTTTGTTTGTCTCATTTAGGCATCACAGCTATCTCCCGGCCGATTTTAATATTGTGAAGTGGTGTTATTTTTAATATCCTCTATCATGCTTCCTTTTTTTATTTAGAAGAAAAAAACTGTTGCACCCAATCTCACTTTAGGTTTTGTTTAGAAATATGAGTTTGGTATAGCGGAACAAATTTAATTCTCCTAAAGTCCTTTCTGGATCCTTCAATTTTACATTCCAAACCAGTTTTTCTTAATAAAATACAGTGAAAATCATGTTGGTTGGAAAAGACATAAATCTTTTTGGATGAAGTCGGACACGAAAAGATGATGCTTTTGAAAGGTAAACTCTTTCGTTGAAATGAGAAAAACATACTCCATATATTCTTAAATTTATGTCGTAAATAACTTCTAATATTATACGGAGTATTTGGCTACTTCTCTTATTAAAAAATGTGATAAATATGTTGTATTTGTTATAATTTACTTTATCATTAAATTTATTTAAATATAATTTATAATTTTATACATATAAATAAATAAGATAAATATTAAAAATTAACAAAGTAACAATTTAAAAATAGATAGAGTAGAGAGGAGAGAAAAAGCATTCACTCATATGTGAAAGAAAGAAAAGGGAGGGAAGGAGAAAAGGAGGACCAAATATAAAAAAGACTGCCTTTTGGCTTTTTCTATTCCAAATTCTCTCCCCCCACCTCTTCTCCTCCACAGTCCACACTGTTCATCTCTCCTCCCTTCTCTCTTCGATCCCCAAATCGCGAATTGACCAGGCAGAATCCGCCATGGAGTGGACGGTCCCGAAGCCCGCCGCGTCGCCCTCCTCGCCGCCGCTCCTCTGGGACTGGGGCGACTCCGCCACGCCGGCCTCTGGCTCCTCCGGCGAGGCGCCGGCGCGGCGCGGCGGGAGAGAGCGGGAGGGGAAGCGCGCCAAGGGCGAGGACGGTGGAGCAGGGGAGGTGAAGTGCCAGGTCGAGGGCTGCGGGCTCGACCTCACTGGCGCCAAGGAGTACCACCGGAAGCACCGCGTCTGCGAAGCCCACACAAAGTGCCCCCGCGTCGTCGTCGCCGGCCACGAGCGCCGGTTCTGCCAGCAGTGCAGCCGGTGGGTTTGGTTGCCCGACTTACTGCTTTCGATTTCCCGCATGAGCTCTGCTGTTGACCTGGTTGACTGCAGAGCAGCGAGCTCGCGTGCCTCCTGCGCTTGATTTCCGCATGCGCCCGTCGTCTTTCTTTGATTACTTTCTGCAAGGTTTCATCCCGCTGTTAATATTTGCGTGATTAGTTGATTAGTTTGCTAAAGTTTATGTTTTTACCTGGAGTATTCACTATTGGTCTCTCGCTTGGCGCTTTAGTCTGTGGCTATGCTGTGCTGTGCCGTGACGGCATGTGAGACTGCGTTTGCGATTGTGCTTTTGGTACGGAGCTGGGTCTTCCTGATCTGGGAAGTAAAGATGCTGCCTTTCCACAATTAGAACTGTTGTACATGTGGAGGATCGTACGCATGGTAAATGCGGGATGCTTCTTTCCACCTTCCAATTTTGGTATGGCCCTTATCATGTGTCCATAATTTGGGGATGACCGTTGTTCTGAACCATGATTGCATTACTATGCGTAGGTTGCATCCATTACCTTCTGTATGCGTGTGACAGTTCCATAGTTTGGTCTTAGAATATGGGTGTGGTTTTGCTGATTGCTTCTGTTTTGATGATCCAGGTTCCATGCACTGTCAGAGTTTGATCAGAAGAAGAGGAGCTGCAGGAGGCGTCTGTCTGATCACAATGCCCGCCGACGGAAGCCGCAACCGGATGCATTTGCTTTTGCCTCTGCAAGGTTGCCATCATCATTATTTGGTAATGTGTACAACACTTTCTTCTGTGTTTGACAAACAATGATCCATATTATTTGCTTTTGTGAGGAAACTGGCATTTTTTGGTGAAAGCCTCTTGAAAATCTGTGTTTCAATTTGTTTATGAGAAAAACATACAGATAGATGCATAAATCTTGTTGCGTTAGACAAAGAAAAGCTTAAATTCTAGGCTTTGTGTTCGCATATGCATGATAATTAATAGCTTATCTCGAGTTTCATTTTGGAATTGAAATGAACTATGCATAATAGTTGGGAGTGTTATGATGAGTAATAAATTGTATATTTTGTAATATTGTGCACCTCTGTTTAAAATGAAACTTCTCATCCCTAACTTTATCTGCCACCGCAGATGATAGGCGGCAAATAAGTTTTGTCTGGAATAAAGCTCCTCTGAGCCATGTAAGGCCTTTCACTTCTCCATGGGACGGTTCATCTGACTTCAAGTTCCCACACACAAAGGAAATAAGAGAGATATCTACAAAAGTTGGAACAACCACTGGATCAGATCATTATAACTCTCATTTGTCTAATGCCATTCCAACACTTAGCCATGGCAAAGACGCGCTGTTGCCAACCAAAGGTCTGATTCACCCAAAATTATTCTTCAATAGTGTGGAATTTTCTTTCATCGTTGAAGAAGTTGCTGTTTGTAAAGTCATTTGCTACATTCTTTTACAAAACAGTCCAGAATCTCTAGCTTCGGTTTCAGAAAGTGTTACCTCCTTAAAACATCTTGGACATGTAAAACATTGAAAATTTATCACTTACCTAGGCTACATCGTCTATTGCATTATGGGGCAAAGAATGTTGAAAGCCTGGCCCCAACTCTTGTCATATTGTGCTCTTGTATGTTCCACTGTAGGATGAAGAATTGCAGATATATATGTGTATGCTTGTTGGTATAGAATCAGAATACTTCTTGCTGCACACTTGCTACCAGAAGGAATAAAAATTAGAATATCAATGATGCAGTTGAGTGAGAGGGGAAAGGAGAGCAAATTTTATCTATATTCATTTGGTAATATGTTGGGTTTTGTCAACTTGTTCATATCAAGGTTATTGAATAATATGACCACTATTTTCTTAAACTAGCCTATTTTTTTTTTAATATTGTTTGTATACTAGCTTAAGTCTGCTTGTGATTGAGTGTTTGTGTTAAAATTCTTAACATCAGAGTTAGCTGTCCAAATGTACTGACTTTTAGACTACAGATTTGGCACAACATTAATATCTAAGCAATATTGTATTTGTATTGTTAGTGTTGACATGCAATGCATGTCATCCATAAAGTGGCATCCATCTGGGAATACAATGTTTCCGCTCCAAGCTCTTAAATATTAGAGTTGGAGAGCTAATTACAGATTGTCAAACACTACCACTGTTAGCATATCTGCTCAATTTCTGTGCTGATTTATCAAAATATATCTCTGAGTGCATAGGAACCATGTAATTTCATTAGCTGTATCGCAGATACATCTTTGTTGGACGTCTTTTATTTTGCTACTCAACATCAATAGTTCAATGAGAGAATAACATGGTCGTAATGGTTGGTTCTGCAGGTCCAGACACATCTATAACCGCTTCAAAATTTGATGGAGCACCGGATCTTCAGCGTGCTCTCTCTCTTCTGTCAGCTGGCTCTTGTGGATTTCCTGATCCTGTACAGCAAGCATCTTGTCTTATACAGTTCTCTGGCACTAGTGAGAACAGCGGCGACCTTCATTCATCGCATGGAGGGAGCTCTGCTCTAGTGTCCTGTGCTGATGAACAGCATATAGCACCTCAATCTCAGCTGGTACGTTTTACCTTGGATGCTGGCGGCAACGACTATGACTCCACTTTCTTCGGTCTAAACCAGAGAAATTAAGGCGTGGAATGCGTATGCCTCCTGGTCTCATGGATATTTAGCTACAGTGTCATCCTGGGCTTACACAAAGTGCTCCTATCAACAATCAGAGTGCAAAATCCCTTGTTATTGTTATCTATATATTTGTTGGCCGCCTCTGATTCCCTGAACAAAGTTGAACTGAGCGTAGGCCAGCTTATGTTGAATATGCAGTTCCAGCCTGTGATTGACCCATTTTTTTCTGTTCTTTTTTCTCCCTTGATGTGCCTACATTGGAGCTTCAGTGCCATACATTGTTACTCTACACTTGTAGAACCTACTGTACGATTTTGTATCTCTTTGAATTGCCCTTGACGAATCTGGACATGTGTTTTTTTCTTTCTATATATGTCTAATTGTTACAGTCCATTTGTTTGTATTTTTAAGTAAAAAAACGCTTGTTGCTGCTTCTGTAGGGAGGTTTAAAAGAGTAATGCCTCTCTTGTAGCTTCAACTGCCATGTCTGACTAATCTACTTTAATTATATATGCTGTCTAGAACTTGCAGTCGTATACATAATTATGCCATTATGTATAACCAAATTGCAATCTAATAATTTAATTCCAAGTGAAGAAAGCAAATCTTGTCTCCCGAAAGCAAGCAAAACAAGACTACGTGCTGCTTCGGACATGGGTGGAGAATCCGATCACATAATAAAATTTTTTTCGCGACTTTCACATAACAATTCTCTGCACAAGAATTTGCCGCCACAGGACACAGCTTGGCATGTTCTGGTGGCAAATGTGGGCCACCATCCGAATGGCTAAGATAGTCAGACGTCAACAATTATACATGGCCGGCATTCCCTGCAATTGTCAGCAGATAATGACGCGTGCACACGGTAGATAGCCAACACAAAAGTCATAAATTTGAATTGCAGAATCATCAATAGAGCCATGATGGAAAAACAAGAAGCGCCATGAAAATAGAACGTAGGTCAAACGCTGTGACACACAACAGGCCGAATGAGAATACAAGAGCAAGCACATGTTATTAACATAGGAAAGCTCCATTAGAATGCAAAAACAAAGAAGCTCAAATCTAGGGACTTCTGCAGACCCTGAGCACCGATATGGTTAATACATTGAGCTGTTTTTTTTTTCCCCTCGTTTCCTTTTTTCTCTTATTTTCCTCCTTATGGTCATCAACACGCATCGACTGCAGTAGGTGGTCATGGGTTCAGATATACACCAGCGGAAGCGTGCTTTGCGAACATTGTTAACAATCTCCATTTCAGCTTTCTCAAGCATGCAGACGATCTCAGTAAACGGAGGGCGGACTTCAGGGTTAGGATCCCACAACGAGTCATGATGTACCTTAGAGTGGGCAGGCAGTCACAAGGGATAACTGGACTAGCACCGAAATTTACAACAGCAAAAGCTGCCTGAGTAGGCGTCATTTTTCTGAATGGAACCATGCCAGTTATAAGCTCCCATAAGACAATTCCAAAGCTATATACATCAACTTTATGGTCATAGGGCCTGTGCTGGATCATTTCCCTGCAAAGAAAAAAAAGGCTAAACAAAAGCTCATATTCAAAATGCAGGGTAGAACTAACACTTTTTTTTAGGAAAGGGTAGAACTAATACTTGATTATGCTAATTGTACAATAAATTGAACTTATCTACTATCCTCATGTTCCCACAGATTGGTGTTGATATATATAAAACATAGAGGCAACTAGCTAAGCATGACCCTCTTTTCCATGTATGCAAAGACAATTCAAGCATGCATGCAATAAGAAGTCAAACTGTTATGGCAGCAGCAGCTGCAGTTATCAGTTAGTTTAATAGGGTTTGTTTTAGTCGGTTTATGGTTTGTTTCTAAGCTATAGCCCTGCTGTCTATATAAAGCAGGTAGCAGATCCATTGAGGGTAAGCAACGAAGAATTTAATCTTTCTAGGGGGGGATTACCTTCAGTTGTAGCCGTGGCTAGAAACGTGTCTCGGCTCGGTGGTTCCTCTACTACAACAATTGGTATTCAGAGACAGCAAGGCGCATCGTCCTCATGGCCGACGCCATCGATCCTGAGGCCGCCATCTTCTCCGCGAAGTTGAATCAGATGTTGGCGCAGATCACCATCTTCAATGCTGGCAACGATACTGCGACCACGTTCTCTGCCAAGCTAGATCTGATCTTGGCATAGACCACCATCATCAACACGTAGCTCGTCATCATCAACACCAGGCTTGATGATCACGACGTGCGGATAGCACGTATGGAGGCAAATTTTGACAAGCAGGCTGCAATCTCGTGTTGTGATAATTTGTTGGTTCCAGCGTCACAGATCATAGCCGAGAACAACAGCTCTGATCTGGAGGACAACAGTCTTGCTTTGGAGGACATCAGCACTATTCAAGTTGACAGCAGCCCTGCTTCGGAGGATAGCAGCCCCATCTTGGACGACAACAGATCTGTTCAAGATGATAGCAATCCTGTTTCGGAGGAGATCAAGTCCGCCTTTATGAATCAATTCTTTTTGTTATCCTTCCATGAGTCTATGGATAACAGATCCACCATTGCGGTGCCTGTGATTATCTATGGAAGATTGATTATCAATGGATCTATCTGCGTCTTTGAGGAAGGAAAAAAGTCAAAAAAAATTCATGGGAACCAGGAGGAAATTTTCTTTCATGGAAACCAGGGAGAAGGTGCATCTTTCCCTGAGAACCTGGAGGGACAAGCTTTTCGGTACAGCTAAAGGACGAGCTGTCTTTCGCCGAGGGGAATAATGTTATAGCAGCAGCAACTGCAATTATCAGTTAGTTTGATAGGGTTTGTTTTAGTCGGTTTAGGGTTTGTTTCTAGGCTATAGCCCTGATGTCTATATAAAGCAGGTAGTAGATCCATTGAGGGTAAGCAACGAAGAAGTTAATCTTTCTAAGAGGGGAGATTACCTTCAGTTGTAGCCGTGGCTAGGAACGTCTCGGCCCGGTGGTTCCTCTAGTACAACACAAACATTTGTAATTCTTAGAGAAACTCTAGGAACGTGTCTCGGCCCGGTGGTTCCTCTACTACAACACAAACATTTGTAATTCTTAGAGAAACTCCAACAATTGTTATAAATCGTTTTGTAAAGCTAAATATAGATATTTTATGGCAAAACATGACTCCAACAGTTGTTCCATCCCTCTCTTCATTTTACATAGCTGTCCATCCCGTAAAACTCGCTCGCCAAGTATAGATCACCCGCGCCGCTCGCCATCAGGCCCTTCCCGCCTCCTACCCACATCGATCATCTGCCTGCCTGCCTGACTTTCCGTTCTCCTCTCCGTTCCCCTTTTCTCTCATCTGTGAACCGGTGAAAGAAAGGAGGTGAGCAACGTGACGCGAGCAGACGCGCTTATGCGGTGGAGTGTGTAGTCTAGGCGGCCAATGGCGAGGAGCTGCCAGACGTCGCAGCGGAAGATGGACCCGCGGCTGAGGCGTGGTGACGAGCTTGACAAGGGAATTGGCCTTGGCAGTTTGCATGTACATGCTCTTGCCGAATAGGCCCATGGCTTGCTGCTGCTGGGCTCAAGGCTCCGGCCGGCGTTCGACACAGACATGGTTTGTGGACTAGGGATGAGACGAGTGGTGGCTCGAAGAGTGGAGGCACCTTCCACATTGACTCGTCAGAGCACCGTGGGCAGGATGGATTTGTGGCGCAGGTCAGGGGCTCAAGCGCGTGGCTACGGCGTCCAGCATCGCCTTCAACTGCTGGAGGACAGCACCGTTGCCCGAGCAGCCATCCCTTTTCCAGCTTGCTCAAGCGGGATTCGTACATTTCCTTTCAAAATCCGAAGCAGCTTTTCCACCTCATCGTTTTTGCCGAATTCCGATACCGGCGACGGCTGAAACTAGGTCGGCAGTGACAAGGTGAAAGGGCTTCCTTCTATTGCCCAACTCGCCTCGGTTGAGGAAAAAAACAAATTGACATTAGACGACATGGCGTTTTATTTTAAAGAATGTATTGGATTGCTCCAGTTATTTAGGGGGTGTTTTATTTTAGAGACGAGGTAAAAATCAGAAAATTTAGAATTTATTTTAGAGAGGCTCTTGGATATGCTCTTATCACTGGTATTGTCATCCACCAAACTTACCCTCCTATGTTAGAGGATATAGGTGCAACCTCAGCAATATTTTTGGTTTAAATTAAGGTGAATTAGTACTATGTGCAGCGAAAAGGCCAGAACTATGGCACACCAGACAACCAATTGATAACTAGAAAGTTATTTTATCCACTGTACCATAAAGATGTAATTCAACTCCACTAACATGATTCAATTATTTGATATGTAATGAAATAATACACCTACTAATCAAATTTAACATATGGATGGCATGGCATGATTAATGACTCAATTGTAGAATTCTAGAAACCAAGCAGACTAATATAGTATGTACAGCTGAGCACTTCAATTTCTAAAAACATTGTGAAAAGATGAAATTAGAAATATCACATAAATTGCCTACAATAATATATCAGAAAATTCCTAAATACAAAACGGAATTTTATTACTTACGGTGCCATCCAGCGGTAGGTTCCTGTCTCTGGTGTCATCCCTTTGGTTTTCACCTCAATACGCACAACTCCAAAGTCAGCAATTTTAATGGATTTGTCTGCTGCGATTAGAAGGTTAGCTGACTTCAAATCTCTATGGATAAATCCTAAGGCATGCACATAAGCCATTCCTCGAGCTACATCCAAGGCCTGGTTGACAGCCAACCTTAGAGGCGCTGATTTGTGCTCCCTTCTATCCAGGAACTGCCTGACTGAGCCACCTTCCGCATACTCTGTAATGATGCACCACACAATCGATTTTCTGCACGCCCCTATAAACCTTACAATATTCGGGTGGCTCAGCCTAGACAACATCATAACTTCTTGCACAAACTGCTGTTCCATCAGCTGGCTCTTTCTGGATTATTTTCAGGCTTCTCCAACAGCTTAATCGCAGCATCTTCTCCATTATATGTCCCCCTGTACAGCTTCCCAAATGCCCCCTGAGCAAAATGACCTCCCATGTCCAACCTCCCCAAGTCGATCGCCCACCGCTCGTAATTGCTTAGTATCTCAGTTGGATGATTTGGGTCCATCAAAATCTGAGCCAACGCATCCTCATTTAGTGTTTGTGCAGCCACACGGTTGGGGTGGAAGACGCTGTTGCCGACTGAATAGCTTGCACTTGGGGCATCGCAAAGGCCTGGGTGCTTAAGTATGAACGTGCGGGACTCGTTTGAGCCCACGCTGCTGTTATCCACTGACATGGCCACGGAACCACCAGCGCAGTTGGCCAGGTTGACGCCATCAGTGCTGTCCACAGACATTTGGGAGCCCTCCCCAACTTTGTGGTAGTAGGGCATGTTGTAGAAACCATTGATCTCATTGCCTTGCATCCCCTTGCCACCCCCTCCGCCAATCATACCGTGAAACATTATCCCCTTGGCCATGTCAAAAAGTGCAGTGTGACTAATAGAGTTGATGTTGGCTTATGCTCACATGAGAAACGCCCTCTTCGGCTCCGTCGCCAGCCCTACCAAAAACGGAATTTATGAAGTGAGTCAGCAATCAGCAAACATACCAGTTCCAGCTCAAAAACTGAAAAACATACTACAGGCAGTAAATTTTTGTGATTTTTTATATACAAACAGATGCAAATTTCCTCATTTGTTATATAGGCTAGAGTCTTCGACCACTAGGGCGGATGTAACGGACCGTTTCGTTCTTCCCTTTAATACAAAAGATACGCAGCTCTCCCGCGTATTCGAGAAAAAAAAAATAGGGCGGGTGGCCTTACCCAACCAACAGAGAGATCCACTGATGCCCTCACCTCCGAGATCCCTGGCCTCCCAGTCAGGGACGGACCTAGGATTAGAGAGAAGACTATGGCTATTTCATTGAAAAATAGTGCAAATTGTCTTAGATTATAGAAAAATCAATAATCTCTTCACACTAATCAGGAGCTAAGACTAGGGCCATGGCCCTAGTGGCCTAAGTGCTGGGTCCGCCCTGCTCCCGGTCGCCAGACACAGCTGCTTGGCACCCCGCCACCTCCATCTCCCCATCCCTGTCCCCGTTCCCGCCAAAAGTCGAAATTCTCTTCCACCCCCGCTCAGGGATCGACCCATCCCCGCTATATCCAGCCTAAACGTCAACTATATGAGGAGGGTTCGACGATTAGCGAGGAGAGCTCAGTTCTCACCTTCTATCGAAGCTGGACGAGGAGGGCTGACCCAACCCAGGCGGGAGGTTTGTGCCCCGTTCGCTGCTGGCCGCGCGTACCGCCGCTGCGGTGCGACCTGGAATTGGAGGAGGCGTCGGCGCGTCGCCGCGTGAGCCCGGAGCCAGGCGTTGGCGTTTGGGTCAGAGATGGGAAAGGGAGGGGTCGGTGACGTTGGGTTTCCATGGCGTCGATGCAACGCGCGTCCTAAGGTCAAGGTCCCCACCTGTCTGGGGTCCACCACTCAGTCGTCCAGCCAGCGACACCACGTCGGCAAGGGACCCGCAAGGGAGCACCTGGCTTCGCACTCGCGCTCCACGACGAACACGAACAGTGAGCACACTCGCTCGAGCCTCGAGCTCACTCCCTCACCGGCTCACCGCCCCAGCGCCAGCCCGCATCGCTCCAGCCTCCATGGATCCCCCGGCCGCCGACTCGAGGTGCGTCGTCCAGGCGCTCCGGGCCTCCTCCAACACCCGCCCGGCCCCGCCGCCCCCGATTAAGTCCCTCCACTCCCCGGCGGCCAAAGACCACGCACCCGGCGCCTCCTCCTCCTCCTCCTCCCGGCCACCCAAACCCAAGCGCCGGCTCCCGCGGCCAACCGCGCTACCATTCGGTCCCGCTCCCCCGAGCCCGCGCCGCACGCGCTCGGGCGAATCAGCGCCCGAGTGGACGCCCGCCGAGACGCTCGCGCTCGTCGCCGAGGTGGCCGCCGTGGATGACGGCTGGTCCCGCTCCGTCTCCGCCTTCCAGAAGTGGGCCATGGTTGCTGAGAACCTCGCCGCCTCCGAGGTCTTTGCCTCGGGCCCCGCGCGCCGGGGCAAGAGGGCGGCCGGAGAGTGCAAGCGGCGGTGGGAGGCGCTGGCGGCGGAGTACGATGCTGTGCGGCGCTGGGAGGTGCGCACGGGGGGTGGGTACTGGAAGATGAGCGCCGCCGCGAGGAGGAAGGCTGGCCTCCCCTCGGAATTCGACGCCGAGGTTTATGGGGCCATGGACGCGCTCGTACGGGTTGAGGAGGCGCTGCTTGCCAATGCGGTTGCGGGTGGTGGCGCAGGGGAGGAGGTGGAGGGCTTGGTTGGCAGCGGTGCCGGCGTTGCAGTGGGAGAAGAGAATAGAGGTGAGCCCGAGATTTGTAAAGAACAGGTCAAGAAGGATGAATTGGTGGATGAGGTCCAGAAGGATGAATCAGGGGATGAGGAGGAAGACGAGGATGGTAGGGACGACGAAGAGGCAACAAAGGCAGATCCTGGCAATGCCGATGCTTCAAATACCATTGGTAATTGTGAATCGTTGCCCTTTTCAATTTGCATGTTCAGATGTGCTGATTTGTTCATTGTTTACTCTGTGTTGCGATCATAATACTTTCATGATACCATCAAAAGCAGCCATGAAAGTTTAAATATTATCAAGAACTTATCTGACTGAGGGCACATTCTATAACACTGCATAATTCTAGTTCAAACGGTACCCTACTGTTCTTGTAATAAAAAAAAAATCTAGTTCAGACTCGCTTGCATTCAAAGATGTAAACTTCACCACCCTATTATCGCAGGTACTCCACATTTAGCTTGTTTTCGCAATATGTTCTCTCTTACATGTATTATGATTTCAGGATACACATCCTTTCATTCTTCATTTCTTACAGCACAAAAAATGTTTATCATCTTGTAGTTGCAGCTATACGGTCATGAAACAATTTCCATGATCAATCATCATATTTAAATTTTACAGTTAGTTGATTACTTACTGAAAACTATCTGTTCTGATAAAAAGATGTTTTATGGTTTGTAGAAATCTGTTAGGGCCCGTTTGGATCCTTGGAATTGAATTCATTTTAAGAATTACAATTTAGGCATAGATTAATTAAATTAATATAGTTGTATATAGAGTATATTTGGAAAATTTA
>BCLF01000045.1:1346712-1368235 GCA_001602275.1 Zoysia japonica | reverse complement strand
CACCGCCCAGCCGCGAGCCGCCGCTGCCGCGGCCGGCGGCACCAGCGCAACCGGCGCCGGGACTGGGAGGCGGCCGCGTCGCGACGAGCTGGTGTTCATCCAAGAAGGCCGCGTCCGGTTCGAGATCGAGGACCTTCTTCGTGCGTCGGCAGAGGTGCTGGGCAGCGGCAACTTCGGGTCGTCGTACAAGGCGACGCTGTGCGAGGGCCCGGCTGTCGTGGTGAAGCGGTTCAAGGACATGAACGGCGTCGCCCGGGAGGACTTCTCGGAGCACATGCGGCGTCTTGGTCGCCTCACCCACCCCAACCTCCTCCCGCTCGTCGCGTACCTCTACAAGAAGGAGGAGAAGCTCCTCGTCACCGACCACATTGTCAATGGCAGCCTCGCCCAGCTCCTCCACGGTAAACAAACAATAGATTTTTTATTTTTTTTTAAAAAAAAGAGAGAGAATGTTCTTGCATATAACGGCATGCTTAGTAGTAGAAAGAAATTAACGATCCATTAATCTATCAGGTAACAGCGGCTCGATCTTGAACTGGGGGAAGCGGCTACGGATCATCAAGGGCGCGGCGCGGGGGCTGGCGCACCTGTACGACGAGCTGCCGATGCTGACGGTGCCGCACGGGCACCTCAAGTCATCGAACGTGCTCCTCGACGGCGCGTTCGAGGCCATACTCTCGGACTACGCGCTGGTGCCGGTGGTGACGCCGCAGGCCGCGGCGCAGGTGATGGTGGCGTACAAGTCGCCGGAGTGCACCGCGCCGCACGGGAAGCCGTCGAAGAAGAGCGACGTGTGGAGCCTGGGCATCCTCATCCTCGAGGTGCTGACCGGCAAGTTCCCCGCGACCTACCTCGGCAGCAAGGGGCGGCAGAACACCGACCTCGCCGGTTGGGTGCACGCGGCCGTCTCGGAGGAGCGCACCGCGGAGGTGTTCGACAAGGACATCACGGGCGCCGCCGGCGCCGAGGCCGACATGGTCACGCTGCTCCAGGTCGGGCTCGGGTGCTGCGAAGCCGACGTCGACCGGAGGTGGGAACTCAAGACCGCCATCGCGCGCATCGACGAGATCCCGGTGCCGCCCGAGACGGTCGTCGTCGGTGACGACTGGTCAACGCCGTCCTTGTCTAACGCCGGCGAGCACCGATCATAGTGAATCACACCGATTAATTAACATACAGATCTGCGTTTTAACCAAGCGAATCCCCCACTGATATATCGTTCAGCTCGATGATCTGCGTGCGTCGTGCACGTCGCGACGAGGGTACGGTTTACGCGGCGGCCAGGCATATGCATGCATGGGTGGGGGCCGTGGGGCGGATTGATTACTGGTACGTGAACAAGATCCGGATGCGCTGATCGAGTGACCGATTTGCTGATGAGCAAATACGTTTGAGATGGGGTGGATGGTCTCTGATATGGTTTCGATCGATGACCTGTGAGGTTCCATTAGCATGTATTGATATTTGTGGATACAATTTGCTGAAGAAAATTTTCCCCCTTGTGGAGCCACGGCATGGGCTTCAATTGTATATTGGGCCAGATGTATACCCTTGAATTTGATCAAGTTACGAGAACCAGAACCGGCATGACCGTGGCAAGTGACTGCCCTTGGCTGGGCTTCACCTTTGGTCGACCGGCCGGTGAGCGAGTCCTCCACTGAACCCGCTGCCCGGGCGGCTCCCCGTCTCGCCAAAAGGCAGCGATCGCCGTGAACAACAACGTTGGATTGAGCTTAGTTGCAGCTATTCCCAAATTGCCCGGCATCTCCGTGCGTCAGGTGCATGAACGACACCACCAGAGATCGCTTGCGACGTCGCAAAAATCTCTCTCCGGACGACACGTTCCGAGCTAGACGAGAGAACGTCGATCAGCTGGTTCTAGGTGAAGACGAAGACCACCACCATGCACGTCCGGCCGGGGCGGCGACGGAGATGCGATTTCTTATTCTCGTGGATATTTATTCCGCTTTCGATCGAGTGGCGCAAGGATATTGTTCTAATGCGGCTAGTATCGAGTGGTGCTACTGCTACACCTACGTGCGGAGGCGTTGTGCTGATCTCTGCAATGCATGTCCATGTCAATGGAACACTATCACTGTAAAACATCAACTGTTTCGGATTTGTTCCGTGCTATCTAGTCGCTTATCGGAGGAGCAGACTTTATTCAACCACCACCAACAAACTAACGCAGGAATATATATCCTACTTCATTTTTAAAATTCCATTGATGCAATATCAGTTAAGTGGCGCGTAAATAAATAAAACAAAACTAGCTACCAAACATTCTTGCTTCCAAGGTTAATGAAGCGCCATTCCTTTAATTTGTCCATGATTCTAGATTAGCTAGCCACGAATAGATCATTGCTGTCCACAGGCAGATCGATCGAACACAAATGCGTGTCAACGTCATGCACCTTGTCTGGTTCACAGGAAAAGGGGGGTGGAGGAAGAATTGGTTGGTTCATGGTGACCTACTTCACAGGAAACCTCTCTGGACCATAGGCCTTCAAGTCCAGTATTGGACGTGCACGTTATGGGCCGCGTATTGGTCTGGTAGGTGTGCCGGTCACGAGAAGATCGTGGCAGACAAAGGAGGATGATTTGTTTTATTCCTACTAGTAGTTATAAATTTAAAAAAAAAAAAAAGAGGTAGCGCTGTTTATCAATTCGAAATTTACTGTGTAAAGGTTATTTTATTTTATAACTGAAAAGCCAAAGTCAGGATAATATATAGAGTGAAATGCTAGTGAAAATACAGGTGATCCATAAAAACAAATGGACATCATTAAGTTTTCGCTCTTATAAAGGTTAAAAAAAAATACTCAAATTTTCTCAGTGTAGTTTTAGTCGGAAAAAAAAAATCTCAGTGTGTGGGCGCGTGAGCAACGGTAACGAAATCTTCACATAGTACGATGTTAGGGTACACATCCTTCAGGTTTTGTGTGTTTATCGGCATATCACGATGATGAGGACTTGAGCATTGGGTTCCTGATCCGGGCGTGAGTACAGCTATACTTTTTCCTGAACGGTGAGATATGTTGATAGCATCTGCAAGTGACATGCATTGAAATTTGCCTCTATTCTTTTCATGACGATCGTGACACAGATATAGAGACCTCCTCCGCATTGGATCGATCACACGAAGATATGTTTTCTTATTTTACAAAGTGCGGTCACGAATTTCTTTAGTAGTGGAGTAAATGGGATGGCAATGCGCCATAAGAATCGGTAACTTATCTCAAACCAAAAAAAAAAGAGTACTGGCAAGATAGAAGCGTATCTAAACCACCCATGAAAAAATATTATTGCATATGAATATCATGGCGACAAAATACCGGAACAAGTACTGCACAAATACTTCCAGAAATACACAACCGGTCGAAACTGGGAAGAAACTGCCTAAAAGCAAGTTTGGATGCACAGCTGGAAATGTATGATCTACTTCTACTAGTAGCAAAGGCTCTCAACAAACAAGCTACACATGACACTTCCCTGTCCATCACATTAGTCATCCACATACTCTGATATAAAACCCAACCACGAATGATATGAGATCCATTAGAGAAATCATGAAGCATTCAACTTGCTCACGAGCTTTGGTCGATGTACAAAATTATATGACATGGCTAACAAAGAGACAACGATCAATCAGAACTATGTACACTATATAATATCTGCAAATATTCTCAAAAGCACTAAACAAGGACAGAAGTCCTGATTACGAATAGATAAAATACTAGAATAGAATATTCCGCAATTATGAAGAAATGAGCTAGCTCGCGCTGTCAACCATGTGAAACTTCACTATTGCAAATTTTCAATAAAACCACTTGCTAACGCTCCCGTTTCCCTTTAAAATCTTCCCAACATCGCCACCACGGCCTCTCTTGGCCTAGAGGGGGGAGAACCAGAGGAGAACACTCTCTTCCTCCCTCCCTCCCTCTCTCATTGTACGTTCCAATGAACTGACCACTAAACTTGAAGAACAGATTCACTCACATACGCACCCTATATACACACTTAGCTGAGCTAGCCAAGACGATGATGAGGTCTGATAAGCCGGCAGACGAGCAGAAGGCCTTACTGGCTCGATGCAGCTCCGTCGCCAAGCTGAAGACCGCCTCCTCGTCCTTGGCGAACCTCCTCTCCGTCTTCATCGGGGCCAGCTCCCCCGAGCCTAAGCCGAGGAAGAGCTTCGATGCTGGAGGCGTCGGGCTCGGCATCGTCGCTGCCATGAGCCACGCGTGCCTGACCGTGGCTGAGCCGATCGCTATTGGCGCCTCAGCCAGGCGCCGTGCTCGCGAGGAGCCAGAGCTCTCCGAGAGCTACACGCGCGTCATCAAGCACATGAACGGTAAAGATGGCGCCGGCCACAGCGTACGGAAGCGCGTGTACCCAGATTCCATTGATGGCGGCGGAGGATGGCCTGTGAAAACCGAGGAAGCGCCGGCGCCAGCAACTGACTTCTTGAGCCGGTGCTGTCTTTGTGACAAGAGACTCGATGGGCTTGATATCTACATGTACATGTTAGTAAACATTTCATTAATTCCTTGTTTTACAAATTACAAGAACAAGACATAACCTTTCATCTGTCCTATACCCTTTTTTCAGAGAGTATTTTAGCCTTCAATAGAGTAGAGCTAGAAGTCTAGAACTCAATTCTAATTTCTCTCCTGAGGCATACCTCCCCCATCAGATTGCGACTTAGAAAATCAATCATCCTAACTAGACATAATCGTTCCTCTGTTCTTTTTTTTTTTCAAAGTTCGAGACTAATTTAGCCTTTATTAGAGTCGAGCTAGAAGCCTAGTACTCAATTCTAATTTCTAATGTGTGAGAGATACCTCCATCAGATTATGAAGTAGACGGTCAAACATTCTACTTTCAGATCTGAACCAGAAACATCCTAATTCTTCTCCATGTTTGCTTTCAAACTGTCAATTTGGTCAATTTGTTTAGTAATATGTCCCAGTTTTGTTGTCCTAGTGCTCACGAGGTGTCATATTCTGTAAAATGACTAAGCTGATATTCTTGCCAATCATAACAATTAATCTAATATGCCAGGTCAATAAGTACTCCTCAGTCCTCCCAACTGACTACCACGAAAAAATTACTCTTCCCTTTTGGCTGAAATTCAACGGGGATCTAGATCGTTTTTTGTACATCCTTTCAAAAAAAATAATATCAATATTTGTACTCAAAATCAACAATGAAAATTTATTTTTGAATCCAAATTACCTGTTTGTTCTTGACCTCGACTTGTAGGGGAGAGAAAGCATTCTGCAGCTCTGAGTGCCGATGCCACCAAATGCTAATGGACGACCACAAAGAGAACTGTGGATCTAAAGCCTTCAGGAGTCAAAACCAATCAGCGTCACCGTGCTCTGCTCCAATGGTCTTTTAGTTTTCTTCAAGCATCGCAGCAGCCTAGCCGATATGTTCCCTGATGCAACTGAGCTGCTCCTCAAGTCTGATTTAGCAAAAGAATTTAGAGATAGGAAAGACCATTTAAACGAATCAAATAGTAATTTAGGAAAGACCATTTAAATGAATCAAATAGTAATTTCTAAAGTGCTTCTAAATTATGATGTGAATAAAAGAGAGGACGAAAAGTTGAGACTATTCTCACTGTAAGATGCTAAAACTTATAGGCGTGCTTGCATTTCCTTGTATTCGGTGGGGAAGATTTGCTACGACATTTGATAAATATCACCAGTGACACTAAGGTTCATGGTAATTTTTTTTATTATATATTCTATGCTATTCTAAAGCTAAAAGAGTAGTTTCCTGCAGCTTAACTGATTGAAAAAAATGCCTCAGGTGATACTGGGTTCTCAATATCTAACCAATTATTGCTTAGTAGATAGAAGAATTTCACTGCCACCAATTCAAATGCCAAGTTACTATTGTTCACAACTCTGATATATTCATATGTCATCATGTATGTGCAGATAGTATGTACCTAATACATAGGTACTGTTGATATTTTTTTTCTCGAACATGTCTCCTGTGCAGTCCCAATGAAAAATCTGCTAACTGATTTTTTCTTACAGAATATATCAGCTGAAACATATAAATGTCCCTATCAAACAGAAATACCTGAGTTTATCATCTGTAGTTGCAAACTAAACGAAGGTGCATTTGCCATCACTCAAATTTTGGCAAAAAAAAAAAGAGGAACAATAATGAAAGAAAGGCAATGAGCTCCAAGTTCCAACTTTCTGGAAAGTAGCAAGATGCAGTATCACATTGGCTGCAGTATCACATTGGCCGCAAGTTTCTGGTACCATTTGAAAACAGTAGTGTGCATTGACCATCTCAATACTAATGCACACTATGCATGAAAGGTATACATCATAGAGATATGAGACCACACCGTGGATTTCTCCGCATATTATGCACCCCAATGGTGGCATACTGGCATGCTGACATATCATATTTCCACATCCCGTGACTTTCAAAATGTTTTATTAAAGTACATATCAAAGACCATATAAGATATGTCAAAACAGATGTGGACACCTTTTCTCCTGCAGAACCAAATCTCTTCGCAGCAGAGTAATTTGGATAAGTGTCAAGCTGTGTTATAGTCACTCACTTTGAGAGATAAAAAGAAAGTAAATGAGTTCACCAAAGGCGTCTAATATTCATTCATTAATATAACAAACGGAATCAAAATCTTAATGTAATCATTTCTACAATGCTGATCCGGAGGGTTAAAGCAAATATGCAAAGTTCATCTAGTTAAAAAGAAAGTAAGCTATGAGAATTTACATGAAGATGACTAGTAGTCTATCATTTAAAAAAAAATCAAACTGCTTAAGATGACAAGTACCCCTGTGGCTATCACACAAATTGTTTATGTTGAATGATGCCTTAAAAAATCATATTCCCTCATGTACAATTGATATCAGATATAAATGTGTGTATGCATGGGCTGAAGTGCAAAACAGTTAATTCCATGCAACAAACATATAGAACATGGTATATGGAATTATTTGTTTTCTATTAAGCATCAGAGGAAAAAATGTTGATTGATACCTGAATATGTGAATCGAGGGAAAAACTGTAGTTCAAGGCAACACAGATAATGAGCCACTGGAGGACAAGGTCAACACAGTTAATGAGCCAATTGGGCAGCATCATATCTCGTCGAAAGAATGCAAAACTTTCAAACATTTCCAAGTATCCTGCTGCTGCAAGGAATTTGTAGTAACCACCCATAACTGAATGAAGCACGAAATGATATGCAAAACCACTCATTCGATTAAACTAGCACATTATACCTGGCCCTCATAGTGAGTATATGCTGGTATGGAGCATCTGTATAAAGCATTCCAAAGAATTTATTCCATACCCAGTTTAAAGAATTCAATCCAATCAACCAGTCCTTTTGACGGAACATAATGAACTGTTTTGGTATTAATGAGGCTCTGTATTTCATACTAATATAAATTAAAAAAAACTAAAATTAACTGAAAAGTGTATAACATATGGCTGTCCATCAGACCACCTTGAGTGAAAAATAAATGATGCTATATGTATCACTAAAGGGACTATGAGTGCTTGTTAAAATCACAACCAAATAAGATTTCAGATTTTAGATTTGATGAATAAATGAGTATGATCCCAATGACTGATCTGTAAACAATTTATTGAAAAAATAGGTAAAGCAACCAAAACATGAAAACTTTTAACAGTAGGGGTTTCCCTTACTGTAATTACCCTAAAATAATAATGGGAATTTGCATAGAAAAACACAAATACTGAAGGATTTCTTCAATTAAGTCACGAAAATTCTAAATATGTAAGCAATGATATTTCATACTGCAAAGTGCTTCAACAATTCATGCATCACCGTGATTATGAAGGAATAGAATATATTGCTGTGAGGCCTTTACAGAATATGGGAGACAATCAAATGCACATATATTCAAAAATCTTTCCAAGGAAAGGAAAAACAGTGCGTACTGCATAAAGATGAGCGTTCGGGCACAGCTAAGACTAGGTTTAGGCATGGGTTCAGACTTATCGGTGTTCTGAAACAAGGCATGGTCAAACCCAGCCCTTGTTCTGTTAGCCTGAACTAGGATGGTCCCATGATTGATCATGCCAATTCAAATTCTCTATTCAACCAAGTCTGGCCTAGGCCATGGTAAACCCACTTGAAGTTCTCAGTCACTTTCTAATATACTTCAGTAATTACAAACCCACTTGAATTTCTCGGTTACTTTCTAATATACTTGGGCAGATAATAATTTACAGCAGGGCAAACTGCTTCAATTGAAAGCATAATCAAAGACCATTTCAAAAAAAATAGTCTGTGGAGATAAATCCTGCAGCCAGGCTCCAATGACCTGTAGCAATCTTTTGGCACTGCCACATAGGTTCCTCTCACAACTATAAGCTTCTGAAGAAAGGAAAAAGAAGAAGTAATTTGTATATCAAAGCATAGACAAAGATGGACAATAATCCCCTATTTACAATTCTAAGGCATTTTTTTATAAAAAAAAAAAAACTAAGGTACGGATGTAATCTTCTGAAAGGTCCACTTTCTTATGGTGCACAAATAGCATAGAAGATACTGCTAGGTGTTGCAAGAATCTAATTCAAAGGTACTTCTACACACGAACCTCCTAACCAATAACTTAAGAGAATTGTGACAACTGGTACTAGCACGGCACGAGTAGAACAATACATGTGTAGAGACTGAATAAGAAGTGCAGTAAAATACTTGGAAGCACTAAGCAATGTAGAAAATACTTGGAACGTAGTAGGTCTGGTAATTAAGGGAACCTATGAGTTAGGATAATTCAATTCTACCCAAAAGTATACTATGCTAGAAACTTCTTTTCAAAGAATAGTAGTGAAGGACCCTACTGAATTTGAGTTACCAGAGTCATAAGGAACAATGGCCTATTATTATCTAGTTTATGCTATATAATTTGGGTCACCAAAGAAAGCAAAACTCAAGGAATTTCTGCTGCGAATTGGAATGGCACAAATAGGTCTTCAAAAAACCAATATTTCATAAGATTTATTTGGACTTTTAATTTGCACGTACAGTAGTAATATGATTATATGAAAGTATGTTTGATGACTAAATGAAGAAATATGCTCTGCAGCTGAGAGAAGAAAAGTGCATTCCATACAAGCATTATGCAGAGCATAAAAAGAGGAAACGTCCAACATCTTTGCACTGAAGTGCTAATTGTTCGTTGTACATTATGTACTAGCATGTACAGCATGTGAATATCTGTTGCCACAAACGCAGTTGAGAATAAATCCTTCGACACTTTGCCTTGTGATACTTTCTAATAAGCTATCTGGAATTTGTGAAGGAGTCATGATTCTTCAGTCATTATGGCCCACATCATATCGCGACAAGTTGTTCACTCATCTTGTTTCAAATGGCGATTACAATGTATGAAAATAACAGAGGTACAGTGACGGAGAATATGTTTTCTCTAGTATAAATGCGCTCTCATCAGTACCGCTATGTGAGCCAAGAGTTCCCTGAAAATAGTCTGGTCACTTCACACAAGTGGTCAAAAAGATGGTTCACAGTCTTGTTGTATTCCTAGAAAAACTCCGAAAGTTCTGTTCATTTTTAGTCACGAAATTGCTTTCTTTTACCAAATCTGCACATCAATTCATGAAACACTCCTGCCACTTCATCTATCAGAACAATCTTCTCTTCATCCAGGTCACCTATTTTACCTTGATTTCATTTGCTGGATATGCAGCTCTTAAGGTCCTCAAGCCACGAGAGAAGCCAAATTATGTGAGAGATTTAGATTTATTATTTACTTCTGTATCTGCATCGACTGTCTCAAGCATGGCCACTGTTGAAATGGAGGATTTCTCCAGCACTCAGCTATGTCTGTTGACTATCTTAATGCTGGTTGGTGGAGAGGTATTCACTTCAATGCTTAGTCTTTACTTCATGAAGGTCAAATTTGATACAAAAGAGTCAGCCAGTAGAAGGAGCTCCGCAGTTCACATTGATATTGAATCTATAAGTTCCACAGACTCTAGTGCCACCACTACCCACGGCATCAAACTTGCTGTGCCGATGTCTGAACTTCACTTGGAGGAAAAATATCAATTTGAGCTCAAGGCAATTGAATCTTTAGGTTATGTATTGTTAGTCTACCTTCTAGTAATAAATATTGGCAGCTTCCTGAGCATTTACTTTTACCTTATACTCGTATCGGATGCACAAGGAGTTCTGAAGATAAAGGGCATTGGATTTGTCATATTCTCTGTATTTACAGCCATCTCCTCTGTGGCAAATTGTGGCTTCACTCCAGCAAATGAAAATATGATAATCTTTCAGAAGAACAGCATTCTGCTACTACTAATCATTCCTCAGATACTAGCAGGGAACACATTATTTGCCCCATGTTTGAGATTCATGTTGTGGTCATTCAAGAAAGTTACTGGAAAAGAGGAATACAATTTCATTCTTCAACATTTGGAAACCATTGGATATAAGCATCTTATGAGTAGTAGGGAGTGTGCTTATTTGATGCTAACTGTTATCAGCTTCATCACTATGCAAACCATATTGTTTTGCTCTTTGGAATGGAGCTCAGAGGCTTTGCAGGAGATGGACAGCTATCAAAAGATAGTAAGCGCTCTTTTTCAGTCAGTTAATGCCAGGCATGCTGGTGAATCCGTTATTGATATGTCAAGCCTCTCTTCAGCAATCCTAGTATTATACACTGTAATGATGTAAGTTCTTTTGCTAACTATGTACTATGTTATTTCACTGAATTAGAAGTCAGATCTTACATACTAAGACCATAACCTGCAGATAATCATATCAGAAATTTAATTTTATCATATCATTGAGAAGTTCATTGCTAATTTGCACCAACTTGTGGTAGGTATCTCCCTGGTTACACTTCTTTTTTACCCACCTATGGTGAGCAGCATTCCAAAGCCGAGAAGAAAGACAAAAGGAAAAGACTATTGGAGAATTGGATCTTCTCCCAGTTATCTTATTTGGCTATCTTTGTTATGGTCATTTGCATTACTGAGAGGGAAGCAATGGCCACAGATCCGCTAAACTTCAATGTTTTCAGTATATTGTTTGAAGTTGTCAGGCAAGTCTCTGATTGACTATAATCTCCGGACGTGCTCATATTTATCATTACTGACCTCACTTTTGGTGTCTAACTGCTGCAGTGCATATGGAAATGTGGGTTTCTCTGTTGGTTATAGTTGCAAGAGGCAGCTGGTTCATGATGTTCACTGCAAGGATGCTTCATATGGGTTTGTTGGAAAATGGAGTGACAAGGGAAAAGTCATCCTGATTATAGTCATGATTTTCGGAAGGCTTAAAATGTTCAATATGAAGGGTGGAAGAGCTTGGAAACTTAGATAGCATCAATCATTTGTGGAACAAAACTCCACCAATCCATCTAATGTTGTGAGACATAAACGTAAACAACAAAGTGCTCAGTAAATAAGCATCATTTCTTTGCCTTTTGAACATGCTATTTCAACCTTTGTTGCAGTATAAGGTTAATACATAGAATATGGTAATATTAGATCAGCACCTGAGGCTATCTTTTTCTTGGGTGCGTCTACTGGAGCATGTGTTGGTGTTTGTATTCCCTTACAGTCTTTCCACTTTGGGTCCATTGTACTCTTCTTGAAATGAATGGCAGAGCTCCTTCCGTTAGCTTCAAAGGAATATATCAATATCATAAAAATAGACATATATCTGCAGGGCTTTGGCAAATCATATCGAGGACAGTACTCCACATCATGATCCAAATGGTTCATATTTCACTTGCATCAAAAATGTCTTCACATATTCACACCAGCCCAATCATCGAAGGATCCATAGTTTTAACATGCAGATGATCAGCACAGGGAAGTAAAAAAAAATAGAAGAGCAGAACATTCTGTGCATTGAAATAAAAGAGACGACCTAAAACAACAAACTCGCCGTTACAAACTTGAGGACATTGATTTTTTTCGGCAATCATATCAATTGATGCAGTGTATGGAATGCCAGATGTCCATCAATTTCCATACACTCCAGATTGAGCAAATAACCTCATGGAAGGCCACAAAAGTCTTGGACAACATGGGAATGCGCACTAAATACTGCTAGTTAGTGTTGGTGATGGAGTGACTCAGTTCAAACCATATGCCTATTCGATTCAATGCATAAATAGACCAGCTCACAGTAACCATCAAAAACTAGTAACAATAAACTCGAACAATGCGCTCCGGAACAAACATAGGTTATTTTTAAAAAAATAAAAATAAAGTAGCAACCAGACGAGCTCACAGATCTTACTTACGCATTTCACGAGGCGGATGTGAGGAGAAATCACCAGCGAAGGAGAGGGCGTCGACCGATCGACGAAGCTGGCCACGGAAAGCAGCATACGGCTGCGCCTGGGGGTTCCGGTAGCGACCGCCGGCGAGTCGCCGCCGCGCCCGCGGCCGCAGCGGTTGATTGGTAGTGGTACGAGGGAAATGGGTTACTGGGCTTCTCACACGGCCTAGTACCCCACTGGCACTTTTGGTTCGCGTCATTGGCCCAGCAAGTTGGCCCATTTTATTAGAAACTGCCAACCTGGCCCACGCAGGGGTGGTCACCAAAAAAATCAGGATGCGCCCTTCCTTTCTGTTTTCATATTGGGAAAGGTACTAATTAATATATTTTCTTCTGTTTTTAAATTGATATCGCCGTTGATTTTCAATATCAATTTTAATTTTTTGTCTTATTCAAAAAATTAGTTTAAATATGTAAATTTTTAAGTTGTGATTCAAATAATTCTAATAATAAATCAAATTATGATAAAATATATATAATTTATCAAATTTTTTTGAATAAGACGAATAATCAAATTGGTAGAAGTCAATAGCGACATCATTTTAAAAATAGAGAGAGAGTAGTATTCAAGATTTTTTTTTAAGATAATGAGTACTCCAGTTTCTTGTGAATTGAATCATACTGAGAGTACTGGTATGTCGTTGTCCATATAAATTAAAATCTTTGCGCCTCGAAAAAGGAAAGAAGAAAGGCTGCCGACGGTTGCTGGTGGACAAGTTGGATTTGGTGTCTCGTCTTTGCCAGCCATATTGACACGTACTGCTCGATTGCCAAGCAAGAAACTTAACCATTAAACAAAGAGAGGAGTTTTTCATGCTGTATCAACACAGAGAGGAGGTGGGTGAGAGTGGGCAGTGCGGCGCCGCGCAAGCGGACAACGCCGCCAACTCGGCCAAGTGCGTCACCTGACTCGGACGCCCCTCCCGTCGCCGGAACCAAACAGAGTTCCAGCCTCCGCACCGGATCCTTTGCGCCCGCGTATACTGCACCCTTCTGACCCCGCCGCTGTCGCATGAGCCCCAGCCGCTGGCTGCGTCGCAACACGTGTCCGCCGAAAACCTGGCCGCTCTCAGTCTCGGCGCAGAGGATCCCGGCGCTCTGACGCAGCCGTCGCTTCCCGTGGGTGGCCGCCACGCGACGGGCGACCCCACGGCCCGCCTCCCTCACCGCGCTGTCCCTACACGTCATGGACCTGGCAGTACGAGGTCCCGGTTGGTGGAGGCGGACGCCCACGTGGTCGTCCTCCGCGCCCCGAGAGGGCCGGTGCGGATCCGAATCAGCGGCCATTACTTCGCGCCCGCAAGTTGGCCGAAATGCCCTCGCGGTGCCGGCGCGGGTGAAGCTTCCTTTCGCCGGCGAAAAGAGGCCGTTTCCGGAACGGCTCCGGGCTCGTGCGGTCCAGTTCCCGCCGGCCTCGTCGCTCCTTGCGGGGGCCCACGGCGAAGAGAGGCCAGGATTTGATTGCCTGCGGACGATGCGTGTTGCCGGAAATGCCCTCCGGACCGGATCCTTCATCCTCGCTGATTGCTGCCACGGACAGACGGATCGATGCTTCCAGAGATGCCTGCGGTTTCTAGCTTTTGGTGTTGTGCGGCCAATGCTGCTACTAGCTATGCCTCGCGTCTCTTCTCCTACCCGTCCTATGCAACCAGCATGGACCGCACTACCGCTGCATGACGGACGGCACAGCACCGTAGAGTGGCAAACTCGTAGATACCTCGCAAAGGCAGGCCCGGGAGGCGGAGAATTCCGCTTTCCACGCCGGACTCCGTTGCCGCCAGCCACCTTTCCTCGCTCCTTCCTCTCCTCTCGCCTCCGATCGCCGAAAAGACCTCTCTCTCTTGGGTCTCCTGCAGTCCTGCTCCGTCGCTAACAAAAGCCTTGCTCGGCGCCCACGCCGCGCGCACCAGAGCGATCCAGAGCAGGACCGAAGGAACGAGAGGCGCGGAGAGAGCAGCGAGGAGTACGTGCAGTGAGATGAAGAAGTGCCCGTCGGAGCTGGAGCTGGAGGCCTTCATCGGCGGCGGCGTGGATGGAGACGCCGAGCAGAAGCCCGGTCACGTCTCGCAGTTCGACGCCGGGGTCATGTTCCAGGCCGGAGGCGGCGACCTCTCCGCCTTCAGCTTCGCCGACTCGGTGAGTGGGAAACAGAGGATGTTAATTGCCGTTGTGTCGATTAAAGTGAGGGCTTTACGCGTGTGTATAGGTTTCTGTGATTTTAGATTTTGGTAGCTGATTGTAAATTGATTGTTTGTTTTTCTAACCTGCTTAATTAGGTGTAGTAGTACTAGAATTTATGTTATGTGAATTGCTACACGTGCAAAGATAAGATCAGTAAAATTTTCACTGACCAATATGTTGATACTAATTTATGTAGTATCTTGCACCATTGAATCTAACTGAACTCTTTCTAGTTACTTTTGTTTTGGCAACGTGCTTTCACTATTTATTCACAAGGGAAAAAAGAATATACTTTTACATTCTTACTAAGAAATTAGCACACTTTACAAAAGACTGTAGGAACTTCTGGATTACCTTGTAGCAACAGAAGATCTTGTGTTTTTAGTAGAATTACTTCCAGATGGCTGTAGACCTTGACATGCCAATGTGGCGATGACTCCACTAATTACTTTTCTTTTCTTTTGTCCGAGCAGAACACACTGAATGGAACCATTCCTAGTCATCTATGGTCCCATAACCATGGTGGGGCTCGTCACCCTGCTATCTCCACGACGATCGAGTCACAATCATCAATTTGCGGTATTGCCTCACTTTTAAATTCCTCTCCACAATTTTCATCTGTTGATAGGACTGCAAAGAGTAGAACAGAGTATGAAAATAAATGATTCAGAGCTGTATTTGACATCAAGGCTGCACCTCTGGCTAAATTTGACTGAGCACTTATCTCTTCAGAATTCAGATCATCCGTGATAACTGAAAATTTGAATGATCGAATAGTTGTTTTATAAAATAAAAGGAAGGACTGAATAGCTTAAAGGTTTTCCGCAATCAAATATTTGAGCCGTGACTGATACAGATTTGTATCTGACGAATGGAACTGAGTAACTATATTGTCCCATCGATGTTGCTCACGCATTATTCAATCATGTCCAGCAGCCGCGAGTCCAATATCAGCAACCAATCTAAACGTGAAAGAGAGTCAAACTTTGGGAGGCACAAGCGGTTCTGATTCCGACAGCGACTCGTTGTTTGATACTGAGGGTGGTCCGTGCGAGCAGAGCACAAACCCACTGGACGTGAAGAGGATGAGACGGTACACCAACAGTAGAACATTATGCTTTCTTCAGTGATTTGCCGTTCATTTTTTCATCATATAGTAGTGATATCTATATATCCAGCCGTTATTTGCTGTTGCTCTCTTTGTGCATTCCATGTTGGATGTCGAATGAAGAAGCTCGTAAGACGACCTATTAGGATAAGCTAAATTGATTGCCTCAAATCGCAGGATGGTGTCCAACCGGGAGTCTGCTAGACGGTCGAGGAAGAGGAAGCAAGCTCATTTAGCTGAGCTTGAGACTCAGGTAAACACTACAATATGTACGTCTGTGTGCTATGTCATTGCATATCGTTTTTTCAAAGGAAATTTTGTTGCACAAGATAATCTGAAATAGTAGTATAAGTGAAAAAATCATTAAAAAAAAAATTGCGGTTGGTCCTGGATCAATGCTTACAGGTTATTCAATTAAAACAGGTTGACCAGCTCCGAGGCGAGAACGCGTCACTCTTCAAGCAGCTGACAGACGCCAACAACCAGTTCACAACCGCGGTCACGGACAACAGGATCCTGAAATCAGACGTCGAGGCCCTGAGACTCAAGGTGATCATCATCGCCCATTCGCACAGCAATATCCGTAACGATAACTTCGTTCCAGTTCTCTGAACCCGATCTGTCTCCGCCGCATGTACAGGTGAAGCTGGCGGAGGACATGGTGGCGCGCGGCGCGGTGTCCTGCGGGCTGGGCCACATGAGTCTGTCGCCGGTGCTGAACCCGCGGCAGGCGTGCCGCGGCCCCGACGTGCTCGCCGGGCTGGACTTCCCAGGCGACGACGCGTACCTCACGGGCCTTTCCCCGACGGAGCAGGTCCAGAACTCGCCGCTGCAGAGCATCGCGAGCCTCGAGAGCATCGACAACAGGATGGCCAGCGAGGTGACGAGCTGCGGCGGCGCAGGCGTCGACGTCCGGGGCTGGGACTCCCACTTCAACGGCGGCTTGTCCAAGTGAAGAAGAAGAAGAAGCATGGAACCGCAGGTCGTACGTAGCCTGCTGTTCTGGTTCTGCATGCGTATATGAATGAGCTCGCTATGCAAGGAGAATGTGTGAGCTGCTTCTGTGTTAGCTGATGACCTGAGCGGACTTGAGTTTTACAGAGTCCTTGTGTCGGTATATTGCCTAGTCGTTCTGTAATAGACCTATACGTATGTGCTATGAGACTGAACTCATGAGCATTATTATTACTCATTTCGGTTTTAAATTATTGACACGATTGATTTTAGATATTATTTTTATCATTCATCTGATTCCAAAAATTTATTCAAATATTTAAAATTATTAATTATGATTTAAATTTTGTTAATGATAAATCAAATAATAATAAAATTTTACACAGTTAAACAAATTTTTTAAATAAAAATAAATAGTTAAAGTTGATATTAAAAATCAACGACGTGAATATTTTAAAACTAGAGAAAATACTTCATATGATGGTATTTCTTATGGTTCGACTAACTGCATTTTGATTTACGGCTTTGTGCATCCCGTGTCCACCGGCGTACGGGGTCAGGTGCGCCGTGGCATACCTAAAATTTTTAGTTTAAATTAGTTTTAATGCATATGTCAATTAAAATTTTAATTTTAACAGATATTTAAATAATAAATATACATAGATAATCTTAAAATATTGCTATATATGTATACCAGATTTGGTAGAGATGTCAATAATTAGATTTTAGATATTGATATAGGTTTATGTTAGACTATTATTTTTCACTTAAGTATTTAAATTAATGTTTACGTACTCGGTTTAGGTATCTATTAGCCATTTTATTTAATATCTTTTCCATTCAGATGTTGTTGCTCTGTCGTCATTTTGATATCAAATACACTTAGTTTTATTGAAATCTTCAAACGAAATACGTGAAATATTGAATTTTGAATGGCAGAATACTTAATAAAAAAATAGAACTTTTGGTATGTAGTGATAGAATATTTGATTTTTTTAATATTTCTCTCTCTCTTACGAGTCTGAGCTTACGATGCATTTAAGAATTAGATTTTTTTTAGACTGCATATTTTTTAACTTAATAAACTAAACTAAAGTTTGATAGTATGGGGTGGTTCTTTGCTCAATCCGAATGGAAAGGACAAGTGCTCTATAATTTGCTCAATTTTTTTTCTCTTTTAGCCTATAGTGACTAATACTGCTATTATATTTGATGTTATCTCACTACAAAAAATATGCTGATAAGTGATGTTTACATTCTGTTAAAGATTGAAGAAAAATCGTCACAAAATAGCATCTGTGATGAAAAATTGCTTCGTCATATATCTCGCGTCATAGATTAACTCAGGTGACATTTCTTATTTTTTCGTCATAGATTGATACATCTGTAACATTCCTAGATCGTCACAGAGTAGCTCAAGCCTAACCCTAGCCCAATTTTTCATGATGAATTAGATCATCACAAACTTAATACTATATGTTCACAAATATTTGACCTATTCAAATTTTGTTTTTTTAGCTCACTTTTCTCGGCATGCCACAACCCATATAAAACAATCTCATATATCCAATTTTCAAGAAACATTTATTAAACATTATCTCATTACATACAAAAGTTATGATCCAACGTGACATACAACAACATAAGTTTTTATTCAAAATGACAGAATTTTGATCTAGCACAATATATATGTAACTTGCAATATCTAACATGCTTGATTGACTTGGCACAAACTCAACTTTTATTTTGATCTCAACCTCATCATGTAACCTACAAATGGTATAAGCACATGGTGAGTTCAACTAGTTTCATACATTCCTCAATACATAAATCAAAGCTCAATGAAAACTACTTTGCAAAGACAGAAGTGAAAATTGAACATTTTTGGATAAATTCTTTGTAGAACCATGCCCTTGACAAGAAACACATAAAGGTATACATAACTATAAAGCCCGATTCTTTCCACTAAAAATAGTTCTTTTACAACTAAAAACTATCAGTAGTGCAGTACAAAATAATAAACTTCTTAGCTTACAAGATATTTTCAGATACTAACATATTCACTTATTCCACCTACTTTCACTTGGATCAGACTCCACAATCCAAACATTGAATCTTCTTGGCTTACAGATATTAAATAACAAGGATGATTGCTATTTAATACTAGCAGAGATACTAGAGAGAATTATTTTCAGACTACTGATATGTTCACTGACCTCCACACAATCTTTCAGGCTATTATTTTAAAAAGCTATGACAATGATGAAACTCCACCAGGCATGAAAAGCTATCTTAATTATGCACCTCTGAAACATAAGAGAAAACACATAACTGTTGGGAAAAATGGGAAGTCCTCCATCACTCTTCGGCAAGAATCAAGCAGCACGGACAATCACTCGGCAGGGGCTCCGAGTCCCTATTCTTCTGCTACTGCAATAATCAAGAGGCAGATGTGAAATTTCAGTGTCAGGAAGACCCAAATTCCTGTGCTACCGCAGACTCATTTCATAAATGTCAAGAAGACTTGATTTCAGTAATTTCAGGGATAAATATCAGCAGTTGAGTTATGTAGTAATGAAGACACAGGTACCTGCCTTCTTTCAGCTAAATAGATCATATGAACGGAAGATCCTCTCTGCTTTGCCTAGCTGTGGTTTCCTATTTTGCTGACTCAGATTATTTAAACATCCAAGCATTCAAATTTGGTACAACCTGATGCTAGTAAAAGTTTTTGTTAAATTATTTCAATATCCAACAGACAATTTGGTACAACCAGATGCTAGTAAAAGTTTATTACGAATTAGAGAGGTCTCCTCTTTTGCCATATCCAAATTTCCAATCCCTTTTAACTGCTTGTATCTTGCCACATCTGATTCTAAAATGAAAGGAGCACACCAGAACAGAGTTATTAGATCGTTGCATGTATATTGTTCCTTAAAAAAACCTAGGATCTAAAAAAAGGCATTATAAATACTTTGCACATTAGAGTGCAGTGACGAGAAGATTGGTTACTAGCAAATTTTGTAGACTAAGAATCTGCAAAATCGGATACTAATTTGCTACTGATGTGCTTCTACATGTACAGACAAACAATAGAGGAGGCCTACGTATTTGGGAAATGAGACAGCCCGTGGCAGTAGATCAAGGACAAGGATGGGAGAGAAATTTTGCCTGCGGCGCCGTGCTCGCTCGCATAGCAGCAAGCCAGCGCCACCGCGGCCCGTGCCTCAGAGCTCGCCCGCGCTGCCGCGCTTGACTCTAACAGCTTCTTGCGCGGCCGAGTTCGTTGGCGTAGCAGCTAACAGCACCACCACCCACCCGCGCCGTCAGTGAATCGATGTCACAGAGCTCGCCAATGCTGCTACGTTCGACTCTGTAGCAGCTTCGTGCGCCGTCTAGCTCAACGACGCCACCACACGCCCGCGTCGCCACCGCATGTTTTAGGTTAAAATAGGATGGATTCTCATTATTATCTATAGTTTGACAAAAAAAAATATATGTTTATCTATTATTTTCAATTAACCAGTTCGGACAACTTTTTATGTAATTTTAAAAAAATTATTGTTTCAATCGAATATGAGCTTGTACCGTAGTGGTAAGACAAGCCCAAAGGTGTGCTTTCTTATTACTATCTTTATCTTAAAATATAAATATTTTTGAGTTTGATAAAAAATCTAATTTTTTTAACTTTGACAAATATTATTAAAAAATAAAAAAAATTACTTAGATATGACCTAGTGCTTTAGTCACAGAAGCCGTAGTCAACAGGGGACGATTTCTAAGTCTAGAAATGACAAAGTTTAGTGGTCACAGAAGCCTTCGTCGATGATTTGTCGCTCCAATTCTTGACCATGTTAAATGGTTTCATCATAAAAAAATGTCACTCTATTCTCGAGGTTGTTGGGGGCAGCGAGGTACCATGACAAATTCGCTAAAATCGTCACAGAATGTCTTTATCCGCTACGGTTTCTCAAAACATCACTTACATTTCGTCAAAGATCATCAAGTTTGTTGTAGTGTACTTTAGCTCGTAAACATAAAAGTACGGTACGAACTTTTATGCAACGATTGGGTTCGGTGTTTTTAGAAGAATTTTTTACAGAAGAAGAGCAAGTTTTTTCTTTGATGTTCGCTAAAACAACTCACTTTTCTTTCCATGGATCACACAGTGAACGTAGTGTCTTCATCCATACAGCTGTAAAATCTTTTTTTATATTTTTCATAAAATTTTAGGTACGCCACTGCGGGTGTCGATGTAGCGGTCAAAACCTTTATTCCTTTATTTTTAAAAAAAAACTGCATTCTGATTTATCTCACAAATAGACGCGTCTTCATTGCTGAAAATTATGGCTAGTCTCTACTTTTAAAATGCAGCATCGTACGTTTCTCATTAGGTCTTAGAAAAAATGAACTAAGGTTTTTTTAGACAACTCTTTAAATAATATTTTTTTAGACAATGAGTTAACAATGAATCAGTTAGTGCCATGGACTGGATTTTTTGAGATAGATTAATTTGATATATGTCATTACAATTTTTTGAAATTTGAAATATACCATTTAAGCTCACGTGTCATTTACTTACAAAGTTTTATCTGTCATTGAGACATCAATAACATATTTTAAAGTTTGCAAAATTATAATGGCATGTATCAAATTCGTCCTCTTGATATCTTATTACACGATCGTGTAATACGTCAACCAATGATTTTTTTTTGAGACAATGAGTTAACAATGAATCAGCATGGTGAAAAACGAGTTAACAATGAATCAGTTAGATACAGACACTTATATTGCTCGCGTAGAATCTGTATCAACTCCTTAAAAAAACAATGACGTCAACCAAGGTTTTTTTTTGAGACAACTCCTTAAAAGGAAAACCATTAGAATTTCTTATATCGTAGCGTTAACACTAATATTAT
>BCLF01000045.1:1308029-1319669 GCA_001602275.1 Zoysia japonica | reverse complement strand
AATCTTCAGTTCCTTAATTAATCTCAATCATTAATTTAAAAATAATACTCCCTCCGGTTAAATTATTGACACCGTTGATTTTTAACATTAACTTTCACTATTTATCTTATTCATAAATTTGTTCAAATATATAAATTTTTTTACTATTTGATTCATCATTAGTAAAATTTAAATTATAACTAATAATTTTACATATTGAAATAAATTTTTTGAATAAGATAAATGATCAAAGTTTATGTTAAACGTCAACGGTGTTAATAATTTAAAACTAGAGAGAGTATAAAGTTTATTATTTTTAATATTGGGTTCATCAATTTTTTTTGTCGAATCCATCAGTAATTTAATTAAATAAATATCTATGATTAACTCCAAATATTCTAACATGTCTGTAAAATCTAATAAATCTAATAAAATAGATGGATGGAGCTTACCGGATTTTGTTTCCCATCCGATAAGCTCGATCTATTAGTAGCCCGGATCTAGTAGATGGAGCTTATCCGAGTGCCTCCGAGAAGAGGAAAAAAATGGCACTCGGTATTATTGTAAGGTCTCTTGAAGCACTCCAAGCGATCCAGGCAATTAGCGAGAGGACATGGTTAAACGGCCGCAAGACGACGATTAAACAAGTTTAAAAAAAAAGGCTAGGATTAAACAAGTGCTTATTATTCGCCGCTGGTTGGTGAGGCGTTACCAGCAAGGTCTCGGCCGTTGGTTGGGGAGGGGTAGCCAGCGACGGCACGACGATCCGTGGCCACAAAACAGAGTACCTCCTCGCTGAGCCGGAGGAAAAAGTCCTTGTGAGTGCATTTTGCATTCCTGTGTCCTACTTCTAACACCAAGTAATCATTTGTCTTATTTAAATAATTTATTTTAATTTTAATTATTCATTTTATTCAAATAATTTATTTTAATATATAAAATTCTTAGTAGTGATTTAAATTTTATTAATGATAAATCAAATAATAACCAAAATTTATACATTTGAACAAATTTTTTGAATAAGACATTCAAAATATATGTTAAAAGCCAACGATGTATTGAAAAGTAAAAATAAGTTATAATTTTTAAAAAAATTATATATAGACATATAATTTAAGATGGTAAGTAGGAGCCATCAATGCATATGGCATTCCCAACTAGAATGTTCTCAGTTATTGATCGAAGACGAATGGCTTCAGAATTCAGATATTTGCTGATCCATGACAAATTATTCAATGTACCATGGCGTGTGATTCAACTCAACAGCAGCCACAGAACAGTGAGACGTGTGGACCAGCGCACCTAGATTCAGAAAAGAGGCAACGCCATGTCAGCCATCCTGATCAAAATATGGACCAGCGGGAAGACATGGTCCGGTGAAACAATATTGTATTACGATACAATTTTAGTGGCTGGGGTTTAGGGAGAGCGTAGAGAGGGGGCCGGCACTTGGCAGAACACCTGTTCCAGGATTCTCGCCAGCCTCGCAAATGTGAAGTACGGTATGGTGCATTGCACGGTTCCGCAACTGGCCAAGTTGCCACCACCCACATGGCATGGTATGTGGGAAGCATAAAAACTGCCCTCCGAAAACAGGTGCGGTCCTCAACACTGTGTGTTCAACCAACAACTAGCCCGCTCTTGTGGCGAAAGTGATGACCACTTGTCACTGTCTTTGAGTAGTCGGCTGGTTTTGTGGTTGCAGATGGAACCCAGAATTGTGCTGAAACCAGTCATCTTCCTCGGAAAAAGGCATGAAAGCAACAATGTCTAACAGTTCATTAATTAGTTTAGTAACCACACCTGGTGAGACAGAAAGGACTATGCTTTCACATTTTTATCTGACAAATGTTGACTCTTCTAAGGCGACGAAGGATTATTTATTCAAAGTTATACAAATCCAAGCCAAATATAGGCAATTGGTGCTCGAATAAATTTATTTTACCATTACCGGAGACTGTAATCAACCACATGATGAATGAATGAGATAGCAGGAGCGGAGTGCATGATGCGTACCTTATATAGAGGTACTTTGGCCTCAAGGAGGATCTGCATGTCAAGAGCAGAAAAGCCAAGACCATCACTATGTCTCCATGTCAACTGAAATTCATCTGCCTTTGCATGTGATCTCTGTAACTTCAGATTTCTAAGATCAACAGAACATATCGAGTTAGCTACTTGATATTTTTTTCTCTGACTGTTCCAGAGAGATGAGGGCTAAGACATGCTCAAAAATATCATATGAGCTTCCCTAGGTATGATAACAAATTAGTTACAAGAGATACAGCCTAAAGTGAAATAATTATATCAAGAGAAGCATAGGAATCTGCTTGGCATCAGTGAGAACCCACATCTCTTCCCTGGTTGTACCACACAAATGAGAAGAAAACGAGGCTCCAAAATGTCATGTACACCAGCTGACAATCGTATCCAATATACCCCCCCCCCCCCCCAAAAAAAATGCACAGGTGTATTCACCGAGTGTCTTCACTATCTGCGTGAGCTGAGCTCCTAGATGGACTGTTCCTCCTTGATCTGTCACTCTGGTTCCTCATCAGAAGCGCGTACAATTTTAGATAGGTTTTGGACGACTTCAGACATTGATGGCCTCAACTCTGGTTCCAACTGCATAAGAAATTTTCAGATCAGCCACATGATCCAAAACTGAAATATTGGTGATCTGAGAAGAAAAGAAGTAAATGCAATAGTGAATTGATAAAAATTTACTCGTACTTCAGTTGAGTACAATCAAATACAGATTTATAAAATAGATATATGCAATAGAACTTAAATATACGACTAATATATAGAACTGGACAGATGTGCTAAAAAACATGTTTTTTTTGGCCTATGCAGCATGTGTATTTTCCTGGGTCAATAAATCTTATAATTACCTGAATACATTGACTGATGATGTCTGCAACGCGTGACAACAGTATCTCAGAACACTCTCCTTGAATTAAAGGATCAACCACCTTTGATAGAAACTCAATGTCACGAAGCTGAGAACCAGCCCATCTAACAAGATGTTGTTCATGACGTGGGCGAGAACTGCATTCAGATATAACGAGGAAATGTACATGAGAGTTTATTCAGATACTTTCTCTAGACAGAGTAATTTAAATAATGACAAAAGAGATCTATTAGCATGAAGATTACAATGGATCTCTGACCTGTCATATGGTTTACGGCCAGTAAGAAGTTCTAGCATCACCACACCAAAACTATAAACATCACTTCGATCAGTAAAAGCCCCTGATTCATGGATTTCAGGTGCTTCATAATTTAGTAAAGCCCGCATGCGACCTGACAACTGAGGTCAAAAGGAACACTATTTTAGTGAACTTCATATCATGTCACAACCGTCACCTGTTGATAAGTCGATTTCCAATTCTTATTTTCAACAGCTCATGTGATACTGCAGTTAAGATGAGGCAAATGCTATGAAAGTTTATAAAAGAACTTGGTGGGCTAGCGACATTGGAAATAGATGATATAAATTTGGTGCAGTCATGTAGATAGGCCGTACACCCAAGATTTTGATAAAACTTATGCACAAACACATTCAATAATCAAACATTTTTTGTTGAAAGATTCATCATCCTGCATGCCATATTTGACACACAAACTTAGGTTCTCCATTCTTACCTCTATTATTACTTATACCAGCTGCACAATCAAGTGTGCATCCATGTCTATGCCCACGAATTTTGAGTGGGGGTAAATCTGAGTGACACTGCAAGCTTCCATTTGTTTTGAATATGCGCCTTGTCAAGGCGTGACACCTTCTATTAGCAACACTAGTTCTGATCTTGTCAAAGTAGGGATGTATGTTTCCATTTTGTGGGTCAATGGGTCGGCCCAAAACTCTCCCAAATGAACCAAAATTTGGTAGTACATGAAATAAACTAGAGATTTGACCCACAACTACGCATTGGGTACCCACTTGCATCCCTATGTCGAAGAGACTCAGAACTAATGTAGCTTCACAAGTGCATTTATGGATTCATAGGTCATAGTAGCTGCTAATTGTAGATTAGGGATGCAAGTTTTATATTTTCTGGGTCTGTGAGTCGGCCCAAAACTTTTTAAAATGAACTAACTCCTCTCCACCTTGTAATGTTAGTAGGATAAACTTAATTCTAAAATGAACTAGAGGCTTGAACCACATAAACTTAATTCTAAAATGAACAAGAGGCTTGAACCACAAATACCCATCGGATACCCACTTGCATCCCTACTGTAGATACATCATTATAATCAGGGTTTGGATGGTATCCCAGCATGTTTGCGAAGTTATGTTCTATGAGTTCATCAATTTGATAGACCAGTGACTAAATGATTATGGGCCTGTTCGTTTCAGATGTTTATGGAGTCGTGGTTTACTGTAGCTAGTTGTTGCTACAGTGAAAATCAACGCTGTGGCTGCAGCAGCACAGCAAAAAGACGCGGCTTCTATCTCATCCGAACGGGCCCTATAACCATATCATAAGAAAAAAAATATAATGCAACATAGGGACAGACTAAGTTGCTCATGTCTGTATTCAACCTGAGTCATCTGTTTCAGTCACAATCCAATTATTAATTATACAAGATATGAAAAATCACAATCATATGGTCTACATTAATTACCTGTGTAACAGAACTTGACCCCATAAGTTCTGCCAGTCCACATTCAGCGACTCGTACCGAGCATCCATCATCAAGGAGCACACTGGCTGGTTCAAAATTCTGATGCACAATTGGAGGTTCACAGGTGTCATGGAGATACCTGAATGAAGAGTGTGATTAAGAATTATAAATACAGAGAATAGATGTCTTTAGAAGCTAAATTAAATGTGCACAAGCTCATTAACATAGCATTTAAAATAAATACATCTTACTCTAATGCTTTTGCAGCATCAAGAGCAACATGGAGGCGGCCGTTCCAGGATAATGTATCATCTGGATCGTCTCCCTCATGTAGTACATCATGTAGTGTTTCTCTACTGAAGTGGTTATAGACCAGTAACCGTTGTCCATATTCAGCACAGTATCCAACAAGCTCAAGAATGTTAGGGTGCCTAATATCTGATACTCGTGCAACCAGCTCCAGAAAGTCATCTACTGGTATTCTATCATTAGCATTGTCGATTTTCATAACCTCCAATAACTGCATAAGGCAACAAGATGGTTTTATATTTCAGCACAAGTTCCTCAACTAAAAGAGCAATACTTGATAGTATGATACATACTTTGCCTTCAGGAAGTTCTGCGAGGTACACTTTCCCCAACCTACTCTCTCTTATCAAATTTTGCTCTTCAAAGCTATTTGTATATTGCTGAAGTGATGCAACAGAATAAGATGTTGCACATGTTGAAGGCCCTGCCCTTGGTGGAGTGCTGACACGTTTTTCTTGCTTGACAATTGGATTTACAGTTACTTTTCCAACAGGAGGTGCCGGAGGCGGAGGCGGAGGCGGAGGTGAAGGCGGAGGCTGCGGTGATGATTGCGATGGTGGTGGTGGCGGCCGTGATGGTTGCGGTAGTCGCGGCGGTGACTGTGATGGTGGTGGCGCTGGTGGTTGTAATGGAGGTAGCGGCGTGGGTGGTGGAGGTGCAGGAGGTGTTGTAGCAAAGATCTCTGATTCTGTTCGCTCCAAATTAACAACATGCTCTTTTCTCTTTTCTGGAGGCTTCTCAAGTGCAGCTGCAAGCATTAATATCACTATAGAGGAGTATCTAGAAAGATGAATAGCATTACAGTAACAAAAGAATTGATTGGTCGAGTTAGTGTCTTGCAAGCACCTATACCTGGTACTGATAAATTTATTTCACGTGTCTTCTTCCCATCAGGAATCTCTGCTGAAACAGTCAATGATAGGTTGAGAACAATGTATCATGACACAAAAACAGCAGAGGAAAACACAAATAACTCATGAAATAGTAACCAATATTGACCTTTTTTAGCATCATTCCGTGACTGTACTGGAACTTGCTTGGTTTTCGGCTCCTCTGCCCTCTGGCGCACCCTCCCTAGCTGACTTGGGGCATAATCACGTTCACGTCTTGACTGTCTCTCTTGGTACTTGGACAGGCAAAATACTACCAACAAAACCATGACTACGAATAGCACAATAGCAAGAAGAACATATCCAACAGTTCTTAGGGTTGATGTTTTGTGTTTCTTAGATGATGATGAAGAGCTGCTATCTCGTGCTGTTGCTCCACCAGAAGAGCTTGAAGGAGCACTAGATTGTGAAGGAGCTCCTGAAGTGGGCGATGAGGATGATGGTGTTTGTGTTGGTGTAGAGGCATTAGAGCCTGTAGGTGTCAAAGTGGGCGAGGTTGAGGGAGCCGTGCTGGTGTTAAACGGGTTACCATCATTTCTGCAGGCAAACAATTGTTTGTCACCTGATATGTTGTACTAACCAAATCATCAAATTACTGACAATAATAAATATAGGAACTATGTTTATGCACACGAAGAAGGCATGTGTGGATACATAACAAAATTTGCAATATGTAAAGGTAAAGGATTCTCACTTGAAATTAGGTATGCTCAGCAGCTTCAGAGGAACTGGTCCAGAAAACAAATTATTTTCTACATTTCTGTTTGAAAGTAAATAAAGAATCAGAATAATTACATTTGACGTATGCATATATAGTGATTTAGTATAAGTTAATTCAGATAGCGTTTTCATCAGAAATTGGGTCTAGACTAACAAAAATAAAGAATGCAGAGCATGCATCATGTGAAAGGCACTAGTCGAAATAGCCCCTGAATCGGCCCTCATGATGGGGGAACCAGAGTTGGTTCTAAAAGCAGCGGGAGCTAGCACGGAGTTAGAAATGGATGTGCCGCAAATTAGGGATAAGGATAAGCAGTCAGTCAGTACCACGGTACACGCTGGTGTTTGTCTATAGAGAGATCTGGTAGGAAGACGGACCATGGAGCGCATCGGAGCCAATTTTTTTAGTGCCATAAAGAATACTTGAGTCGTTAAACGCTACATTGCAAGTTTAGAATTTTAGGTTGACTGGTCAATAGTCATCATACTTCATATTTGAAATTCTATATAGAATGCCAAATACATACTGCTGTGGACTGAGCAATTTTTGCAGGTGTTCTACCTCAATTTTAGATATGATGCATTAATATAAGCAAACAAGTTAGCTAATAACAGATAAGAGAGCGAGGCATACAAATCTTTGAGGGGGAGATCCTGCAAGATATCAAGGGTTCCAGATAGTTGATTATCTTGCATGTGCCTGTGAAATAGCAAATCATGAGAGAAAAGTTAAACTTGAACAGAACGAAAAAAAAAAGAAATAGTTGTAGAATTTACAATGTAGTTATTGATGTCAAGCTTGCCAATGAAGGCGGTAATGGACCACCGAAGTTGTTGGAAGAAATATCACTGCGATGAGAAGCCCAATGTCATCAACACAGCATACAGATACAACACAAACAGATATATATATATATATATATATATGAAAATCTTACAGATTTACAAGCCCTGTGAGTGAAGCAAAAGCATCTGGCAATTTCCCATCTAGATGATTACCATTCAGTGACCTGAGAAAATACAGATCTTGAGACAGTTCTTCAGTTCTTAGGTAAAACAAGAACACAGTAACTCAAGGAAATTACATTGCTGTTAGACTTTGGAGTTTAGATAATGATGCTGGAATACTTCCAGTGAGTTCATTATCAGAGAGAAAGCTGCAGCAGGAAGAAACAAACAGTCATCCCATCATATAATTGCAAACAAATAAACTTAAGAGCAAGAATAACACATACAAATTCTGAAGTGTGACCGGCAGATCTTCTGGTATAGTTCCACCGATATTATTGTTGCTAAGATTTCTACAAAAAATAGATAAAAGCAAAATATGCACACAACTTGGTCAAGATTAGAGCACAAGATAACTTCTAGCATTGTGTAAAATTGTTCACTTGTTAACGCAACATGACATTTGTACAACCCTCAAGCACGAGCAAGAAAAATATAAATATAATACCCTTACATTTCAGCTATTGTTGTGAACTTTCCCAGGCCATCTAGCTTTCCCCCCAAATTTGCAGCATTGAAAACTCTGAAAACAATGAGTTGATAAAAGCACAAAATATAAAAGCCTTACTAGAGAAAACAAGCATAAAAAAGAACTGACATACATTGAGTTTATACTTGTGCCGATGCATGTGACGCCCTGCCAGTTTTCACCACAGGGATCTCCAGCACTCGCCGTCCATCCAGGCAAGTCTGGTGATCCGAGAGCAACATAAAGTGCATTTATAGCAGCAACTGCATGCAAAAGTGCAGGGAAAACAAGGCATCAGTAAGTAAAACGAAAGCTTCCCATATAACATGCAACCGCACAAACCCAATATGCATTACTCTTGCCACTGTACTAAAACGGAAAATGAGTAGCACATTGCAACAACAGTACACAATATAGTCATTTGGCATTCACCCAGTTCTCTGTTGCTCAGAACCTCGTTTGTCTTAACACTGTCAATTACTGGGACTGTAAGCAGAACTAAGATCAAGTTCCCCTTCTGTGACAGGTAATCTCATTTGTTATCCATCTCTTTCTCCTGCACTCTTTGAGCAGAGAGAGAATTTTCTGCCATAGCAATCAAACAGTAACGACAAGTTGATAATCTACAAAGCCCTGGGCACCACACCCCTCCAGGACCACAAACATCGCTCTCATTCTCCATGCCGAAAAGCACATCCCAATTGCCACATATTATCGCTCTGTTGCTTCGTTAGGCAGGCACGCAGCACAAATTCAACGGAGCTATCAATCAACTACTGACGTACTACGAAACCAGTGGAGGTCGCGCGACCAAACCCACCCGATCCCCAGCTCAACTGTACCGCACTGAAATGAATTACTCCCATTTTTTTCCTCCGCACTTAATTGGCGGATGGACTTAATTACTCTGCTGCAGAAACATCACTCGAACTAGCGGAGCAGCTCGCGCTACGCTCCGTCAACCGAATCAACAGGAGGGAGAGCGAGGGGAGAAGCGAAGAAGGGCAAGCATTACCGTCGGAGGGGTCGGTGGCCGCGCGCGCAGGCAGCGCCAATGCCGCCGCGACGATCAGGAGCAAGTGGACGAGGACCTCAGCCCCGGGCGGCCCGAGGCGGCCGCCGCCGCCTCCCGCGCGCATCGCTCGGATGTCGGACCCTCGGGCTAGCGCCCCGCCGGCTTCTCCGAGCACCAGGGGAGCATCAGCGAGCCCGTCAGCGCGGCGGAGCTAGCGGCCGTCGCGGAAACCGAGGCTCGCGTAGATCTAGTGAGAGGGAGAGTGGGAGAGGGTGGAAACTCTGGGACTCTGAGGTTCGCTTTTCCGGAGCGGATTCTCTCTCTCTGCCTCTCTCTGCTCGCTGCTTCCGTCTGTTTTTGTTGGCTTCTAGAATCAGTACACTGTGTAGCTGTAAGGATTGGAGAGATGCTAGAATGAGAGAGAGAGAGACTGGGAGTGGCGGCGAAGCGAGAGAAAGGCAGCCGCGGAAGAGAAAGACTGAAAGGGGAGCGTGAGTATGCAACGGTGTGAAAAGCTAGAGAGAGAGAGGCAGTGCGTGCTGTGGGTATGAGTGCTGACTGGCGGAAGGAGAAAGAAAGGGAGGAGAGAGAAAAGGGTTGGGAGTTTTGGACAAAGGCCCTGAAAGAAAGAAAGAAACGAAAATTCTTACTCCTATGCTGATTGGGAGAACGGCATCCATTTTTCACGGTGAAGAACTGGAGTGTCTACTCTCTTGCTGCTTTTCTTTGCTAAAAGGAAAAAGAATTACGCGCCGGCCCTTTATAATTTGATGAAAAGGATCCCAGAGAATGTGCGAGCCGATGGGCGTGGACCAGCGGAATCACGGCACATGGGGCTTGCACCGCAAACAGCCAAGCGGGCGGCACCTGACCAATTACCAAAGCTAGCAACACCGCATATTACCGTCACGGGCGCGTGCAGAGCAAACAGCCAAGCGGTTGGTTTTACACTTGCGAGGTTAATTAGCCAGACCGACACCAAACGGTAACTTGAGAGGTGTCAAAGCGGCGGGTCGATCGCCGGATGTGCAGTGGCATGGTGGTTGCAGCTTCGAAAGGGTTGCCTGGCTTCGCCGTCAAGCACCGCCGCGCCACTATCAGTGATTCGATGGAGACGCATGCAGATCTCCATGAGCGGCCAACCAGGTCGCCATCGATCTTAACTCTACAAAAATGATCTGGTCGCCGCACGCACTTCATCGCCTAGCGGCGCCGTGATAGGGGTCACCGCGCGCTTGTTGCTACGATGTCGGGGTAAAATCCCCCTAACATTCCGAATTCCTCGAAAGACCGCTTTAATTGGCCCCTCTACTTCATTCATTCTATTAACAATATATAAAATGCATTAAAAATAGAGCTTTTTACCGAGTTTTAATGTAAAAATTGATAAATAATGATCAAAATTTTATTTTTATTTGATATACATTTTTAGTGACCATTGTGTATAATAATTATTGCTAAATATATTTAGTTACTAAGATTTTATAGTTTTTATATAATTTTAATGATCAATATATACACTTGTTAATCACTATATACATATAGTGACAAGTTTTTTTATCACCAAAATATGATTAAATCTTTTTTTTTACAAAATTTTTACATTGAGTAACATTAGACATGTAGCGACTAATTATCTTGATGACAAATAAATATTTTTCTTGTGAGAGAGATTTAATTTATTTTGAGAGTTTTCGACCCATTCAGCGATTAAAAAATGACTTAGCTCCAGCTAACGTGGGTCTCAATTTGTGATCTCCATTGATTGCTGGCACCAGCGGCATAGAATAGATGAGAGATATCTCATCCGACTCCATCGCTTTGCTCAATCGTGCATCGCGATAGCTAATACGTTGACACCACTTCGACTGTTTTAGAGATCGCAACGGCATATGTAAGATGAATGGTCTAAGTTTTAGGTCACTCTCGTTGAATATTGATCGGCCCTCCTTAAATTTCTCGTTCAGTTTCGCCACTAAAATCACCACAGTTGCTAGTGAAAAAAAAAAGAGGCTAGAAGGAAACGGGCAGAATCTGCCGACGGGCAAAGCAACAATTCGGTGAGGTCACCGGGCTGAAGTGGGCCAAGAACTCGCCGGCCGCAAAGATCAGATCACACGAGAGATTGATTGATTCCTTCAGATGGACGGACGTAATCAACGGGCCCTCTGCGCTTTTGTTTTGTGCTATCGTGAGAATGATGCTCTCCGCTCTCGCGGTGCGTGGGATCAACGTCGACTGAGGTGAGCACAGTGCGTACATCGACGTACTCGTGCGCTGGTGGGCCGAGCGAATAATAATACACAGTCAGCACGAGCGAGAAGGCAGGGGTTACGAAGAACTCTTTGTACCGTGGCGGTAAACCCAAATGGGCTGTTTTCACACTTTGGTTGGGCCTGATAGCGCCCATCTTAACCGGCCCAGGTCCAGGCGAGCCAGTAGCCAGGTCAGCGGGATACGTGTTGATCTCTTATAGGCTGAAAACGGTTGCAGTCGGCTATAAAATGAGTGGACTTCACGAACCCTAAAAAGACCTTGGCTCCGCCCCCCCCCCCCCCCCCCCCCCCCCCCCCCCCCCCCCCCCCCCCCCCCCCCCCCCCCCCCCCCCCCCCCCCCCC
>BCLF01000045.1:1239291-1303577 GCA_001602275.1 Zoysia japonica | reverse complement strand
GCTCGCACGTCAAGGCCGTGTGCAGCTATTGCTTACCGTCTTGCTCGCTGCCTTCTGCTTGTTGCCTAGGTTGCCTTGCAGCTTCTGTTGATTAGTATCGGCGCTCAGCTGCCTCCTGCGGTCCTCCCTGCCTTGCCGCATCCACAAATGCGCACAAGTTTCATTATTTCTGCCAGTCATATATGGGTCTCTTATTTGTATGCTCTTTGTTTTTTATTTGTTGTCTTGAGAACAATAATTTAAAAATAGAGAGAGAGAGAGAGAGAGAGAGAGAGAGAGAGAGAGTTTGTTTCCATATCAGCTTCATGCTGGATATTTCTAAGAAGATTATATGACTTGTACAATAATTTTTAATTTTTAATTTCTCAAGTTAACTGAACTTTCTGCCACATTCTTTTCCTGAAAATACAGCATACAGCACCAGCAGCACTCCTAGTTCCGCACAGACAGAATCATTGAGTCCCTGCTGCAGTGACCCCCAGAGAATTCAGATCTGAGTGGCATTCACAACCTTTTCCCTCCAGATCTATTCCTCTGCCGCCTCTCTGAATTGCCATGGCCCTGCTCATGCATGCATCCCTTTTTAGGTAGGAGTATCAAAAAGGACCAAGCAAGAGGACCCCTTCCAAAGCTCTGCCTAGCTGCTCGTACACTCCTTTCCTCTCCAGCCATTACCTGCAAATTCCTCCTCCTTCTCTCTCTTCCCTCCCAAGTCCCAAACGATCTTACTTTAGCTGGATTAACTTAAAGATATCAATTAACAGTACAATAACACGAGAGAATTCAATTTGCTAGGATCTCAATGAACTGGCGCGTTGCACAACTCACACATGACATAGCACACACAACATTTAGCCACGGACTTGGTGAATGTGCATCGAAATTCATCTCTGAATAATAGGCTCATTAATTAGCTCCATCACATCACGCAGATGGTTCGAGTGTTGATCCTCTGCTGGCTACTGGTAGGGGTTGGGGTCAATCAGCAATAGTACATTGCATATACAGTTGGTTATTCAGATTGACCCCAAGGAAACTAGCTAGCTCAACTATAAGTAAGCTAAGCTTGTAAAGTACACTGAAGACTAAACTAGACACGCTGAGGCCATCGCTTCAGCTCTCCTAGCTTGGACTGCATCGAAGGCTAGGGCGCCATGGACGGCCTCGCCTAACTCCTAAGCATGTGTGCGTCGTTCAGATCAAGAGAAAACCATGCTCGCGCGCGCACACGTACGTCAGCCGAGTACGTGCACGCGGATCTTCTTGCCTGCCGGAAGCCGGCACGCCGAGGCGACCCCGCGGGCGACGAACGCCGCGGCGAGGACGTCGTACGGCACGGCGATGAACCACCGCCGCAAAGGCGCTGGTTGCGCTGCTGCTGTCGGTCCACACCGGCGGTGGCGGCTGCTGAGATGGTGCGGCCTCTTCCTCTTGGCCGGCCTGGGCTTCCGCGGCGCAGGCGGGCACTCTGACGGCGCGCGCAGGACGTTCGCCGCCGACGTGGGAGTGGCACACCCGTCGACGACGGCGGCGGCGTTGTTCTTCTCGTCGCCGTCTGGCCGCGTTGCTGCAGTCGCGGCCGTCCGGATCGGCGGGAGCTGTCTGGACAGCCGCAGGTCGAACTCCAGGCCCATCGTCGAAGAGGTACTAAAGCGGCACGGCGTGATCGATCAATGGCGGGCGGTGGTGGCCTGCCTTTGGCGCGCGTGGAGCAGGCAAGAATTAGAGAAGCAAGGTATGCTGCGCGCGAGTGGAGCTTACTTAAGTAGGCGAGAATCATAGAGAGGGAGCTCAGGGACGGGAGGGAGCAGGCGTGGAGGGGAGAAGGGATGGCAGTGATGATGGCGATCGTCCGATCGAGGAGTGAGAAGCACCGCAGGAGAGAAAGGGGCCAGACAACAGAATTATCTTGGGGGAGGGCACCCTGCAACCTGCGATGTAAAAGGCGCTGATGAGAGAGCGAGAGAGAGAGCTCAAGGTTTACCCTTTCGAGACGATCGGATTCAGATTCGGGCCTTGAAATTCTTAATTTTCACCTTAGATACGAAAGAAACGTTAATTAATCTACGGGTTCCTGCCTGCCGCGTCTCTTCTTCTTTAATCAGACGATTGGCACATACTAGTTCTTCTCTGACAATATATAGCACGTAGACTTAGTCAATTGGTATATATACGTGTACATGAAGTCAAGCACGTACTTGGAATATTTAAATCAATACATACGAGGCACTCATTCAGTGTCTCGAGTGTCTACACAGAACCGCGCCCTACAAGGCAAAAGCACAAATGAGTAGACTGCAGCCAACACTCCTACTGAGGAAGACGGTTCAGTTCTGCAGCGAGATCACTAGACACACTCATGCCCAGCAGCAAGCTGAATTAAACACAACACGAGGTAAGCATATGGGACGCTCTTCATCAGAGAGCATATAGGAGTTCCATCCAATTAGGAGCAAGTGGTGGTTATTAGTGGCCGCACGTACTACTGTACTATACTGTACCTTGTGAGGGATCTACTACAGCGGTAGCCGTAAGAACATTTCGCGATCGACCAATGGTAAACTCGGCGCGCCCGGGGGCGGCCACCTGTACAGACACGTATTCATGCGGCACTGGCGCTCTGGCAGGGCGAGGTTAATGCAGCATGCATACGTGCTTGTATGGGGAGGGGAAGATAGGCTTGCGTTGTTGCGGATGCTGGCGACTGACCTGTTTGGTGACGTTAACACGGTCCAGGAACAGCCACACCGGCAGAATCCTATGCCTCACAACGGACAATGTTTGTTGCTGCCACGCCGTCATATTTCTATTTCAGCAGGGCTGTAAATCATCGAACGTTCACCAAAGATCCAATAGAAATTCATCAGGTTTGTGGAAGTACACACGGGAGGAGGAATGCTAACTTCTGGTAACTCCTGACTTCATCCTTCCGGCGAGGCGGCGACATTGCGCTCCAAACCGAATTCGTCTGGCTCCGTAGACAATGGCAAAGAGGTCCGGTCTCAAGAAAAAGTTCAGTCCTAAACTCGCTATACCTGACTAACATCTAGATTTTGATTAGTCTGACCTGAACTTTTGTGTACTAATTCGTCTGGCTCCGTAAATAAGTCAATCGAGCCGCGTAAAAGAAGAAATAATTTTCAGCACTTCTGCCACCAATTCCACTGGCTACGCCTTGCTCCCAAGAATTCTGACGCACTGCAATATGCATGCCTCTATGCCTGGCCAGAGGCATGCAGGATCAGTTGAGAGCTCTTTCGCCAGGTGCAGAGGTACGCAGAGGCTGCAGCCAGCATCCTGTGCGGTGCTTCGCGAGATCCGAGGTGTATCATGTTAATTAAACTCTTACAGTACCATCAGCATTCCATCCCAGTGGGCTTACCAAGGTTAGATGCTCTTAAGGAGTAATAGTGCTCCTACTGAGCAAGCCCAACGATGGCATATCCTCTTTGCACTGTTGCCTGTAGTTGTGGTCCCGGCCAAATTTCTTTGCTCTCTTCACTGTGAAATTTGATGGGTCCGGTGTGAATAAAAACCCATATTAAAAGGCTCGATGGTCCATGGAGACTAGCCATTGCCTGGTGTTGAGGTGGCCTGGATTTACGCCATGACCATTGGCCTTGCTCCACTAATGAAACCAAAGCGAAGGCTTCATGATTTGGGCGGGCGCATGGGCATGTGCCATACTTATTGGCTCCGGGACATGCTTAGGTACATCGTCCCGTTTAACAAGTCCAAAGGGAGTTCGGAAGCAATTATGCATGCCGTGCTTTGACACCTTTTTCGCAAAGGTCCCATTTGACTCAAGGCTTTTGTGTAATACTGCCTTGATTGCACGGGCGGCCGATCCTTGAAGGAGCAATAGAGAATTCCTTGAGAATCTACACATTATAAAATCTGCTGCAGGCTTCAAAGATAAGAGAGTCATAAACATAAGAAAAAAAAAAGAAATATACCTGTGACGTTTTGATTGATAGAGCATTCTTCATTTTCAGGATAAAAAAAATCATTATATGTTTTTCAATTAAAAGCCAAATAGAGTACCAGCGATCAAACAATAAAGGAGTTTCCAAAAGTAACTTTATTTTCTTCCAGTACCACAGCTATAGCTTGTTTTCAGACATGCAGGTCACCATCACCATTTGCATTTTCCCAAAAGCCACTAAAAAACCACATCCGCCAGTACGTGAATGGCTACAAGTATACAAAAGCGATTACAATTGATATATGGAATGCCAAAGGTAACCGAACAAAGTCCGCAATTGCACATTACAAAAGCCAAATCCACATTTTCAGATGTCACACAAAGATCCCCAAAAATATAGAGGGCATTTAAAAGTTTATAGACAAAGATTTTTCACGCCAGTAAAGATATTTTGATTGTTTCCCAGATGGGAGCATAACGAGACTAATCTAAACTAGCTGCAATAACTTGTACACTGATACCGCCGGAGATCTTGAATATTGCTAAGGCTAATGAAATATCTAATGCTCACATAGACTTCAAACCCCATATTTTGAGTTAGCGAGGAATGAAGCAGCTACCAAGCGTTGAACTAGACCTAAGAATGTTGTAGTCAGATGAAAAGGTTAGAAGAAATTAACATCCAAAAGTATACGACCATCTATGTGCACCAACACCATATTTCTGCAGATGATTATGATCATTTTGGTGAGGCAGATTCACACACCGGTGGTGCTGCTTCTTCATCACCTGCACGTTGAAAGAAAATAGCTAGTTAACTTTAGTAAAAGACAAACTAGCTGTCAATCAAACAAAGTGGCAACATAGGAGCAATCGTAGCTGCCATAAAATTGCTAGATCACATGGATAAAAAGGACATGTTGGAGCTGCAGCAAAAATGAGTAACTGGTCGAAGTACACTGTGTACCTTGCTTCCTTGATTTAGGCCAACATCTCATTAGAAAATCCTTCAGTGGTGTCTTAGGAACAGGAATGAATTTTCCAACGAAAGCCAAGGGCCAACTGCATGAGCAAGCCAATAATTAAAGTTACGGAAGGTACAGTCAATCTTCCAGTGTTCACTTAGTCATCTTAATTCAAGCTGAGCAATAGCAGTTAAGAAATAAATTGATTGAATATAAAGAGGACACTCTTTCTCGACTGCCAATAAATTTTGGTCCCACCAATGCCTTGAATCAATTGACGGATTAGCGTTAAGAAAATTGGCTATCATTTGCCCACTAGAAAGGCTTAGCCATGGGTTGGGTGGCCAAGAAACTAAAATGCCCGAAGCTGCCACTTAGTCAGATCAATGAAGGCCACAGATCAGGACAGGCAGTGATGTTATGCATAGAAGAACAAGAATATTTAGTGAAGCAGGAAGGAGAGGGGACTGAATTTGGTGCAGTCCTCATCCTTGACATGTTAGACTGAGTTGTTGTTACAACTATCTACATCATCACTAGAGGGACATCATCCATCAATGTAGAAGAAACCACCAGCAAAACCAGCGAAGTAAAATGTAACCGATACAAGTTTATGTTTCAGGTGACCGATGGATTTGCCAGAAGTTCATGGGGGTCATCTGGGTTCCTCTAATAAAATACTAAGAAACCACCGGTCTACCACTTGTTTTAACATGACAATAGATTCATAAAGTTGAAACGCATTTTACCTGACAAAAGCAATAGCTATAGAAACAAGCCATAGCTCCCAGCTGAGTCTCACGGTTGATGTAAATTTCCCAAGGAACTCAATGATTACCACCTGACACACACACAAAAAAAAGCAAGTCAACCAAAATATCATCAAAATAAGTCCTATAAATGGTTACACGTTAATCCTTCCATACCTGCAGAACAACAGTTATGCCCACTACTCCCAAGAAAAGATGGTTTCTTGAAACCCCATCAAAGATATTCAGTTCTTCTGGTTTACGAGAATTAAATTCATTAAACACCTATAGGAAAAAAAGATGAAAGGGTCAGAAGTTTTCTCAATCTTCAAAATGGCACACATATATGGCAGCGTACCAACATAACAACACTCTTTTGTCCAGAATAAAGAACATTCACGGTGTATCACTAACACTAGATAGGTGCATATAAAGAAAGTAAAAGGCACTAATCATAAATGAGTTACCTGGCACAAGACAAATGTATTGAATATAACTGTATTTTTCACTTTACTGTAGTGATCCAGAGTGTCATGGGTCAAATGCAAGAGATCACGGCCCCTAAAGTTGAGGGTCAAAAGAACAGCAACTTGAAAGACAGCCTGTGGTTATTAAAAATCTCAGTATCTGACTAAATACCTCAGTAAACTATGCCAATTCGAAGTTAACAGTCACTGTCTGATAAGACCTTAATACCTGAATGAATAAGTTCCTCCACATGATATTTGTCACAAGAGGTTCTCTGCATCAAATGTGCAGGAGAGTTAACTTTCTAATCATACACAATAATTGTCAACTGGGTGTGATAGATAGTGTTAATAGCTGTTTCGTTTTCAATTAATTAACTCAGAAAAACATGAATATAACACCGTCTCTGGGTTCATTCACCAATAAGTTTGTTTTTGAAAAATATTACAGTAGGGGAGGTCCCTATCGTGGTGTATATTAATATAAAGTTATAAACAAACATCTTCCACCAAGAAGTTGCATACCAAAGGCAGCCACAATATTGTTCTATGACAACTCAAGTTAATGGTTAAGTGAAAGGAATGGTTATGTAACCCATGATGAATTGGCAATAAAAAATGGCCTAAAGAGGCAATAACTAATCTGATTCAAAAAAGTTAGCCTAGGTCAAGGTCCATCAATAGAGTTTACTAGTTAATCTTTATATTGTAATCACAACTCCTCACAGTTCGGTCTGGAGTGAGGTGATTCTGTAACATAAGGGGCCGTTTTTCTTATCTGTAATACAAAGATACACAGCTCTCTTATGTATTCTAGAAAAAATCGATAATAAAAAGCATTGCATTAAGAAGACCTCATGCAGGCCGAGAAAACCCATGAACCCCTACCCCACCAATGGCACATAGCTTGTGGGTATTACTAAGCCTCCTTAACTACCCAGCTAAAGGCCCTTTCACGAAGTAAATATATAATCGTAAGATAGCTACTGCCTTAGACTCTCTATTCATGGGAAAGTAGATGTATTTGAGTCGAGCCTCCAAAAAAGAACATCAGCCAACAGTGTTTTTCTCCCCATATATGTCATGAACACCAGTAGGTGGTTTCGTTCAAACTCATAGAATGAATGTTATGTCAAATTCACAAAATTTGCTCTCTAAATATACAGGCACCTTACAAAATACATTCAGTGCTAACAAACTATACTACCAAAATGTACATAGGAGGGTTGTGCGATTTACTGCTCTGCTACCAAAAATAAACTGTCAAAAGATTTGAAACATGAAAAGGCAAGTAACTACACAAAATGGACATATAGAGAATAACATCCATATCTGAATTTTAATTTAGAGAATGTTTCAAAGAGGGAATGGGCTGTCTAACCTTCGCCCAACAGGTAGTCGCATCATAAGCTGATCTGTAGGTGGTTCCGTAGCCAATGCAAGAGCTCCAAGTGTGTCCATGATGAGATTAACCCAGAGCAGCTGTATTGTATAAGTATACTTAGTATCTTCCCATGAATGACTCAAATACAAAAATCAATCAATACCTAAATTACAATTCTTTTCGTTAATAGTTCCCTTTAGCCGCGTGGCAAGTCAGTAGTACTACATATTATTTTAGCAGCAGTCATATTCAACATTTCCTGGTAGGCCACTAGATAACAGTAGGAAAATAATGTGCTTTACAAGGCTTTAATCAAATGGAAGATGCCATTGTAACAGATTACATCACAGCATTGTTTATTCCTTTAACAAGTGACAAATGCTTAGTCTTCCTGTAGCTCTTTACAGGTAATAGTTTTAATTTACCACGAAGAACGTGTAACGAATGAGCATGATTTGTTACGAAAGTTAGCGATTTGCTTCTATTTTCTAAAAGCCAAGTATGCAAGTAATGGAACCTGGGCACGCCATCTAGATCAATATAGACAGGCTACCAGTTAAGCAGTGAGAAGAATGATACTCAAAATACCTTGAATGGAAGGACGGTAATTCTAAGAAGAGTATGTTATAATGTTTGAAGTCCAAACAAACCTGAACAGCATTTAAAGGAACATTCCCTGAGGAAATGGCAGCAACCACATTGATGACAAGAGCCGCAACATTTACAGTAAGCTGGAACTGAATAAACTTTTGAATATTTGCATAAACCGAACGACCCCAGCGGACAACCTGGAATATTAAAGGTGAATAGCACTTTAAGATATATGTTCAGATGTTCTATTCAGTGCAAGGAAGATTGCTAAATTCTAAATATTTGCTAACCTTCACAACTGAAGAAAAATTATCATCCAGAATAATAATATCTGAGCTTTCTTTAGCTACTTCTGTTCCTTGAATGCCCATGGAAAGACCAATATCAGCCTGAAAAAAAGGAGTAGTGAGAATTGAAAAGGTGTTAATTGTTTGTAGCAAACAGTGTAACATGTCACAGGCGTGCCCCGTTCTTTTAGTAGTTCAGAATATAAGAGATCAGTTGTACCCTTCTATTCGTTCAAACACACTCTCGATTCATATGTACCTCATGCAATGCAGGAGCATCATTTGTACCATCACCAGTAACAGCGACGACATCCCCTTTTTTCTTAAGAGCTTTCACAAGGAGAAGCTTGTCGTTAGGAGAAGACCTTGCCATCACCTGCGATGCAGTGTTCAAATCAAATTAGTCCCAGTAGGATGGGAAGTTAATAACAAGATCATGTATTTAATAATTTGCCACATCTACTCCAACAAAAGGAACAATTGATAAATGCATTGCACGATGAAATCAAGTGACAGAAATGACTCAATAAAATCAGTTAGCAAGCTATAGACTCTACCAGGGGGAGACGTCCCCCTGATTTTCATCTTAAGAATTTGGTGACACGACTCGGTTAGCAAGATATAGCATAACACAAAACAACTATCATACTAGTTACTGGAATACAGATTCAGTATGCCAAATTTTCATACTTCTATCCAACAATGACATCAATGCATGTGAAGTAACAGAATGACAGGACATACAATACTGTATACAATAGTGCATCAATTACCAGCAAGGACATTAACAGCCACATTAGAGGTACGGCAGAAACCACTAGGAGCAAGATTAAGAAATTAGACAAACAGCATACTCCCTCTTTCCTGAGTATTATTTCCATGTTTAGAAGATTTTAGATGTATTCCCATATTTCAATCCTTGTGCTTCTAAAGCAGTCAAAGAACCAAATGTGCAACAAAAAAACTCAACCAGTGACAAGAGATGTTCCAGTGACAGCGCTGGGAGCGCTACGTGGTAGCTAAGACCAACTGTAACTGGAGCCAGGAAGGTGGGTACAAAGCCAAAAATATGTAAGCATCTAGGTTCGAACTTGGGCAGGCGCCCTCCCAGCCAGTGGGCTTATCCACTTTGCTGTGAGAGCCTTCGCAAATGTGCAAGGATGATAGACTATTCAAAACTAAAAGCATACAAATGAGGTAAATGCAATCAACTGTAACAAAAATATACTGCAAAATATATGCCGAAGAATTCTATAAAACTGTGAATGTGAGGGAAATGACTACATTTCAAATATGATGCAACATTACGACAACTTTTATTCCAGGACGATGAATAACCAAAGAACTTGAATATCATAATATTTGATATCAAAACAACCAATTACTGACATATTTTAATAATTTTGCACACCAATAAATAATTACAAATCTCAACAATTATTGAAATCATAAATGAGCTGTCAGCTTACAGAAATCTTTTGAGCAATTGACTCCCTATCAGCATCACTGTAAGCGCGGAAAATCCTTCCCTCTATTATAACCGGTGCAGATGCCTCAGGATCGGTGAGTATTCCACACTCAAGTGCTATTGCTCTAGCTGTCTTCAGATTATCTCCAGTTACCATCCGTACCTTTATTGTTTTAAAAAAAGGAGTTAGTAAGGCTTGAGTGTTGTGATGGCACATTTCAGTAATGCAAACAGTAATGCGAAAAGCATTGTCGGCAAAAGAAAAAAAAATAGGGTCATTAGTTCTGTGCCTTCACACAAACAGTAAAATAACATATTTAGTCCCTTCAGAAGATTCAGTGTATGGTAGACTTGCAGCCCGAAACAGAAGCATATTAGCTTAGAATTACTGAACCTAAAAGAATTATATAATTAAAGTCAAAACCTAGGGTTTAGGACATCTTAGGTTAAAGAAACCCTACAAAGAAATATCAAAAGCTGGTTTCCTCATATCAGTAATAAAACAACGATAATAATATTCACTAATGGAATATTTTGTAATAAATTGTATAGCATACTCATTGTCCAAGATAAATGAGTGTACCACATGAATGCAACACACACACCTTTACACCAGCATTGATGCACAATTCAACAGCATCTTTTACTCCAGGGCGACAAGGATCCTGCAAATAAGCATCAATGTGTTAGCAACATACAAGGAGACAATCAGAAAGCCAAATAGAAACAGAAAATGAACCATGAAGATAATATTCTGCATAAAAAATCATTAGTCAAACATATACACCTTCATTCCCACAATTCCAATCAGAATAAGCTCATTTTCTGGCAGTTGCCAGTTGCTTATTTGCTCTTCTCGTGGAACATCCTTCAGATCAATAGTTTTGTAAGCAAAAGCAACACATCTAAGACTTTGCTCAGCCATATGTTCGATGTATTCCTTGAACTCATCAGCCTGGAATACCATATTGAGATATAAGAACTGTCAAAACAGATTCTAGAGGTACAGCTGAGGGTGCAAGTATGAAAAAGGGTCAAGTATTACACCTTATCAGTTGTCATTTCATGAGTTGTACCATCCACATCATGCCAACTTGTACATAAAGCAAGAACTATTTCAGCAGCTCCTTTCCAGTGTACATGAACATTTGAGTCTCCCTGAACATTGCACATGACAAGTTAATCATTCCCTTCAATAAACAAAAGCCACAACCTAGAATATATGCAGCCAAAATAATACACATTTAACCAAGGTATGTTAGTCTTGAAACTACTTCATAGCATTATAGCTTTTTGTATTTTTCATAAATATATTAATGAAATTCTGGCCAAGGTATGTTTGTCCAAACCAACATGTGTTTATGATCTAAGTGCATAAATTCCAGAAATAAACAACACTTGCTTGTTATGGAAAAAAATGGCAGTCTAGCGAAACCAAACTATTAAGTTGATATTAGTGAAAAATTGTAAGACGCAAATGTTAGTACTAAGGTGAAATTGTGAACTCGATGAGCATACAAAGGTACAAATATGTATCTATAGAAAAAAAAGAGAGTAGAGTTAAGCATATAGCACCCTTAAATTAAATGTTGGCAATTTATGTTTCATGGATCTTTTGTCTTTTAGCAAAGCCATAGTACTATTTCATTTCTATCGAAGCACTGGCAACACAGGAAACTGACTTCAATCATCTCAAGAAATAGGATGCTAGCAATAAATGTAATAAGCTAAATCTCTAGCCAACACTAAGCCTGCTGGCACTATGGTGCCTTTTCAAAAGTGTTTATTTATTTTTATGTTTGGATGTTGTTGTAAGTTGGAAGAATCTAGTTATTACCACAAGTACTGCAACACCAGCACGCTTCTTTTCTGAATTGAATGGAGAGACGTGAAGAATAGTAGATTTCGATCTCTCCTCCGTAAAATTCATATGAAGCTACATATGAAGAATTAACAGGTTAAGAGAAAATGGAGCTAAAAAAAGCAAACTCAACATAAACTATTAATAGTTGAAAACTCTACCTCAACACCCCAAGAAAGAATAGCCTTCTCGGTTGGCGATCCTGTTATCTCAATGCTACCATCCTGATTTCAGATTGTTATAGAGGACAAGATACAGATATGAGTAGTGTATGTATACCTAGGGAAAACAGAAACTATCTTGCAATAACTGTAGCAGAAGCTATTAAAGAAATAAAAAGATAAGGACAGAGTCCAAATCACTACCCTCACCTATGGCCATTATCCAAATAACCCCCTAACCTTTAGTTTGGTCTATTTAACCCCATCGGTTTAGTAAACAAGGTCACTTTTCACCTTTAATCAGATTTCTAATCCTGATTTAATGACTCACTCTGGGACTGTGCCACATAGGCAGGTGATGTGGATGGCTGAGTTGAAAGATTAGAAAATTGGCACCTCAGGGCTGAACAGAATTAGCATTAGGATGAGTCCATCCCAGCATGCGCAGCTGAGAGCATGGCGGCGGCAACAGGGGCACACCGGCCGGATTTCATACGGATCGCGTACGACAGCGGTCTGTCGATAATTCCTGTGGCGCCGGAGTTACGTTGGCAAGCGGGCAAGTCGGCCATCGCAGCTACGGCACAGGAATCGACCATGGCTGCAGCGACGGAGGACATCAGCGTGCAGTGAATCGACGAAGCTAGCTACTGCAGTAGGCACAGTGCCATCGAAAACGCTAGCTGCACAGCCGCCCCACCTCCTTCCTGCTTTCCCTACCGAAATCACGCAAGAGCCTACCCTGTAATGCGGCCGTCAATAGGTATTTGTATCAATTCAGGATCCCCTGTTTCTAAATTCCGAACTGACCTAAATGTTTATGTCCACATCACCTGCCAACGTGGCACCATCCCAAGGCGAGTCATCAAATCAGGATTAGAAATCTGATAAAAGGTGAAAAGTGACCTTGTTTCCTAAACCGGTGGGGTTAAATAGACCAAACTAAAGATTAGGGGGTTATTTGGACAATGGCCATAGGTGAGGATAGTGATTTGGACTTTTTCCAAAAGATAACAAAGAGAGTTATGAGTCCTTATATATTTGATGCAATTGATGTACAAGACACAAAATATCTCAGGACCCATCTTATTGAAAACATGAATATACCAGACAGATAACTAATGCACTTATAAACAGTTAGACTGAACAAATGTCCAATAGGCTGTCACACCTACTTGAATAATAAAGCAGTGCATTCAGGACATAAATATAAAGTAGCGGAAGTTGACTTATAAGACTAATGCATAGATACCAATTTGTTCATGTAATATATGCAGTCGTAATGTAGTAAAAGGAGGTTACTGGTGACTGTGTGACATCACCTCTGCCTTAAATATGCTGCCAGATGTATTCTGTGCGATTCCTTCAAGTACACGAGAAGTAAGAGTAGGTGACAGGCTCTCAAAAGTAGGCGATGAGTTTTCAAAACTAGCAGGAGACCGCAGCTTCTTTCCTCCAACAACTGATTGAACAACAGTCATCTTGAACAACAAAATGTTGAATACATAGGATCAAATTATCATTAACGGTACCACGAGAGAATAAATGGAAGGCTCATTTTTATAACTCAAAATAACTAACCTGGTTCAAAGTTAATGTACCAGTCTTATCACTACAAATTGTCGTAGCTGAACCCATTGTTTCACAAGCAGAAAGCCTCCGCACCTGAAATTGGCATTTTTAGAATCATGTGATCATCGAAGGATCAGAGAAACAAGCTGGGAGCCTGGGAGGAATATAAAAAAAATTACCAGTGCTTTGTCGGCCATCATTTTACGCATAGAATAGGCTAGGCTGAAGAAATAGAATAAATATTGAGAAACTAAAATAAAATGAAACATGAAGAAAACTGTAAAAAAAACAACTCACGTCAATGTTACAGCCAGTGGTAGCCCCTCGGGCACAGCAACAACAACAATAGTCACCTAAATAATACTTTCAACATAAGATTAAGGCGATAGGAGAGTGGTTCAGATACATTATATACCCATCCACTGTGGCACTACTTACCGCGATTGTTAAAATTTTTATTGAGCCAAATATTATAGATTTCACACTTGTCTGCCCCTTAACAAACTGAACTGTGCCATTTGAATCTGTAGTATGTCCTGTAAAATATCTGTAAGGAAAGATAAGGAATCTAAGTATGCAGTCATACAGCAGATATTTTACAGCAACAAAGTGCATGTTCAATCAGAAAAATAAAAATCAGTGAAAAACAAATGCATTGATCAGAATCGTTAAAGAATACACATCCAAATGGTTTTAAAGTTAAACTGTGGAATTAAAATCTTAACGAAACAGTGAATTCTATATAAGCTAATAAAAGTATAGGGCAAAGCTGTCTAGCTAATGATAGCAAAATCATACTAAAGAATCAATTGGATGATAGCTTTCTTATTTGATCCATCACTTTACACAAGTTTCATCCTTAAACTGCATACATGTGTAGTGAATAAACTTGCTCTTATACTGTCCAACAGTAGAGACGCGCTTCACGCACCATTGCCTCTTTGCTCTCTTATTTTCCACTGTAGCATTCAGGTGGACTTCGCCATTCTTCCCAACAAAAATGGAAAGGGCTCTATCATATCATGATGTCGATTCTATTTTTGCACCAAATGAGAAGGGAATTAGTCATCTATGCCCCTTCATTTTTATGAAAGGAATTGAGGCCTGGCCCCGCTCACGTCACTCCAACAACTGATGGGGATCACCTCGGTTTACAATCACACACAGTAATTGGGAGTCCTATTACACCCAAGGCCAACTTCCATTAATCAAACCCATGATCATCTTGTATAGTGATTGCGGACTCAACAAGGATATGTGGTAAATCAATACCATACAAGGCCTAGCTTTTTAACCATATCTGATTTGCAACTAGGATAAGCATAGCAATAAGAAGGTTAGATTTTGCAAGTTGGAACACTGATACTCTCTACCCGTTACTTGTATAGTTAGAAACCTGAGCAATTTAAATTTAACAGTCAACAAGACTTTAAAACATGGCTATTACCTTATAAAAAGGACTACAAGAACAAGGGCAGCAACAGAAAGCCCTACAATGCCTATGAATGTTGCTACTCCATTCAACCGTACCTAAAAGAAAAGAGAAAGCCATAAATAACAGCATAAAATGGTACAGATAATTTAAATAATTATATCACAATTCCAGAATAAATCATCAGCAGAAGTTAAAAGGGTAACACCTGCAATGGAGTTTCCTCGTTATTGTCTTCTGAAATACTGGCCATTAATAGACCCCATTCAGTGTTTAAGCCGACTGCTGTTACCTGCAAAGGAATGTAATAGTTCATATATACAAAACACTTGTGGCATAAATGCTATACGTTTTATAATAGGATTGCAAGGACGCACTCAAGAACAAGGAACTAGACACTGATTCAATTCACTATAAAATCTAGTCTTCCAATCTAAATAGCAGTCCTACAAAGTTTGTGCCCATTATTTAAACCTCTGAAGTGGGATGGTAAGTCAGCCTAATTATGTGAAGAGAGGCAGAGGAAGAAGTAGCCCTTGACAGCCTCGTTTTCTTTTAAAATGATATAAAAAATGAACAAGGAGGGGCTGAAATATCACTCACCAACATGGTACCATATCCATCAGCTACTTTACATCCTCCCATTAAAAATGGTGATTTCTGGTCCTTTGTAACCTAACAGAAGAAGAATGTTTACTAATTATGGAACTGATTCTTGGTAAAGTGTGAACCACAAAAATCACTTACAATCTTGCTTTCCCCAGTCATACTGGACTCATCGATGGCAAGAGAATGACCACTAATTAAAACACCATCAGCTGGAACCTAAAAGGTTATTTTTGAATTACTTTGGGATCCAAATACAAAGAGCTTAAACATAAATCAGAGCAAAATAGACTTGCCCACTTACCTGATCACCAATTTTCAGAGCCACTACATCACCAACTACAATATCAAATATTGACACTTGAATCCTTCTACCACCCCTAATAACCTGAACACCGAAGCATGATTGCACTACATTAAACATTAGTAGCCTTAAATGTAGTTAACAAACGTCCCAATTGTTTAGTACTCCCTCCGTCCCTTTTTAATTGTCATTCTAGGTGTGGGCACATGGTGGAAAAAGTGGGATGTGCTGAAAACGAGGAGGGAAGAGATAGAGATAGGGATGTATTGGGAATAGAGAAAGGTGTACTGGGAAGCGAGAATGACAAGTAAAAAAGGAAAACTTGTAACTCTAGGATGACAAATAATTGGGGATGGAGGGAATAGTTTCATATCACAAACCTCCACTTGGATGTTTTGCTTCTCCTCATTGAGGTGTTGAAACTGCAGGGATTGTTTGTAGTCGCTGACAGCTAAAACAGTAAGGCAATGTAAAAACATTTAGTCGAGTGCAAATGGGTTTGTTGACTTTGCTCCAACAAATTTATGTTTCCCCACATAATTAAAAATCAGAATGGTAGAAGGTTAAAGGTTTCTGAATATAATAAATAATACGCAGCAATTTGCAACATATTAATGGGGATAGAACCCTTCAAGGTATTGGTATTCTAGCTTCCAAGAACAATGGATAAGGCAAGCGACAAACATATTACTACATGGTAAAAAATATTGGCATGCTATCTCCCTCAAAAAAAGGTATCGATATTCTATCTTTTTTAAACAACAGAAAAGAAGTTCAAGAATTGTACACACAAGCATATTTCTGCAGGTTAAAAAATAAATGCATGCTACCTTAAAAAATCACATCATTTTGCCAGAAAGAAGTTTCAGAATTGTATGCACAACATGACTTGCGCCTTTCAATTAATATCTCAGCTATTGAATTACTTAGATCACATCAATAGCTATAGATTAAAAGGCTGAAAAACAAAGAACCTACCAGTAACAACTATCACAAGGAAGACAGCAAACGCAATGCTTGTGCCATCATACCACCCTTCTTTCACACCCTAATCAGAGCATATGATCGAAAAGGGTTACTTCCTCCATAATGGTCAGCTCAAACTTTGCTTATGGAAGATTTTCAAACAATAAAAAAACATAAAAAGAATGAGAACACAAGGAAAAGGGGAAATAAAGTATAGAATAAAGGAATTGACCTCAGTTGCAATGCCCAATACAAGGGAAATTACTGCAGCTACGATAAGGATAACAAGGGTTAGATCCTGGCAAGCCTCCCAAAGGAAAACCTATAGTCACAAGGCACACATTCCCAAATATAAAAGAAAAGAATTAGCCAGTAAATTAGGAACAATTTTAACAGAGCAACTACAAGTAAAATATAGAAAGGAAATTACCAAAAAACTCCTTCCTTTCGGACGAGGGTATCTGTTAGCCCCAAAAGCATTAGCCCTGCATGACAAATCTGCTTCATCTCCATGGATTCCTTTCTCTAAATTGGTTTTCAGTAAATTTGCAAGGCCTTTAACCTGATACTCAAAGAAGAGGGGGCCTTAAATGATTGCCCGTGAATTGTGAGATTAAAAATTATGTGGAAATATGAATGGTACATGCCCCTCCATATTCTTGCAGAGTAGAATAATCGTGGTCCCTAGTTGTTTTTGTAAGCTGTTCCTCCCCGATTCCAAACCTTGGTGGAAGAATTTCTGCATAGAGAAAAAAACATACATCACTCTGAAATAATGCTGCTAATTTTGGAACAATGATATATCATACATGAAGATTCACTTATGTTCTCAACTTAATGGACAATTGATGCATGAAAAAATTGATCACAGGGGCAAATCAGATATAAATGTAGCTATGAGATTTAAAATTTTCTGCATTTGCGACAGGAAACCCGTGTTATTCCGCATAGTAGTTACCTGGTAATTCCCTGTCACCATTCTGCTTTTCTCCAGCCTCTTTAAAAAGTAATGCAGCCTGATTGCATTAAAACCGGATCCATTAAACGAGAAAACTGTAGCATGAAACAAGAATATTGACGAAACATTAGCTTGAAATATACCCGTATAACTTGAGCATGAGCCCTGATTTTCCTTCTTATCTGTTCCTTCTCCTCCTCTTTTTTTAGGTCAAGTGTATATCTGAATCGTCGAGAAGCATTGAGGACAAGAGCAGCTTGCTGCCAAAGGAATGACAGTATAAAAAAAAACCATAATTATAACCAGCTAAAATTTGAAAACAGGTTAAAGCTTGCTTGCAATGAAACAAAAGAAGCAGCACCAATTTTAGTAACTTTTGGAAATCTGTTACAAGCATTCAATTTTCAGAAATCCTCAAAAGCATTTAAGACTTGTTACCCCCGCCATTAGCTATTTGATTGTTGGTTACTTGCAGTCCAACTTTCTGAAATTTGGCCACAGTGTATTCAAAACCATACGTACAAACTAATTTTGTAGTTTTTTCCATTCAAAAAATTGTTAAGAATTGTACTTACATCAATTTTTACTAAAATATAGTTATGCCAGCTAATTTAACCCTGGTACAGGGGTGGAATTCAACTTTTTGTAGAAAATTCAATCACAACATTTCACTTTTAATAATAAAATAATAGAACAGCAGGTTGCACTTCGCTTGCAAAGAAGGTAGCATACTAGGGATGAAAAGTAAATGGATACTATGAGAGCAGTTACGGTGGACCATATATCTCTTAAAATACCAACAGATCGGGTAGGACAAAATGCTTATTAAGCTGGTTTTTTAATGCGTGTGCGAAGTAGGTGTTTCGTAACCAGACCTCACTAAAAGTGGCCTTAAATTAAATCAAAAGAGATGTTGATGTTCCAGCACTTAATCCATGACAGAAACATCACCAAATCAGAACAGCAACGCGAGGTGAGCCACTAAACCCAAAATCCCGTATGAGACCGACATAAAATTAGTAAATGCGGACCAAATTCGAGAGGCATTGTGCATGAATCCACCGCAGGCACCCCGCAGTACCAATCCGGCGGGGAGACGGAGGACACCGCGCCGCGAATTCAAAACTGCGTAGGAGAGGGGAGGAACAGGGGCGCGGTGGTGTATACTCACCCTCCAGCGCCGCAGCCGCTCGACGGGGGCGCGCTTGGGCGGGATGTCGAAGGGGTCGGCCCCCGCGCCCTCGACGTCGACGCCGAGCACATCGTCACAGGAGTCGTCGATCTCGTCGCGGTGCCGCACGTAGCGCCCGGGCGAGGCCTCGGGGGCCCGCACGCCGGACATCGCCGCCGCCGGATCCTCAGGAGAGATGACACCGCACCGCCCCGATCTGCAGCGGCGCGCATTCCACATCAGCAAATCAAATCAGCAGCAATTAAAAATTCGAACCACCAACGAGACAAAACCATAACACCTCCAAAAAATTATAAAAATAAAAAAGGAGAATCCGCGTGACGGGAGGATGGCCACCTCGGGGCGGGCGCGCGCGTTGAGCGCTCGCCGGCGCTGGGGACGGACGGAGGGGGGAGCCGAGGGGGATGGGAAGAAGAGTGCGGCGGAGGTAACGAAGAAGCCAAAGCGGAGAACGGGGGTGTCCGAATCGGGGCTGTCTCAGCTCTCTTTCCGCGATGCTTCCTCCTTCCTACTGCTTCGCTCGCCCGCCTTTTTCCCGCTCACGCTGTCTCGACTTCCCCCTCCCCCTCGCTTTCTTTCGCCGGACGCTGCCGTGCGAGAAGACCGGCGAGGGAACGGGTCCGTCCAAAAAGAGAGCACGTTATTTCGTGTATGTTACTGCTGGAGTTCACTCCAGTTGCTGTCGCGGGTGACCGCGCCACCGCCCCACCGCTTCTATCCACGAGGTCGACCGCAAGAGCCACACCACCCCGCGCAAGTCGCAAAAGAACCGAACGAAGCACTAGCCAGACCGCCCCGTCCGCTCCATTAATTTTTTTTTTTCATGTAGAACTCGTTTCGTGATGAATTCGATAATTTGCCATATATGTGTAAATGACATATTAAATCAATTATGTTTATGACAGTGAGTCGACGTGTTAAATTGTCAAAGTCTTACGAAATAAGTTCTAAATTGTCAAATACCTCTGTAGTAGTGCAGATGTGTCTGACTCGGTTGATGAAATGAGCGGCATGTGGCGACTCAAGGTGTGGGAAATTAATTGACTATTTCCTCCATTCTAAAATATAAGTATTTCTAAATTTAATTAAAATAAAAAAAATTATTACTTTGATTACTAATAATATATAATTAATAATATTTTATCATATAAAATATATTTTTTAATCATCATGAAATAAATTTCAAAAAAATATATTTTTATATTAAAAAGTATGTAATTCTCTAAATATTATTAATAAACTTTAAAAAAATTATTTTATCCAAATTTGAAAATTGCTTATATTTTAAAACGGTGGTTTACTATGAAATTGAATCAGATTGGTTGCATTAAAAAACATAAAAATTAGTCGGTTTTCAACAGTTAACCACTTAGTTGCATTTGTCTAATGCGTACGGTTGTCATGTGCTCATTTTCCTTTTTGTTTGCTGGCGTCAGGTAGCCAACCGACTCCAAGCTTCTTTTAAAAACTTATCAGGTGACCAAACCCACAACTTCAAGCTGAGTTGCTGCGTCGAGTTGTCGTGATGTTAGCTTCACATCGTGCTTTTGGAGTTCATTGGTAAGCTGAATTTTGATTTGCACTTGAAATGGTGACGGTTTGTATGGTGGGTGGTAGGAAATTCGCTGGATCAGAGCTCAGCGTCCGCTAAGCAATGGGAGTGGCAGGCTACTCCAGTTAAGAAAAGGTGAGCTTAATTAAACAGGGCTAGTATAACTCTTAAACACTTTTTAGGTGTCATAGTTTTTCAATACCAAGTAACCGTGGTTTTAGAAGTTAAGTAAATTTATGGTTTAGACAAAAGAAATTTTGAGTTTAGATTTTCAAAATTCTATATAACGATTACATTTTTATTAATACCATAGCTTTTAAAACTATAAAATTTATTGCATCCAAACACTTTCTTAATTTATAAAATCAAAGCTTTTAACAAAGCCGTAGCATTCTTTCAAAACTACAAAAAATAATTAAGTCCTCAAAATAATTTACATCCAAACAGAACCTTAGTCTAGTATATGACCAAGGCAGCACGTGATCACACAGTCGGCAGGGCCAGGACAGCATCCCCTACCGACAAGTGTTCAGTGGCCAGGCATGTGTTTTTGCAGGATGTCAAAATGGAGAATTCAAAATTTCCAATCGTCATGGAGCCAGGATCTATTGAAAATTAGTCCTTGGGTATATGATACTACTGCCATGTACTTGGACCGCGATAATATGGGTGATAGTTTATTAAGCATGCCAGATCATCAGCAGCTTCAGCGTGCTTAGGCGAGGGGATGCATAGATTGAGCGCAAAGTCGATAAGGAGATTGATCTGAATATTATACTGTTGCCCCTGAAGGCAGAGACGGATGGAGAGACTCATGGGGACTGGCTACTGAAAGTGTGGTGGTTGGTTTATGTAATCAGCTCCCACGCTTGACGAATTAAATAGTCCACTCCTTTTGTTTTTAATTTAAACGTATATTTTCTTTAAATTAACCGACGACGACGATTTTAGAATGGATGTAGTATATCATAGAACCAGCATAGCATGTCCTAGCTCGTGGTGACACGACACCGATCATGGCGTGGGCGGATTTGAGCTAGTATGTGCTTGAGAAGAACGGTGCGAGGCGAGTGCTCTCTGTTTGAATTTCGAACAAAATAAGATTCAGTTCTTGCTTCTACTGTTGTATTTGCGCCGTGGGATTAACCTTGTACCCTTTCCCGGAATGAAAACAAGCAAAGATCTCCGTGATAAAGCAGCAAACCAAAGCGAAAAGGACCGGAGAACCAGAGCATACGAAAGGAATCAACCCGGGCTGCGCCGCCACCACAGCCCGGTCGATGCACAGGAGCCCCGTAGCACACAAAACCACGGCGCGCGCACGGCAGATAAGCTGGGACGGACAACGTACCTGATCGATCTCGGCCGTGGCGCGGCGCCGCGTCGGGCGGACAAGAAGGCGTTCGCGGCGCAACGAAGAGGTGGAAGGCTTATATGTAGCTCACGTCGGCCACGCGCTTGGTACGGGCGCGCGGCGAGCTTAGCGGCGTTTTGTAAGGGGTGCGCGCGCGGCGCCGTGTCGACCACGCACAGCTCGTTCAGCGGCAGGTCCTGTGCGTCTTCTTCAGCTCTGAGACTGCCGGTCGTGCTCGGGAGCTTGCTTGGCGCGGTGAGCAAGGAAGCTCCATAGCCTGGCTAGCTGCGCTCTTTGCTTCTTGGCTCCGCTGTCGCTACCTTAGCTAGTTGCTGCTTTGGACATTCGGAGCTGGCCGGCGTTCCTCTTTTTATAGTGACGACTGACGAGATTAGAGGTGTAAAATAGGAACAATTGGATTACACTTCAAACCTCTTTAGTTAAAGAAATGAACTAAGTTTAATTTCAGATGCGCTTATTTACACCCGATCACACAAGCCGGTTATATATACTACTCCCCGAATCAACCACTGCACCATCGTTAGTTCTGACGTTTTCTGATGGTACGGGGAAAAGATGGATGCTAATGTGTCGATGGGGTATTGGGGTTGGAAGGGATCTGCAAGGACCAAGTTAGGAATCTTCCTAGCCTTCTTCTAGCTAGGGAGTATAGGGTTTCTGCTAGGCTAAGATCGATCTTTTCCCAGGTTTTCACTGTTTTGTTCTGATCGATCGATGCAACAGGGATGGCTACAGAGTGGGTCGCATTATTTTTAGTCATTTCACACCGCGGCTACTAAGTTTCTGACATTGTATAGTAGAAATTCCTGTTCCACCCAGTGACTTCAACGGTTCAACACTATATTGGCTGCTTGAGACAGCGTGAACGACAGTGGTGCCAAAGCTGAGCCCTGTGCAGGACGCAGGTCGTCGTTGTCCGGACCCATGCAAGTCGTCGGCCATATGTGTTCAGAAAGTTGCGCGCAATTCTGTTCGATTCGCTACGACTTGCTAGCTAGTCGGCCGCCGTTAATTTTTTTTTTACACCATGCATGATACCTGTCGGCCGCCGCGCGCGGCTAATTTGATCGAGTTCAGACGGTAACTGTCGGCAGTATGAAAGGATTACATTGTCATCTAACTCGAGCTATGGTTACGATGACAAGAGCGTTGCATGCGATGGTTCAGTGCCAAACCGGTGGCCGCTGGGTTCTTTTTCCATTTGCGGCTTAAATAATATTTTATCCTTCTCAAATGTGAACCACAATTTGTTGCTATAACAATTTGAGAATGAAAAAGTATACTAGTACTGGCCAGTGGCGATGATTGACACAAAGTCCAGAGGAACTAGGAGATGAGAGATGAACATTAGTATTTTATTGAAATTTCAGCAGCAAGACCAGCTTTTTCTCTAGCAAATGGTAGAAATTAGTAAGGGCCATGGCACCCCTAGCCCTAGAGAATCTCCGCCATGCTACTGGCTCTAATCGATCTAGGAGGGAAATCAGACATTTGCTAATTAAGCTAGTAGCTAGGAACATCCTTTAGGGCTCCTTTAGAACACAGGAATGAAAAAACATTGAAATAGGTAAAACATAGCAATATGATAGGACGGCGAGTGTAGAGGATTGAAAACATAGTAATATGGCAGGGAAATTTGTTCGAGTGAGTCATAGGGAAAAGCGCAGGAATCTTTTTAAACATGTCTCAACTATTAATTACTAATTTATTCTTTTATTACTCACTAGCATATGGGCCCGTGAGTAAAATCATTGACGGTAAAAAAGCTTACCACGTGAGTTCTTTGTACTTCGTGCGTAGAAAAAAATAAAAAGAGGTTCAAATGGATGTTAAATTTCCAATGGTATTGGTATGTATAGGGAAGAATTCCCATGGAATGGTATAGGTAGATTTGATGAGCCAAATGGAGGGATAAGAAATTTTCCGTATTCCTACAAAAATCCTATGATCCAAAGGACCACTTAATAACTTCACATGCAACTCTAGCTCTAGATCATGATGAAAGGGGGCAACCGGTTGACTCACTACGTACTGGTCAACTTAAACGAAAGTCCATTGTAATTACCGCACCTAATCCGATCGATGCAGCTAACATTTCGATATAATGATCTTGGCTTCATCGTCAGATTATCATGATCTCTCCAAAAGGGATGCACATCGATCGATTGATTTGCATTGACGCGCTTTTCCTGCCGTATGTAATGCCGGCATCACTACGTTGCCTCCGATCGAACTGCTATAAGAGATCCGGCCTGGTCCTCAAAGGCGTAAAACCGATACTCACGCAAGTATCCTATACAAGGCTACTACAAGCTCGATCCGATCGAGACTGCTTTGCTTGCTCGGTTCTCACAACGTCGTCGCCGCATCGATCATCGAAAGTTCGCGGAAACTTCGTCGCAGTCATGTTGTGCTATAGATAGGCAATTATCCATGCCTAGCTACACGCGCATCAGGACAAGAGAGCAAACGACTTGACCTCGATCGTCGTTGACGAGTCACCGGAGTGGCTCAGTATATATGGTCTGCGTCAGCTAGACTCTAGTGCTGCAGTTGTGTGGTTTCGTCCAGTTCCAAATGGTGCTTCGAATAATGCTGCATGGTCTGGTGGCGTAGTAACACTTTTGGATTGGGTTACCAATATACTCCCTTTGTTCTTTTTTTTATACTTATTATTTTAAGTGTAGACACGTAGATTAAAGATAGTGAAAAAAAATAAAATACGTTAAAAATAAGAATAAAAAAGATAGATATATAAATGTATTGGAAACAGAAAAAAAAATATTGAAAAACGAGAATGACAAATATTACTGAAAAGGAAAAAATTTTAAACTCTATAATAATGACAAGTAATTGGGACGGAAGGAGTATATATAGTTACAATAGCCTACCCTTAGAATAGTGGATAACAAAAGAGAAAAGTGTATGTCAGGTGCATATCAGATCGACTCGGGGCAACTTCCGACCAATTTCCCTTGAAAGGGGCGTTGCGATTGAACGACTTCGGGTCGTCGGGGTACTTACGCTGGTGATCGCTTAACTGGCTAGCTAGCTAGGCTTATTATCACAGAATCGATCGTCGTATAAAATTTCATTTCCTTTTCGATGCGCATGCACAACTATATACTCCCTCAGATTCTTAGTTTTTGTCATTAATTAATTTCAATCTAAAATTCTTGTGGTGACAATAATAATTTAAAAATGAAGAGATTATAATATATATTACATGAAACTATGGCGTGAAATAAGCCTTTTATCCGGATTCCTTTAATCACCAAACATGTACATATTATATTTTTTTCGACAAGAGAAATAATAATCCCACATTTCTATCAGAGAAAAATTATAGCACAGTTTACACCCGATCAGCGAGCATCAATAATTCAAGAAAGGAGGCATGTACCACGTACTCCTACGCTAGACCTTAGAAGAGAGCAGTTGTACTACCTTGCCATCTTGTACCCCCGCACAACTACTCTAACAAGTTGAGGTAGAAAAAAGAATGTTTCTAACTACGTACAAAAGCTAAGTTTAATTTATCGACAATGGATAGTGTTGTCATCTGCCTGGACGCAATCACGCATTACACACAGACCCCTGATCTTATAATATTATCATCCAGCAAGTATCTGCATGACTGCTTCTGATTGGCCATCATGCATGCATGAATCAGCACGAGTCGGTACTAGTAGTAATAAGCGCTAACTGCGTCTCAGCTAAGCTAGTTGCATCGCTTAATTAGATCACGCCGCAAGGAGATCGACAGCGCGCGCTGCAGACAATCGCATCCCGATCTCACGCGGTTTCTGCTTACGGACCCAACGGCGGAACTGAGCCCCCCCCCCCCCCCCCCCCCCCCCCACCAACCGGAGGCAGGCTCGCGCGTCAAGGCCTTGTGCAGCTATTACTCACCTCGCCGCCTTCTGCTTGTTGCCCCATAGCTTCTGCTGATTAGTACCGGCGCTCCGCTGCCTCCTGCGGTCTTGCCTGCCTTGCCGCATCCGGCCTGAAATCCACATCGTTGTGTGGGTCGATTGAAAGAGAAGACTAATGGGGATGGAGATGTACAGAGCTCCGCTGGTGGCTGCATCTATCTTCAGCTGCGCTATGAAAATTTGTGTCAATTAGGATGGAGGACGGAGGAAGAAAGGTGACACTAATTGGGTAGGAGTGGTTCGGTAGGAAGAAAAAAATAGATGTGCCTTTTTTATTTAATAATTCATATATTTTGCCACCCTTGGCCTTCTGTGTTTGAACAAATAAAACAGACTCCTTTTCGCTGCCGCTGCCGCCGAGCAAGAACGGCCTGCCTCGTCGGCAGACACCCTCCTCAGATCACCTTGACGCCGAGCGACGTAGGAAAGCTGAACCGGCTGGGGAAGCAGCACGCGGAAAAGCACTTCCCGCTGCAGCTCTCGGACGCGGCGGTCGTCTCCTGATAGTGCAAAAGCGTGCTCCTCAACTTCGAGGATGCCTCGGAGAAGGTGTGGATCGCCGACGGCACGGAAGAAATAGATTGACCGCCCCCCTGATTTTTTCGTCCAGTTCTGCCACTGTATGGACCACTTGCATGCAGCGATCGACGAAGCTAGATACCCCTCCGTTCTTTGCTTTGTTGATTTTTAAATTCAATTTTAATTATTTGTTTTATTAAAAAAATTGAAAATTTTTAATGTAATTTGATTTATCATTAGAGTCATTTGAATCGTAATTTAAATTTTTACATATTTAAACAAATTTTTTAAATAAAATAAATAATCAAAGTTAAATTTAAAAAGTCAATGGTCAATTAAAACGGAGGGAGTAGCACCTACTAGCTGGTGAGTTAAAAGATGAAAGTGATGCTCTCTTTTTTTTAAAAAAAAAAAAAGGAAAAGGACCTGCATGGCTTTTCGGATAATGGACGGGCCAACGGCACTTGTTCGTTAATTATACTGGTCCGACTACATTATCCGTGAAGCAACTGCTCCAACTGGCGATCTAGAGCTGCCAATGCAACATGCCTTTATCCCGACGTAGGACTACGACGCCAGCGGCACCTCCTCCCCCATCCGGTGATCGAGAAGACGACGGCCGCGCGTCCGTCACGGCGCTTTAGTCCTCTTTGGGTAAAGCGCGCGCGCGCGGCTACTTGTAGATAGATCCGAGCGACGACGTCCGGCCGGTGGCAGATGCGCCCTGACCCCGGCGCCCGGGTTCCCTCAGCTGGATATTGGTCTGTTTCGCGCTTGGCACAGCTAGCAGGCGCGGCCCGGGCGCTTCGCTTTTCTTTGCGACGGGAGGGCCCCCCACCACGCCGCAGCACGCGATGCTCCTCTTTGTTTTTTTTTCTTTGTTTCTTTCCCTTTGGGTGGTCAGCATGCAGAACCTTTCCTTTTCCGATTCCGGATCAGAAGAGCGGAAACTAGCATGGAGCGGAAGGCTACGCTCCCCGGGTTTTTCCTGCTTGACCCAAATCTGCTGGGCTCGCGCGAGGCCATCGTCACCACCTCTCCTGGCGGCGACGTGGCCCAGGCCTGCTCCCAGTTTTTTGCTTTTCTGCCCAATCGATCCGCTGGGCCGCGATGGAGTGCACTTACCGTTGCTGCTGACAAAAGAGGCGCAATTTTTCATTTTCTGCCATAGAGTGCTGCTAGAACGGTGGAACCAAGATACACCCAGAATACTCACACGAGGCAGCTGTCGTTGAGAAATGTACGTACTTATGTTGTGCGCATCCGGCGGATCAGTTCAGGTCCAATCGTCCGCTGCTCTGACTTGATGTGTTCGAACGGCAGAAATTTCGATCCAGCTGCATAGCTAGCTAGCTAGCTGCCTTGCCAGTATACTCTCGATCTTCACCAGGCTTTGAAGTGATCGGCTTCTCGATGGCTGCAGCTCCTACGTACGCATAGAATGTTTTGTAGGAGTACCCTTCATCCCCCAAAATCTGGTATTGCTTCGGCCTTCTCGTCGATCCCAAGGGTTCCAAGCAACGGCAAAATTATGAGTGGCGATGATCGATCTGCTGGCCTCTGCTGCAGTCCCTCTTGGCCGGTGTCAAAACACAGGTCGTTTGGGTCGTGACAAACAGGCGCCGCCAACTCTGACGACCGAATGACTATGTGTAGGCAGCCGCAGTAGATGCCGCAGCAGCAGCATGCAGCTTTTTTTTGTGATCCGGAGAGAGAAGAATCAATCGGCCGGTTGATAGCGATACTGCTGTCGGTGCTGGTGCATGCATGCGTACGTCGACAGGAATGTCCTCCAATATCGCGAGAGCTAGCTATAGCTGCCGGTACGGCGCGCGGAAACAAGAAAATTCTTTCTGAAACAAAGAAATCCATGCCGTGATGCATATACAAGAAATCTTTCAGCTGAAACTTGGAAAAGTGCACAGGACAGGAGTAGTGCAAACAAGTACTAGTAATAATCTTTCTGCAACGTATGCTCGAGTTGGATAAATCTTCAGAAGCTCAAGTCGCTCTTTACTGTAGCTCGCAGTTACAATTCGCAGTTGCTGAGAGAGGGAAGGAGAACACGTAGGAGTACCTAGCTAGTCCCTCTTTGTCCTGTCTGAAAGATGACTCCAGACAGCGAGTGATTCAGCAGTGAATGGGATGAGCTCCTTTGATGAATCTTTTCCCTCGTTTCACGCATTCAATTGAGACCCTGTGTCCTAATTAAGGCATGCAGCGCATACAATGCAAACGTAATGTGGAGTAGTATGTACACAGCCCTTTGCTCCCCGATCGCTCCACTTCTGGATAAGACGTGTTTCAACATGTGCAGCAGCAGCCAAACTCTCACAAATTACGCGGGCATGATGTGAACGGCTTTTTACCTTTTTATCGATCGATCGACCATTTCGAGCCCACCCAAATTCAAATGAATCATATATATACGCAGGTGCAATGATAATGAGTACAACAAACCCGGCCAGTTCCTCAGTAATTCTAAGCAGCATCAGGCTAACCCGATGTATGTAGCTCCGCTTATAAATGGTCTAGGAACATGTCTGATCGATCACTTTAGCGTTTTTACGCAGATTTTTCCTGCATTTCTACTAACAAGGGAGTAGAGGATGTTTCGAGCCTTTATGTTTAAAATTTCCGTGCTGGTAGTTACTTCTTGCTATGATTGTTTCGCATTGATGGGTTTGATTAAACTGATTAACTACTACAATTACGCGAGGGGGAGGTACAAGTTTTGCCGCGGTACCGTAGTTAGTTCGCGTACTGGTCATGAACATAACTAAAAAAGCTAGCTAGCCACCTGTGCTTTTACTAGTACTAGTGCAAACAAACAGAGCGCGCGCGCGCGCGCGTTCGTTTTAAGAATCGGGGCCCCGCAGATGTAAGCATTCTCTCCAAAAAAGATCTACGTCCATCAATTGATCGTAATTAATAATCGAAGGAATCAAACTCACAGTGCGTTGCTACCAATTTAGCTGGAATAACTCGAAGCACAGTAATTCTGATACATGACCTCTGCATCTCCCGGGTTTAATTAGCTTCATGTGTTTTACTCTTTCTTTCGGTTCTTAAATTGATATTGTCATTAACTTTTAATATCAATTTTGATTTCGTTTAATTCAGAATTTTTTTTTGATAAAAAACATATATTTTGTTATAATTTAATTTATCATTAGAGTTATTTTGAATCACAATTTAAAATTTGATATATTTAAAATAATTTTTTAAATAAAATGAATAGTTAAAATTGAGATTAAAAATTAATATCCACGTCAATTTAATAACGGAGGTTGGGCGCGGCCGGTGAGATGCAGAGAAAAGTCCCCTGATCTGACAAAACTGAGTAACAAAAGTTCATGCGTTATGCTCGCGACGGCCTCTTGATCTCGTGCCATGTGATGGATCGATGCTACCGTGTCTTCGTGTAGCTAGCTCGTACCAACGCTGCACTGTGCTGCGTTGTGCAGAGCGTAGAGAGAGAGATGTAGAGTAAGATACAGTACGGGCACCACAAATTACTCTCTCTCTCTCTCTCTCTCTCTCTCTCTCTCATACAGGCTCCCCCTCTCTCCCCTGCCTTTTTAACCAGTTTATTACAGAACCCCTCGCTGCGCATCTTCACACGCGCAGAGCTAGCTCTTCCGCTCTCGTTCGCCATTTTCCCTTGCGTCCACTCCGCATCCAGTCACGATGAGCAATAGGTTGTTGATGAACAGCACAGCCATGTCTCCAGCAACCACCGATGCCGACTTCGCCTTCGCACCCATGCAGCCCAACCTGGGCTTCGACGTTGCCGGCAACAGTCACCAGGACCAGCACAACCTCTACGACAATTTCGTCGACTTCGCCGCGGGATTTCCGTTCCAACAAGACTCGTCGATGTCTCTTCTCCCACCCCAGACGAGCCGGCCGCTACTGGCACCGCCGCCTTGCCTGGCTATGACGGCAATGCCTTCGCTGTCGCTGAATCATCAGATGCCACTGCCGGGCGTGCAAAACGCGGAAATGTGCCACCCCTTCAATGGCAGCGCGGGGTCGCCATTCCTGATGAAGCGGGAGGACGGCCCCCTCGTGGACGCCGGCGGCGGCGGCGGCGGCGGGAGGCTCGGGCTGAACCTCGGCCGACTCACGTACTTCTCCCCCGCGGACGTGCTGGCCGTGGACCGCCTGCTCATGACGCGGTCGTCGCGCTTCGGCGTGGGCATGGGCATGGCGGGCTTGCTGGGGCTCGGGCTCGGCGCCGCGCACCACCACCAACCCCCGCCGCCGCGGTGCCAGGCCGAGGGATGCAAGGCCGACCTCTCCGCCGCCAAGCACTACCACCGCCGGCACAAGGTCTGCGAGTACCACGCCAAAGCCGCCGCCGTCGCTGACGGCGGCAAGCAAAAGCGCTTCTGCCAGCAGTGCAGCAGGTATGTGCACCCGCGCCTGCCGCGCGCACAGCCCCATACCTGCCCGACTGCTGAGATAGGAGTAACATATTACGGGCATGTCACGATTGAGTACGTGACTACGTGTACTGCGTGGGAGAGGAAGCCATGCATGCATACATGTGCCACTAGCTAGTCTCTGCCATATGAGTGCACCCCTGGCCATGCAGGCATACGCAGGGACCCACGCATGAAACAAGGAAAAAGGATCAGCGAAAAAAGGCTGCTGCAAAGCTTTGGACTCAGCTATCGGCGGCTAGGTAGTACTGACGCCGCTGATCATTTCATATGATGCGCTTCAATCACATTAGATCAGATCAGATCCGGGGGTCAGGACGTCTGGTCTGAGCGTATCCGCATATTTCCTTACGCTTTACCACTCATCATTGTTACTGGTCAGATATTGTCATGCATGCAATACGCACTTGTATATCAGTATATGTACCCAGGTCACGTATACAAATACATGTAGACAAGTACTAGAGATGTAGTATATACAAATAGAAATGGTATTAGTATTTATCTTGGTTGATTCAACTTTTTGGCTAGGTTTCATGTGCTTGCGGAGTTTGATGAGTCCAAAAGGAGCTGCCGGAAGAGGCTCACCGAGCACAACCGCCGTCGCCGGAAGTCGGCCAGTGCACAAGGAGGTGAGGACTCGTCCCCGCCGCCAAAGAAAGCAGACACCACTAGCATCACCACCTCCTACAACAGTGATCAGAAGAGTAAGCAAAGCACCCCCCGCAGCTCTGATTTCAGTTGGTGATTCTTTTTCTTTTTTGAAAAAAAGGCTTGAAACTAATGATTTAGGAAATTAATTAATGATGACATTCTGTCGGAGCAGCATTCGAAAGTATTTAAATTTGAAACGTGGACATAATATCAGGTTCGATGTGAAAGAAAACATTGCTTTTTCAATATTTTTTTCAACACCGCACATAGCATGTTTCGCATTAAGCTAAAGGAGAAATAACCAAAAACAGTTCAGAGGATTACAAGCCCACAAGGAGCGACCAATTCACCAACCCAGCTAAATCACACAACCTCACAATATCCATGACCTTCCGCCACTACAAAAGTGAGAGAGGAATGATTACGAAACACACGGTCATTCCGCCCTAGCCACAAAACTCAAACAACTAATACAATAAGAGTATCAAAGGCCTTTTCAAATTTCAAAACTTAAGCGCATATATGTGCCAACATAGATATGCATCCAGGGATCAAAGATCGATGGTTTTCAGTGTCCATAAAAATTCTGTATTCATAGTTAATTTCCATGGTTGATCTTTTTGAAAAAAGAAAATCGAAGCAGTTTAAATGGACCATAACTCATAAGGACATAATGGTGGTGAGATGTACCACCACTAGTAGTCATGTTGAGATATTAATAACTCTAAAACTTTTTCTGTTGATGTTAGGGGCCTTAGGGCACTGTTAGTTTATAGTAGCTATATAGTTTAGTTTTGAACTATGGAGACTGTCCTAACATCAAGAAATAAAATTCGGAGGGAGTAAGTACGCATGTGTTTGCAAGCACGTCACAACGTTCCGTGGTTCAGAAAGATACTACTGGCCCGACCGGCGCTCCCTGACGACGACGAGAAGCAATGTATGTGAAAATTCGGAGGGAGTAAGTACGCATGTGTTTGCATGCATGGAAGATGGCGCCAAACTTTGACGTACGTGTAGGATCGATCAGTACAACAATAGCTGCTAGATGGAGTATCGGTTATTCAGATGTATATAAGCTTTTGATCGATTAGCCTTTTCGCCTGGACGGCTTTTCGGGTTGCTACGAACATGCTAACGATCAATTAACTATTTTACTTGTATACAACGACAAGCAGGTGCGAGCACCGTCGCAGCGAAATCGACGGCCATCACGCCGAACGGCAGCGGCGTCAGCTGCCTGGACATGGCGGACAACAACGGCCACCAGACGAGCAGCGCGGCGGCGGCGGCGGCCCCGACGGCCCTGTCTCTGGCCGCGCCGCCGGAGAAGGACAGCGGCGGCCTGGACGCAATACTGATGATGCACGGCAGCCGTGTCCACCGCGACGACGACGAGGACCAGCGTTTTATTCCCTCGCTCCTGCTGCAGGCACAACAGCAGCAGCAGCACCACAATGACGGCGGCCACATGTTGTCCTGCTCGTCATCGATGCCAGATCAGCATCAGAACGGCGGCGGCGGCTGCAACGGTTTCTTTGAGGTGGACTTCATCTAGCTGGTGCGATGCATGCATGCACGTTCGTGAAAGGGATGGAAGGGGCCGATGGAAAAGGCCCGCAGCATGGCGCTCTCTCTGCATTATGACAACGTGAAAGAAAGGAGCAAGGGCAGTTGAACTAGGCAGGAGTAGGGAGCCCGCCTTTGCGTTACAGTACTTGACCTATACGCTAGCATGTTTGTCTTTTTACGGAGTATTAGCTAAAGGAAAAAATGCCATGTGTATGTGTAAATCTAGTGTATGAATTGTGATAGCGTGCTAATTTAGGGTGCAATATATGTATGTGTGCTTCTTCCAGCTTCAGTTTCATTTTCATGTGCTTGCGATTCATACCTAAAGCGCTATAGTAGTTGTAACTGTATTGGAAGAACATTTGGAAATTCCAATGCGTGTTGTCGTTATCCATAAATTATGAAGACGAGTAACTGGCACTCCCCAAAAAGATTTCATGGAAAGCAAATGGATAGTTTGAATACCATGGAACCTGTTGTAGTTGCCCATATACGGAGTATAGTACTGTTCTAGAGGCAAGTAAGATGACCGATAGCAGCAGAGGGTCGTGCATAATTCAAGTCGAAAACAACTTATTATAACCTGAAATACTTCCAAAAACATGCTTCCAAAGGCCTGAGAGCCCTAACGAAGCCCTGAACACCGGATTGAATCGAAAGGCAAATCTTTCACAGCAATTAGGGTGTATCGGCGTCATAAAGCTCGGGACCACCGCACATTAACCACGTCACTGTACGCTGTTAATGAGTTAATTATTGTGGATTCAAATTAATGAGGATCAAAGCGAGAAGTACTACGAGCACGGGGGACCAGGTAGCGAGCTGTGCCTAGGATCGATCGTGCATGCATGCTACAGTGACAAGTTCGAATTTGGTGAAACTAAGCTGGATCGGTTTCACTAGCAACATATTTGGGCCTGTTCGCTGCAGCTATTTTTTGTTGTTGCTGCAGGCTGCGGCGGCAAGAACCAACATCGCGCACACTTACGCCAGCAGCGACAGCAAAAAAGCTGCAGCCGCAAATAGCTTTGCCGAACGCGCCCTTTCAATTTTGATGAAACAAAGGTACGTTAACTCTTAATCGTATTTAGTGCCCGTTTATGGAAGCATGAAGATCAGGTTAGGTGAACGCCGCTCCGTATCTCGTTTTCGATCCATGGTAGTACTAGTGGTAGTAGTACTTATTGCATGCGGCAGAAGCAAGCAATGGCCCATATCCATCATTCCATTGCGATTTGCGTAGCTCCGACCCAAAATTAACGAAACCGCCGGATTAACTCTCATGTCCCCGCGTGCCGGAGCCCGGAACTAGAGAAACAGACGAGCAGCGTTCTACGTCCACGTGCAACTGGCGCACGAGCATGTTGTCGGCTGTCCTTCAATTTGCGATCGATGGGCTTTTAACTCAAAGGACTCGATCCGCGGGCCGGGGCCTGCGAAAGGATGGCGATGGATAGCTGTGCCGGCCCGGACCCCGGCACATGGCGACCTGGTGACCTGGGACTGGAACGGAAGGGGTGCCAAGAAAACACTAATCCTACGTACACGTACGTTCGCTGGAGGATAGTAACTGGTACGATTTGGATGCATCTGGTTCCATTGAAAACGGCTCTGAGATTTGGCCTTTACAGTTCGATCAGGATAAGTCGACGAATATTGTCCATCGATGAAAGTCTCGAGATTCACACTACCAGATGAAGAAATCTCAACGCATCTCATGGGAACACGGTATACATTGATGTATTGCCGTAATCAGCTTTGTTCTTTTGGTCAAAAATACATTACAGATGACATCTATGTGTATCGTTTAATTATGAACCTTACACAAACAGGACCAACCAACAAAACGAACTGAAACCTCTCTTTGGCAACATGTACAGGATCGATAAACCGCCCCTTCCGCTGCCATTTCGTGAACAATGATGCCACCTACTATTACACTGCGTTTCATCAGTGGACACCGGCGGCGAGCCTGGCTCTCAAGTCCTTCCTTAGGATCTTGCCCGATGGGTTCTTGGGGATGGAGTCGGTGAAGAAAACCTTGTGGATCTTCTTGTAGAAAACAACCTGTTGCATTTATGGTGTGAAGCTTTAATTAGTCATGAGTACTGGTTATTTCTTTGCAAAAGTCATGGTGTTTTTTTTTTGGTGTAAATTGCTATATGTACACTGAATAATCATGTATCAATTGTTATTAGTTACCTCCTTCGCAACAAATTGCTTGATCTCGTCCTCGGTGACTTCAGAGCTTTCTGTTCGCACGATGAAGGCAACCGGGATTTCACCAGCAAGGTCGTCCTTCATTCTGAAAAAAGAAAAAAATAAAGAAGGTTTCAGAACTCATCCCACGAGACTGGCGGTACAGACTACAGAGTACCGCTCTTGAATATATGTTGCTCATTGACGATCAACTTACGATACGACGGCGGCATCCTTGATCTCCGGGTGCGTGATGAGGAGGGCTTCGAGCTCTGCAGGCGGCACCTGAAACCCCTTGTACTTGATGATCTCCTTGAGCCTGTCGACGATGAAGATCTCGTCGTCGTCGTCCACGTAACCGATGTCGCCGGTGTGCAGCCAACCGTCCGCGTCGATGGTGTTCTTTGTGGACTCCCGGTCGTTCAGGTAACCTGCACAATTCACGTCCGCGTCAATTCGTTGATGACTTGATGGCATATAATACTTTTCCAATGGTTTCGTTCAAGAACCACAGGCACATGTGACACAGCCATCCTGTTGCAGTTAAGCATCCCAGCTGAAGACACAACCATCGTTGCTTCTTGATACGTCACGGTCAGCATACACCGCACTTTGGATAAGTGTTTGCAGCTCCAACACTCGCAGTGGATATGGAAGTTTGGTCCCTGCCATAGTGCCATGACCATCTTCCACCACCAAACCTTGACACCTTTCTACCCATTTATCCATGGAGCATCCCAAGGGACAAAGTGCCGCGCACTTTCCATCATGCGGCGGCCACATGCTCCTCGCAAAGACAAGAAGGCGTTTGGAATAGCTTGGGGTACTGTGCAGCCATGCCATGGTGATTGGTGAGGATCGGATGAGCTGTTCGATCAAGGCAAGTAGACAGGAGATGGGAATGATTTGGGCCATTTTGCGGTAATGGTTGGTCGCCGGTGGCTGCCGGCGACGTGCGTCGCTTGCTCGCCAGCCGTTGCGGCGCGCACAACCACGCGCGGCGCGGGCGGCGGCTAACGCGGAACGTGGAGTGGACGAAGTTCTTTCGTTCAACCAATCATTATGCGTGGAACTTGGTGGACCAGCGCACTAAGAACAGGTCCTTTTTAGAAGTCCTCAACTACTAGTACCCAACTAGCTGTGGCATGAACACAACCAAGCACCAGACTAGGCCAAGTTTTCCTTTAGTTGTAATCAATCTTTTTTGACAGAAATTTCAGCACTAGGACTATGAACTGACAGGTCAAAATTAAACCGATCCAAGGAGTCATACCCGGCTCAGAAAATTTTGAATTCCAGTCGTAGTCTCGTGGAGTAGATGATATCAACATGTTCATAGACAGTGACAATTATCAGAAAGGAAGTTTCGTGTCCTCTCCTCCCAGATTTTTGATGAGATGTTTTGGTAGTGCTGAAACTTCTAATGGCAAACTCACATGGGACTAGTCAAGGAGATTTTTTTGGGGCCCTACATTATCATCCAAAGCTTGTACCACTTCTTAAATGGCTGGTTGCAATGTGTTTCGGTGAATGGTGGGTTGCCTAGTGGCAGAGATCGACCAAACGAATTCCTCCCTCCGTTTAAAAATATAAATTATTTTAGGTTTAGATTCGAGAATCAAAGAAACACAACGGGACCGACCGACACTTCTATCTGGACAGTCACAAGGGCCCGCATACAGTAGCGGCACCCCTTGACCATGACTGCCATGTCAGCATCAGAGCGTGACGTGCCAGCCGGACACCAAACGGCATGAAGTTAGATTCTTGAAGGGACCAGTTAAGTACAGGGACGGCGAGAGGAGCGGACGGTGTACCTTTCATGATCTGCTCCCCACGGATGCAGATCTCGCCGGGCTGGTTCCGGGCGAGGGTGGCGCCAGTGTCGAGGTCGACGATCTTCAGCTCGGCGTTCCGCACCACGGTCCCGCATGACCCGGACTTGACCTTGAACGGCTCCTTGGCGAACGCCAGGCACATTGCCAGCACGGGGCCTGCCTCAGTCATCCCGTATCCCTGTTCGTGTTCCAGACAATCAAATCAATCATGCAGGTCCCTCTTGACAATATACGATCCAGAATAAGAGTTTGTTTGTAAAGTAAACCTAATACAAGCAGGTTGATGAGGAAGTACCGACCTGTCCGAGCACGGCATTGGGGATCTTGGTCATGAAGGCGTCCTGGAGCTCCTTGCCCATGGGCGCGGCGCCGGACATGACCATGCGAATGGACGCGAGGTCCTCGGCGGTGACCTTGGGGCTCTTGGCAATCTCCACCACGATGGGCGGCACGAACGGCGCGATGGTGATGCGGTACTTGCGCACCAGGTCGACCAGCGCGCCGAGGTCGAACTTGCGCATGATCACGATGGCGGCGCCGGCGCGCAGGCCGGCAAGCAACACCGAGTTGAGCGAGTAGATGTGGAACAGCGGCAGCAGGCACAGCAGCACGTCGTCCTTGTGGAAGTGCAGGTTCGGGTTCTCGCCGTCCACCTGCGTTCACACAAGAGCTTCCATGATCAGTTTCGTTTTTGGAAACTTTTGAGACGAATCCTGGGCACCGGCGTCAGCCAGCTTGGCGCCACTACGCGGTTTGAGTGACCTTTTTCCACCCTAGTTCGGTGGACCGACACCAGCGCAGCACAAGCGAACAAAGTTTCGAGCCAAAAAGAATCGTCGGATGTGCAACGCACCTGCTGCGCGACGCTGGTGATGAGGCTGCGGTGCGTGAGCATGACGCCCTTGGGCAGGCCGGTCGTCCCGGAGGAATACGGCAGCGCGACGACGTCGTCGGGGTGGACGTCGGCGTCGGCCTCGATCTCCTCGGCGCCGACCACCACCTCGCCGAACTCGACGCACCCGTCGAAGCTTCCGTCCACGCTAACCACGGGCACGCCCCGCGCCGCCGCGAACTCGCGCACCTTCTCCACGGCGCAGGCCTCGGTGACGATGACCTTGGCGCCCGCCGCGTCCGCCTGGCGGTGGATCTCGTGCGGGGTGTAGAACGGGTTGGCCGTCGTGGTGGCGGCGCCGAGCCGCGCCGCGCCGAGGAACGCGAACGCGAACTCGGGGCAGTTGCGGAGCAGGTTCATGACCACGTCGCCTTTCTCCACCCCCATCGCGCGGAGCCCCGACGCGGCGCGGCGCGACAGCGAGTCCACCTCCGCGTAGGTGTAGGACTTCCCGGTCTGCCCGTCGATGAGGCAGGGCCGGTCGCCCACCTCCGCCATCTTGCCGAAGCAGTACGTGTGCAGCGGCTGGTCGTTGTTGATCTCGATGTCCGGCAGCTTCGACCGGAACACCACAGGCGACGTCCCCTTCTCCTCCGGCGCGGCGGCCACGGAACCCATGTCTCCTCGCCTTCTTGGACGAAACGAACGAGCAGGAGTTGAATGGTAGGAAGGTGGAATGCAAAGAGATGGCTCCCCTGAAGAGGAAAGGAACGGAAGATGGTGCGGGTTATATACGAGAAGCAGAGGAACAGGGAGGTGAGACCGTGAGAGTTGGTGGGTGGGGCTGCAAGAGGATGACGAGTGGGACAAAGGTGGAAGTGAGCAGGAAAGAAGCTTTGGGGTTGGTGAGAGAGAGTGTGTGTGGTGTGGATGGAGCTGTGGTTCGTTGACTGTTACGGACGCGCCACGTAAACATCGTTTACCAAACACACTACCAGTGTCGGGGCAGGTGATTGATTTTACGAAATCATCCCCGAGATCCTGCCTGCTTTCATCGGTCTAGAGATACGTGGGCTGGCCTAAAGCACCAAATTTTTGGCAAGCACGGCGCGGCTCGAAGAATTTTGTGCCTGAGTTGGTCTGAAACGCGCAACGGGATGTGCTTAAGTGGAAGAGGGTAGCCCGCTAGGCGGCACGAGCACGGTTCGATTAGACTGCGGCCCATGAAGCCTGCCAAACTGGCCACATCCCACTACCATTCCGGCGAAACACAACTCGTTTACGGCCTCTCGCGGCCAGCCCACCACGGCCTGTAGGGTTAGCCCAACTCACCCGTATATAAAATGCCCCCTCCCAAATCCTCGGCCGCGCCGCATCGCCACACTGCCGCCTTCTTCACCTGCGCCGCGCCACGTCGCTGCCGGTCACTCTTGTGCAGCCCACGCTCGAGATCGCGGCGCGCCGCCCACGTCCGTGCCGATGCTGCCCGCATCGGTGCCGCCGCTCCCACGACGCCGTCAATGCCGCCACCCACGCCATAGACACCCTGGCAATAGGGCCACGGCCGCGCCTATCGAGCATCTTCGCGGGAGGCGACCAGGTGGAGGCTGTTTGGCTGCAGGGTGGTAGTTCTGTGTTGGCGCTCCTTCGCGGTAGCTCCTGTATAGCTGTAGGGCGGCGGCAGCGGAGAGGAGGCGGTTCGGCGATGCTGCGGTAGGGCGGAGTGGCAGGGGGAGCAGCAGGGCGGCGGTGCCTGTTCGACAGCCGGTTCCACGCTAAGGGCCGGGGTGCATTAACGGGCCAGCGTGTCCTAACAGGTCGACGTACCCTAACAGGCCGGCGTGCTAATGGGTCGGCACGGCACCGCTAAATTTTAACGGGTTGTGCCGTGGGCCTGATGTCAAGCTCGTGAACTGGCACGGCACGGCCTGTTAGTGACCCATGCCGGGCCGACACGAAACTAAACGTGCTAGGCTTTTTCGGTCAGTGGCTAAGGGCTGTGTTTGATTTAGTGAATGGTATTGATTTGCTTTCTATTTTCATCAGAAAGTTTTCTTGGTAGGAGTAGGAGCGGGAGCCTCAGAGAATTCTCCCCGTGATTCCAAAAATCCGGTGGGGCATGTGTTTCCTCTTGACTCTTGTAGCCCACCTACCACACATTGGCAGTTATGCAACAACTAAACTTTACTGGATGATGAACAATGCAAGATGCTTAAACACATGTGCTATAGAAAAAAAAAATTAACTGAGAACTCACTTTCACAATATGCTTCTTAAACACCTTTTTAAGCCTCTAAATTGTAAGTATATAAAGGGCAGTTCAATACATGTAAATAATACGCACTTAACTACTGTTTACATAACGTTCATAAGGGCATCTCTAATGTATAGAACCAAGTATGATCTAAAATAGAATCCACGATGACATGACTCTGTTGGTTTACATATACAGCACACGATATATAGAACCAGCTCTTGATCTATAAATGGGATCCACTAAATAAAAAAATTCACATACTAACTTTTGTTATATAAGAGTCGATTCCATACAAAGAACTTCATCTTTATGATTTTTTTATTGATTAAAACCAACTGCTACTGCACATTGGAGATACTAAAATAGAAAAAAAATATCAAGGTAACCTAATAATCGGAGCCTCCTAGAAGGGGAGCAGTTGAAGAGGCCTTTCTTAAGAGGAATATTAATCGCTAACAGTTTTGCCTGTAGTGGCGTCCTTCCAGAGTCAAATCCGACGGTGAATGCGGCGAGCAGCAGCACCACCAGATGCTGTGGCCGGCGGGGGGCCTTGGCGAGCAGCAACTTTGTGGTGGTGACGCTAGCTGAGAATTTCATACAAATTTTACAAAAAATATTTTAATTTTATAAAAAAAACATAGAAAAATAAAGATTTTCTCCGTTCCAAACAGTCCTAAATGCCGCGCCTAGCGTGTTCGCGATGCAGACGGCTAGCGGAAAGGGAAGCTTTCTGTGCGTGCGGGATACTCACGGTGGCGGAGCAGAAAGCAGTGACCGCCGATGAACAATGGCGTGGCTCGCCGGGGGTGGAAAGCTGGTCCAATCCAATCCAACTGTCCAAGCACCAGCCGGTCCAACAAGGAAGGCGTCCGAATCAGGGTTGTTGGGTAGGAGTAGGTCCCAAATTCTTTCCCCATAAACGGAATACAATGACCTTATAGCACAATAATATTTGCTTAGTAGTTTACATTTGTAGGACTGTTATTTAGACCTTAGAAATAATGCTCACACTTATATTATGTTTTATATAGTTATTATGTTGCTTTTCTGGAAAAAAAATATCTGCTCTTTTTTCTAAAGTCTCCGAAAATAAGAAATTCTCAAAAACATCCTCTATCTTAAGGTCTATGACCAAGCTAAACAGGCTACGGCCCATCCGTATCAGCCCGAATCAAATCCTTTCCCGTAGTGTTCTTAAGGTCTATGATCAAGCTAAACAGGCTACGGCCCATTCATATCAGCTCGAATCAAATTCTTTCCCGTAGTGTTAGTAACCGAGGAGAGTTCCCGTAGCAGCGGCATTTGAACATGCTCTCAGCCGTTTGATCAGAAATCAATGGTCTATATCTGATGCCACAGTATTTTTTTTATAAACAGTATTTCCAAGTGAACAGTGTTTCTCAAATGGACAGAACAAATTTTGTACTGTTGTATGCTACTGTAGCATACATTGATTACTGTAACAGACTTATGCAAAGTAATTGCCTGCATTACTGCTGACAAAATGGATCCGTAGCAGCCACCTTCCTGCCCAGCCCAGCCCACCTTCTAGTTGGCGGTTGTTCCCAGTCCCTCGCCCCTCCTCCCTAAACACCGCTTCCGCTTTCCACTGCGGCTCTGCCCCCAATCCGCCCGCCGGCCGCAGCCAGTCACTCCTCGCCGCCTTCGTCGCCCTCTCTTCGACTCGCACTTGCTGCAGTCGCTGCTCGCCGACTCCGACCAATGGCGGTAAGCTCCCGTCCCTCCCCCTCGGTGGTCTATGAGCTAGATCTGTGTGCGCATCCCGGTAACCTGTCGTGTAATTTAGTGTCGATGTTCCTGTGCACACAGCTATTCTCGGATTTATGCGTAGTTCTCTATGTTCTAGAGGTTGCGTAGGAAGTGTTGAAGTAGTATGTAGCTCAACGCAACAAGGGCGCTCCCGAGGTAAAATCCCAGTCAGATTGATGCCTGATGGGTTCGATTTTATGATTTGGGGGTGTTTTTACCAAATCCTATGTGGAATTTGAATGAGGGGAAAATTTGATGCATAAGTTTGAGGGCGCACACACAGGAGTATACGGGTGGTAAATTTCACCTGAATTTGTAACGCTGTTGTGTCTGGAACTCATGCTAGATTAACATCAGGCCAGCGATTTCAGCATTGCATGTACCAATGATAGCATACGATGGTTGTGTCTGTTTTGTTTATTTCAGAGATTCGTCCATATTTGCCTGGATTCATGCACACTCGTTTTGTTTAATTCAGACATTGGATAGCTATCATCTACTCCTAGTTGATTTAGGGAAGTAACTAGTGGCAAAGAACTAAAGAAGTTAACAAAGAGTGAAATAAGAGTCTTTATGTATATTTGTCAGACATAATAAAGAAAGATCTTATTGTTTGCTTACTAATGGTTTCTTGGTTTGTGCAGACTGTGCCAGTTAACCCAAAACCTTTCTTAAACAACCTGACAGGGAAGCCTGTAATGGTCAAGCTTAAGTGGGGTATGGAATACAAAGGTAATTTCTCATGTTCACAATTTAAGTTTTTTATTTTAATTATTATATGTTACTTTGCAGATATTGCTTATCTGCTTAAATGTACTGATGACCATTTATTTTAATTTTACAGGGTTTCTTGTTTCTGTGGACTCCTACATGAATCTTCAGGTAGCGCTTTGACAGTTCTACTGATAGCGTACAACATATTGCATAATAAACAACATGTTCATCACTGGCTTTTCTCCATCACTTGCAGCTTGCTAATACAGAGGAGTACATTGATGGCCAATTTTCTGGAAACTTGGGAGAGATTTTGATCAGGTAGTAACATCCTTGACTAGCTGTTCTCATGAAGCAGTGTTGCACATTAGGTGTAAAGGACAGCTTGCATACCATCAACCTGCTTTCATGTCTGTAATAGCTGGGATGAATCATGTGTTGTTTTCATGGTTTCAGGATTTGATCAAACTGAGATTTGTTTGTTACTGTTACATAAAACAGCCTGCTGACCTGGTTTTATTCATTTTGACTCTACAGGTGCAACAATGTTCTGTACCTCCGAGGTGTTCCTGAGGATGCCGAGATAGAAGATGCGGAATGAGATGACTCACCTCATGAGGATACCAAGGTTAGAGGATGCAGCGCAAGAAGACGTGGACCGTGCCAAGATTGATCGATGTACCATGTTTTTGCCAACAACTTAGTAGTTAGCGATTTCCGGATGCACTTCAATGACCTGTGTCTCTGCTCCTGTTCTGTTCACGTGTGCCATGTCCTGGTCGGTGCATCAATTCTTCTGGATCCTCGGTTTTATCAGATGGGTGAAGATGCATGTTGTTTTAATTCATTTCACTTAGAATGTGCTATCATTCGTGCTGGATGAAAGTAATTTCTTAAAATTGGGTTGTCAACAAATCCAAACAAGAGGGAGTATCGTAATGCGGAAACGCAGGATGCGTTCCTCATTATTTCTAGCGAGATCAAGGGACGGCCATCTCTTTTTTGTTTGAAAAGTTGACCATGTCAAATCAAATTTGCGTGTTGAAGTTCATATAAAACTGACCTGACTAGAGGTCACAAAATTGAAGGGATGAATCGGATCAAACTAAATCGAGTCTGTCTTGGCTGTCTCGCTACCATCGCTCTCTCGTACTAGTAAGTCTCTATACTTATTACAAACGCCCAAGCAGGCAAGTCGTGATCCCGAGAGCCATGGCAAGGCCATTCCGCCAGTTGGCTGCCCCATGTCCGGCGGCCGATGGTGGTAGCTTCGCCGCCATGCCACCGTGCACGCTGGGTATCGGAATGACCCCCGTCTCTTCTGGCACCGGTGGCGGAGTATCTATGAGGTCGGGTGTAGGCATCGGCCGCATCGGTGATGGTACCAACGGGCCAGACGCAAACGCCGGTGGCTGGGGTCCAGGCGCCAGGCCCGGAGGAAATGACATATGCCTCGCCCTCGGCGGCGGGAACGGCTTCACGAATTTGATGCCCTGCGGGACGACGAAACCGCTCACCTGCAGAACGGACACGTTGTACGGCATCGCCACGACCTGCCTCTCGAACGTGGCGTTCTGTTGCCCGCCCGGCGCCGCGGAGGAGAACGTGACGCGGTCGCCGGCCCCGGAGCTGACGCGGATGAACCCCACGCCGCGCGGCACGGCGCGGGTGGACTGCAGCAGCGTGGTGAGCACGGCGCCATCGCCCCTTCGGCCGCGCTGCAGCGCCGCGAGCTTGGGCTCGTCGATGTAGTCGAGCGCGACGTGGAGCGCGAGGAGGTCGGAGAAGAAAGAGCGCGGCAGCTGGCGGGCCGGCGCGCCCTGGGTGAAGGCGACGATGGCGGAGTTGTTGGGCGCGAGGATCGTGACGGCCTCGCGCGTGTTGATGGCGTGCGCGAGACAGGTCTCGAGGAGCAGCGAGTTGAGCACGTTGAACTCCGGGAAGCCGGCGAGGATCTGGGTGATGTTGAAGGCGCCGCCGGCGCTGAGTGCGGGAGCCGGAAGGAGGAGAGCGAGTAGGAGGAACGGCAAATGCTCGTTGGGCGCCATGCAGCTAGCCGAGCATGCAGATCGACGCGAGTGTAGAGAGGTGTTGAGGCTAGTGATTCAGATCAGCTTGGTATATATAGAGTGAGTAGAAGGTGAGGCTTGCCGAGGTGGCGGGAAGGGAGTGAGAAGAGGCGTTCGGACAGTTGCGGCGTCTGACCAGTGACCAATTCATGAGATGCGATCGACACGGATCAGAACTCAGAAGGCCCCTGGAGCGTGTAATCTGTGGCTCATGGGATGCCATGGTGGCTTGTGAGTTGTGAATTCCGCGAACTCTCTAGCTTCCATGGTCATTATTCCTTAATACTCCATCCCTTTAAAATTATTATTATTATCCTGGAATGAGAATTTTAGTCTAAAATATTTATCCCACCGACGGAAAATTTAAAACGAAGAGAGTATCACTGAACCCTAATGAATCTGAGAAAGCGCCCTGCTCAGTACCTGCCTCTGCGCGTACCCTGCAACACACACACACCCACACCAGCTTGATCGTAGAGATGCGCGCGCCGCCTGGCCGGAGGATCAACGGCCGCGGAAGAGCTCGCGCGCGGAGAAGGCGGAGAGCACGGCCATGCCTCCGGCGGCGAGCAGGCTGCAGAGCATGCCGGCGGCGATCTGCTCGCAGAACCGCGTGTAGATGTTGCAGAGCTTGCTCCACTGCAGCGCCTCCACGCCGTCCAGCGCCACCATGCACGCCTGCAGCGCCGCCACCGTCGTCGCGAACACCAGGTACGCGCACCCCTGCGAGGAAAGAACAGAGAACACGACCATAAATCTCACAACTCGTGTGAAGTCACGTAGTACAAAAAGAAGCCGTTCGCTGCACGACATCAGAACTAATGCTAAACAAGTTGGCGCATGGCTGACTCGAAAGTCGCGTGTCGCCATTGCCGTAGTTGTCCGGGGAGTTGAAGGCGAATCGTACGTGCGCCCGGCCAGCGCAGTTGCAACGGCAAGAGTTAATAATACTGGGTCCTCTCCAGTTCAATCCCCTGACGCGACGGCCGGACGCCGACGGGGAACACACGACGACGTGCCCGCGATACGTTTCAGCTCCGAACACCACATGTGGCAGGATCGCGATTATCATGTTGCTTTCGACCACGACAGGCGAGCACGCAAGATCAGCAACAGCTGCTAGAGTGATAGGAGTGCTGGATTGCGCTGGCTAAAAATGAAGGCGGCGCGTTTAAATGGAAACGGTTGGGGGAGAGGACAGGCTCCTCTGCTTCGGTGTCGGGGAAGATCGGGGTCGTCGGTGTAAAGGGCAAAAGCGTTGCCTCATCGATGTTCGATCGTACCTTGTCGAGGAAGAAGGAGACGCACGCCGTCGCTCTGCTGAGACGCCGGCAGCCGCCGCCGCCGTAGCCGGCGAAGCGGCCCAGGTACAGTGTTCTGGCGAGCTGGACCACGTGGTACCCCGACGCCGCCGCGGTTGCCACGATCAGCACCCTGTCGCGCACGGGCATGAAGTGCTTCAGTGTTCGTTCAGGCATGATGAAGAGAGCTTCCTATCATGAGGACGAATCAAGAGAACGAGCTGCCGTGATCACTGATCGGTAGCCGGTAGGCGTTCACGGCTTCACGCCCAGACTTGGGGGACAGAGATGCAGAGGTTCGGAGCAGTGCGTACCAGAGGGCCTGTACTTCCTTGGAGACGGCCTTCTTTCGGACGAAGAGCACCGTCTTGGTCTGCGAGCTGAACCCCAGCAGCAGCGCCGCGGCCGCCGACATGACCGCGCACGCGACCCGCAGGAGGCTCTCCACTCTCACCGACGGCGGCAGCCCTGTCACGGCCATTGCTTGCTCCTCGACCGCCTCGATCAGTCTTTGAACCTCCTCGTGCCGTTCTTGTGCGGGCGCTCTCCGCACGGCTCAGCTGCCCTTCGTTTACTTGGCAGAACAGAGCAGGGTTTTTATAGACGCAAGGCTTGGAGAGTTTCCAGCTTTTCCAGGTCATTTAATCGACTTGACCCGAACCTATTGGTGCATCACATATACATTGACACGGACGGGCACATGTTGCTTCATTAACCTTTTTTTTTGTATTCAGATTCATGCCATCTCTTCTTTTCTAGTTGCTGCCTTATTTTTCTTTTTTCAAGATGGCTAATTATTCATGGATTTCTTGTAAGAATTGTGCTCCATGAATGGCCCACAAAAAAGAAAGACAGAAACAGAAGACAAACTTGGGCCATGCTGAGAGAGAATGTAAGCATGTCGTGTAAGGTAGTGTAGCCATCACAGTTATGTAGTACAGTTATCCTTCAGGTCTTCGCATTACCACTCCCAGTACCATGAGACTCAGTACAGTTGCAACTTGGAATGTCAATGCACATAAAAGCCTCAACCACATGGAATGCAACGTGCTGCCCCCCAACTTCAGTTATATATATTTGCTGATCTGACATGGAAGGTTCGTTTGAACAGGCATGCATAATGTGTTGGTTCATCCAGTCTGCCTCTTTGATCTGTTGAGTTGATTTTCAGTTGATTCTATCAGTTTTTGTGTATCGGCATATCAGACAAAACAGGGATTGCCATGCATTGAGTACTCCCTCCATTCTTAAATTTGCCATGCATTGAGTACTTCTTTCATTCTTAAATTGATGTCGTCGTTGATTTTTTATTTCAACTTTAACTATTTATCTTATTCAAAAAATTAGCTCAAATATAAAAAATTTTAAGTTGCTCTAATGATAAATCAAATTATAACAAAATATATTATTTTTATTAAATTTTTTTGAATAAGACGAATAGTCAAAGTTAAAATTAAAAGTCAACGACGACAACAATTAAAAAACGGAGGGAGTACTTCGTAGAAAAAATCAACTAAAATAAAATGAGAAATGTAAGTTGGTTACTGGATGAAGGAAAGCTGAGCCTTATTGGTAGAGGCCTAAAAAGCTGGATGCCATCAATCCCACAAGTTTATTGTAGAAAATTTATGCCTCCTTTGGATGGAACTTTGATTTGGAGTTTTTTTTTTAATAAAATGTTTTTCTTATGAAATTGAGCAGATTCCTGCAAAGTTTCTGTATGAAGTTACATGCAAAATGATCATGTGTGCATAATGCTAACGTTGGCTGTTGACCTCATCTGATGGCAGATCCAGTCCTCTTAAGATTCTGAGCCGTTACATGAATCAAGGATTGTAAAGATGGCAGGAAAGGGCACAACAAAGAAGCCAAGGAATAAATAATTGATGAGCCAATGTCCAATGCAGGATACAGTCATCTGACAGAATCACTGGATTGCCAATATAACAGTACAAGCGCATGTTTTCCAACCAAAAAAAAAGGAAGTACATTAGCAGGTACACAACATGCACACACTGCTAATTTAATTAATTCATAATGTCATTAGCAAGTTGTTACAGTCATTTCACATTGCTATAATGTTCTTCACAAAAGAGAAAAGGGCAAAAAAGAGAAAGAAAGACACAAGCATACAGTCGAGGCTTATGTCAAAATTAACAGAGCTATATTACACAAGCGAACGAGATACATATTTTTACAGGACAGCAGAGCAAATCGTTATAAATTCTCAAGGTCTGGGTGATATGAGATAAAGAACAAATTTACAGCACCAATATCTAACTGCAGTCAATGTAAGCCAGAAGCGACCATGTTAGTCCTCCAGCTCAACAAGCTGAGCTCTTCTCTCAGCAGCTTTCTTCCTGACAAAAATTCCCCACCGCATAGCCGCCTTTATCTTAAGCCACCCAACGACAGCTTTGCCGGACGAATGGCTGCGTTCACCTTCTAAACTTGGTAAGGGAGATGGCATGTAAGACTGGAAGTTGAACGTATCATCTGGCAAACTGCTAGAAGCTCCACCCATACTGAAGACCCTGAGCAGCTGCTGCATGTCTTCACTCTCAAGCATTTGGTGGCTTTTGAGACGGATATCTTCAGTGAAATCATCAGGATACTGACTATCACGATTTCTACTCCAATCAACATAGCCAATGTTTGCTGGCTCAATTGTCTGAGAGAATACTTGCTGTATTTGGTCCAGTTCAAGACCCATGGCATCGTTTGCAGTGTCTTGATTAACAGAATCCCTCAGCATGTTAGGTGGTAAAAATGAAAAGGTGTCATCATATGGCAGGTTGACATTGGGAGGTGTACTTTGCACCTCAGCTGGATGCGCTGCAGACTTTTTAACATCATAGTTTATGGAATCACTTGTAGCTGAAATTAACCAAAGAAGCATGTCTTTTAAAAGCCCGTTTAAAAATTCCATAAATATTTTCCATGACCTGGTTCATAGAAAATGAAGTGTCCTCTTACACATTATTATGTGTAAGCAAAATATTGTGTTTCCATCAATAATTCCAAGCTACAAACTGAAATATGCAGAAAAGAAATGGAAATGGTATCAAGGCTTCAGATTTTGCTCACCTGCTTGTGACAGTCCCGGTATGCTTGTCGAACAACTGCGCTGTTCATTTGAAGCATAAGAACTCAAAGGAGGAGGATGTGTCTCAGCTTGACCAGTCGATGTAACCTTTTTCTTTGGTTTAGGGTTCAATAGAGCTTTACCATCATATTCAATTACATACATCCAATTATCATATGCTTTCTTTACCAATGCATCAGCAAATAGCTGCAATGAACAATGAGGTTCTAATCAGCTTATTCTTTTTTTAAAAAAACTCTTCTACAGCTCATTTAGCTACTGGAAGGAGAGTCCATAAGAGTTAATAAATTTTAAGCTTTCAACATAAATTACTTAGTTATGTCTTCCATAACAAAAGTATATGGACAAGAGTTCTAGACAGTAAATGCTCCCTTTACTCATCACCCTTAAATATATAGACCAGGGCCTGATGAAATCTAGATTCCAGACAAATGTAACATACATGATATTCGAAGTTATTGATATTTCAGTACTCTACACAACAAATTCTAACAGCATTTAACTTGGAAATTTTAAAAAGAAAGCATTGACTTGCATTAGGATGTGCTACCCTGAATGAAACGATATTTTATTTTTATCTCGGAACACGACTATATATTGTCATATATTCAACGTCTGCTAAAAATACTAACCTTTTGGCTATCATCAAGGCCCTCAGACGAATAGAACTGCTCGCCAGAAATCATACCGCAGAATGCATAAATGTTGTTGAAAATAGCACCAACAGTACCGGTCTCATCAGAATAGTATATGTAATACTTTCCACTTAATGCACAAGTCTTTGCATGTTCCACAAGGGCTTCCCACATCTTGTTAGACATACCACTTCCAAGAATCTATAATCACAGAATAACAGTTTAGAAGATCAACTCAAGTGCACAAAATAGTGCCCTCATACATAAGAACTTACATTACGCAACTTCTGTGGGTCCCGAACCACAAGCCTAAGGAAATCTTCAACTGTAGATATTCCAGATTTGTTCAGCCTCTTATGGAATGACCCATCCTTCCCTATTTTCTCCAACCTCCAAACCTCATCTTTCAGTTTAGGTGGATAGTGCTTCTTGTACACTAAGAAATGAAATTCAAATAGTTTTAGATATATATCAAGCGAAAACACTAGTGCATAGTTTTTGTACTTACATTCTCCTCTATGGTCCTTAACCGTAAAGGCTTCTGTTTTTGCTTCACGGATGCGAACACCCTCACAAAACCCTGAGGCAATCTTCAAACCAAGCCTGAATTTTCTACTCCTTATCCAGCTAGAGTTATCTGTGAAAGTAAGCTCTCCAACTGTCCCAACACCTTCTTTTAGTGTGACCTGTAGATCACCAGTTAAAATAGGTCGCTTTCCCTCACGCTCCTTTACTACATAACTTTCAAACACTTCACCCGTCCAGCCCTCCTCATCTTCATTGTTGAAATCACCTTCAAGAACAACAATATCGAGTTTGGCAGATGACTCTGGCCCAGAAGATACAACACAACCAGTGCCAGTGTCAAACAAAACAACATGAATTGCAGCTCCTTGCTCCCCTTCAACTTTTCCTCCGGTAAAAAGGGGAAGCGACAGCCTTGTCCTGAATTGGAGTTGCAGATTTCTTCCATCAGGACCTTCAATTCTCTTTGGGGAAGGCCTGTTCAGTTATCAGTCAATAGCAAAACATTTAGCATGGTCAACATACAATATATAAAGTTTACCTGCTTGATATGGAACAGTTTGGTAGTTATTTGGACAACTTAATACTTGAATTGATAGGCTCATGCTTATGAAGATTGAACAAGCAATGCAATAGCCGACTAGAAAATATAGAAAGGAGTACCTTCCAGTGATTGTTGCAGGACCAAGCCTGCCCAGTGCACGCTCCACTTCTTCACTGACCTAGCAAGTACATAATCAATACTGTGAAAAGTAAATCTTAAAAACTAAATATCCTAACAGAAAGGAGCATACATATTGTACAGACATTTAACAATTCAATATTATTTGACTGAATTTCTGCTTGATGATTAATCAGATTGTTCTTACTACTCTACGAAGAATTGGTTCCAGGGATGAGCAGAGCCTCTGCAGACTGTCCATCTTCAATGCCTCGACAATAACACTGTACAGAATAAATACAGACTATTATCACTACAACTAAAATGTAATAATTGTTAATCCATTCTGTTCATTCGCATGATAAAACAAGCTCCCAAGCATTCTGTACTAATAATCACTTCCAACACTGCATGGTTCATAGGTTACAAGTGAAGAGGCTAAACTAATTTATCCCTGAAAGCTCAGCCATCAAGAACCATTTATATCATTCTTAGGACAAGATAAAATTGGTTAACATTAAAAACAAGAATACTTTCTTTGGATTAGTTCACAATGCTAACAGTGTCATGCTGAACCTAAAGCTGGAGGTAACATAAAGGCAAAACAACAACAATTATCCGAACTCCATTTCTGCATACCGATTTGGCATACTCGCAACCAATTCCTCAACAATCATCTCCCGAGTTTACTTCATACTCCCAATTGCCAGTAGCAACGTTGATCAAGCAACCCCCAACCAACCCCAATTTCCAATCGTACAGATCAGCACGTGACATAAATCTTTGGCTCCTCACTCCCTCACATGTTCAGCTAATTCCACAGCAGCTCAATCACGAGCACACCACGGAACGAAGACACGCAGCTGCAAAATCCCCATGGTCCCTCACCTTGCTAGAGCCGGAGGCCGTGTCCGCTTGGCGTCGGGGCGGCCGTCGCCGCTGCCTTCAGCGGCCTCGAGCCCGCGCTTCTTCTCCATCGCCGGCACGTGCCCCTGACCCCCTGAGTCGATATCCGCCGCAAAATCTGCACCGAATTCAGCGAAATTCGCATCAGATTCCACCACCGATGCAATCCGAAAAGTTAAAGAATCAAATTGAGGTGGAGGGAGAAATTTTCTCGCCTTGAACGGAGTCCGGACGTCGGGATCGAAGACGAAGGGATGAGATCGCGGATGGGTTGAGAGACAGGGAACGCGCAGACAGTGCAATGTGTGGGGGGAATGAACGGCACTATGTAATTTGACACCCGAGCTTTGCCTATACATGTCTGAATAATACTATTGACGTACGGGACCCATAACATGTACTGTTTGTCAGGCCCACCGTCATTGTAAGTACTGGGTGTGAGTGTACGACAGAGCAGGTGCGAAAGAGAAAGCGGATCGGAACAATGCGGGCCCCGCAGCGAGAGTGACGTCGCCATCTGATTGGATGACGTGTCTCGGCCCCCGTTAATATCTAAAGGCCGATGTGATTAGCGCGCACGCGACCTGTCCACGTTGGGCGGCGTGATCTTTTTGCAGAGAGAGGAGAAGATAATTATTAGCCCCATATGGAGCAAAACCGGGGGAATAATCAACACGTGGGTAGGCCCATCGCATGGCCCGGCAGCCCAATTTGTAATTTGTTTATCGATTCAATCGGTTTCATCCAATAGTAAAAAGTCCGGTTTCAAAATGTGAATTTCCATCGTAATACTTGTTTTTATGTAAGTTTATAACAGGAATATTACCTTGCAAAAATTGACATTTTCAGAATGTGCCTATATGCATGTTAAAATGCTTCTTTTGGTAGGCGTTAACATATTTGTTACAGGATTAAGGTGTACACCTGCAAAAAGTGTTTATAAAAACTTTATAAAACTCTGATGTGATAATTAATTATTACATATCCTCTATAAATTTCTCTTGAATGAAGGAAACTAAGTGTCTTGTGTACAAATCTCTGCCACATTTGTACGTAGAATTTAAGAGTTTTTTTTTTAAGTAAAGGTAGCAATGCTCTTTTATACTCCTATTAGACATCAACGTCGCTCTCCAAAAGGAGTGTATTGTAACTTTGTAGGTTGAACTGTCAGCATTATGAATAATTTTTTTATATCTTATCCTTTGTGTCTTTACATATAATTGAATCAGATATGATTGATGATCTAGCGCAAAAGCCAAATATAACAGGTATGATAGGTGACACATATTGTTTTCATGTAATACAAAAAATTATCAAGCATGAGTGTTACATCAAAATCCTCTGCAAAAAAGCATGCTATACGGTAGGACTAGAAAATTTTTTTCTCTAAGATGAAGGCTTTCGAAACTAAGAGTTGCTTTAAAATGTAGAATTTTCATATGAATCATATAATAATTTTATAAAAATTAATTTAATTTTACAGAAATAATATATAAACTATGAAATAGAAAACAATTCTCCATTTGAAAGAAGATCTAGAATAAAGAGTAATAGACAGGTTCGTTGGATTCAAGATCAACCCAAACACATGAAAACGGTTGTTCTGTATTCTCCCGAGATAACATGTTGATTCCCCTATTTGTTGGATCACCATTGCTGACATTTCTTTTTCTCTATCCACAGCGGTTTCTCTGCCAGGCGACCCACTGCAAACGGATCAGATCAAGCCGGTCCAACCGCATGCGACGCAAGCCACCGCCCTGACGTGGACGCCCTCGTCAACGAGACCAGGTCCCTCCCCGGCCCCGCTCGGCCTCCGCCGCCGCCCCCACAGCAGCCCGCGGCCGTCACTATGTCCGGTGGCGCCACCGCCCCCGTATTCCTCGGCGTCGACGTCGGCACTGGCAGCGCTCGCGCAGGTTAGCTCTGCTATACGCCTATACCTATACCAGTGCTCCTCTAAAACTCCTTTCCTCTCCTTGTCATCGCCTCATCTGAAGTGTTGGTATAGGATTTGCCGGTCTGTTGTATGATTTGACAATAAGCGATTTTAACTACTAGTTATGCCGCAAATTAACTTTAACTCAGAGTAATTTACCTGGAATGTTTCCAGCAAAGTTATATGTCCACTGTCCAGTGATGAACAAAATGGTATTTCGGACATCGTGCGAAGAAATTTTATCTCTTGTTCCATTGAAGAAATTTACGTAAATGTACGTCTGCATACAAATCCGCTTGAATTTTGACCTGCTAGAAACTTTTAAATATTATCCTGTTTCAGCTCGTCTGTTCGTGTAGGCATAACAGGTAACGATGTTTAGTGTTGTAACATGTTTGCCAATTTTCATATATTGTTTCAGGTCTTTTTGACGATAAGGGCAGGTTGCTGGGATCAGCAAGCAGTCCCATACAGATATGGAAAGAGAAAGACTGTATTGAGGTTCAGCACTGTTCTTGAACGTGCAAATTGCATGATTGGTGCAAACAGTAGGCGCTGCTGTACAATTTAAGGTTTGTTTTACTTGCAGCAATCATCGACTGATATCTGGCATGCGGTTTGTGCTGCGGTGAAATCAGCTTGCTCGTTGGGGAATGTTGCTCCTGAGGCAGTTGTTGGACTTGGCTTCGCTGCTACTTGCTCCCTTGGTTTGCCCTGATCTCCAAGTTGATTTTCGTGTTCTCGTTTGTGCAGGAACAAATATTGTAGAATAATATATTTTTTCGCTTTGGTGTCTTCGAATTTTACAGTTTGACAAAACTAGATGCTACTTGCAGTTGCTGTTGATGCTGATGATTCCCCTGTTTCGGTTTCTTGGAGTGGGGATACGAGGAGGAACATCATTGTGTGGATGGACCATAGAGCTGTGAATCAGGCGGAGAGAATCAATGCTAGTAATTCGCCAGTACTTCAATACTGTGGTGGGGGTGTTTCCCCAGAAATGCAGGCTCCAAAAGTATGACATGTTTCCAGATGCCTATGGTTCAAACCATGCGGAATTGAGATTTTGGCCTGTTTCCTCATAAGAGTAGATCCTGCTGGAAATGCCAACCCGTTTTGCATATTGTCAGAAAAATATTTATCCTGTTGCATTGCAACTGTAGCAGTCAGGCTTGAATGTCTCAGAAAGTAAAATCCAAGTATTCAGAAAAATGAGAAAACCACAACATTCACTCATTGTGTTGACCTCAGTTACTTGTTTGCATTGGATTCAACAAGATCGGAAATGATGTTAACAATGATATAAAATTTTCCAATGGGTTGAATTGCATACCAATAGATTTTACTTGTATTTTTTTTTGTGTATTGAAATTTGTTGAAATAATTGGTATATCACCTTTTCTATTTTGCACTACTGAAATAATTGATGGATCCATTACTAGTCTCATAGTGACTTTGAGCATTTGCAGCTCTTATGGGTGAAGGAAAATCTGCAAGAGTCTTGGTCTATGGTTTGCAGGTGGATGGACCTCAGCGACTGGTTAGCATATAGGTGAATCCCTGTTTTTGATTGATGTTGATGTGATCTGGAAGCTGCAAATCACATCCCTAACATTCTTTGCTGTGATGGTTTCTTTTGTAGAGCAACTGGTGATGACACCCGCAGCCTATGCACAACTGTCTGCAAATGGACGTATCTTGGGCATGCACATATGGAACAGTGGAAGGAATCTGATTCACGTGATATGGAGGCATGTGGATGGGATAATGTTTTCTGGGAAGAAATAGGACTGGGAGACCTTGTCGATGGAAATACCACAAAAATAGGTGAATAATTATTGTGAATAAATAGGTTCTATCTTCCTTTTCTGTTGAAATTGATGTATCTATAGTTGAAATAATCTTTTATTTTTCTAATACATTGATATTATGCCATGTAAACAGGACGCAGTGTCGCTTTTCCTGGCCATCCTCTTGGTTCCGGTTTAACACCTACTGCCGCAAAGGCAAGTAACTTACTGTATTTGAAGTGTTTTTAGGTGGTATTTTTAAAATTTGCGTTATGACAAACTGCATCATAAACTACTAGGTACAATGTAATCCGGTTATATAACAACAACAACAACAAAGCCTTTAGTGCCAAGCAAGTTAGGGTAGGCTAGAGATAAAACCCCGAGAGACGACTAAAAAAGAGCAACAACCAGCAATTATGGTTCAGGCACGTGAATTGCTAGCTTCCACGAACTCCTATTCAAAGCTAACTCCTTGGCGATATCCCAATCCTTTAAATCTCTCTTCACATACTCTTTCCAAGTTAAGTATGGTCTACCTCTGCCTCTCTTCACACCGTTTGACCGACTTACCACCCCGCTACGAACCGGTGCCTCCTGTAACCTTCGTTGAATATGTCTGAATCACTTCAAATGATGCTGCACAAGTTTCTCCTCAACTGGTGCCACTCGTAATCTCTCTCGTATGTCATCGTTCCGAACACGATCTCTTCTCGTGTGACCACACATCCATCTCAACATACGCATTTCGACTACGTGTAGATGTTAGACATGTCGCCTTTTCGTAGACCAACACTTTACTCCATATAGCATAGCAGGACGAATTGCAATCCTAGAATTTACCTTTGAGTTTTTGAGGCACCCTACTATTACATAGGACTTCAGAAGCTTGATGCCACTTTAACCATCCGGCTTTAATTCTATGATTTACATTCTCATCAATATCTCCATCTTTTTCAACATTGAACCCAAATAATAGAAAGTGTCTTTGGGTACCACCTGACCATCAAGTGTAACATCACCCTCTTCGACTGCGGTAGCACTGAAATATACTTTGTTTTAGACCTACTAAGTCTAAAACCCTTTTACTTCAAAGCATGTCTACATGATTTTAACTTCTGGTTCACTTTTATCCTGCTCTTATTCACTAGCACCACATCATCTGCAAAGAGTATACATCAAGTAATGTTCCCATATAAGTCTCGTGTGATCTCATCCATCACTAAAGTAAAAAGATAAGGGCTCAAAGCCGATCCTCGGTGCAGTCCTATATTAATTGAAACTCATCGGTGTCTCCATCACTTGTTCGAATACTTGTCACAACATCTTTGTACATATCTTTAATGAGATTAATGTTTGTGCCTTTTTAATGTCCACTATATAATGTTTCTAGGCACTTTATCATAAATCTTTTTTAGGTCAATGAAGACCATATGCAGATTTTTCTTCTGTTCTCTGTATCTCTCTATCAGTTGCCTTATTAAAAAAATTGCCTCTATAGTGGATCTTTCGGGCATGAAACCAAATTGATTTTGGGTGACTCTCGTTAATCCCCGCAGACGGTGCTCAATAACTCTCTCCAATAGCTTCATTGTGTGGCTCATTAACTTAATCTCTTGATACTTAGTACAACTTTGCACATCTCCCTTGTTTTTAAAAATCGGTACTAAAGTACTCCGCCTCCGGTCGTCAGGCATCTTGTTTGATCGGAAGATGAGATTGAATAAGTTGGTGAGCCAAACTATTGTTACATCCCCAAGACATCTTCACACTTCAATGGGAATCCCATCCAGACCCAACGCCTTACTTACTTTCATTCTTTTCAAAGCCTTCTTTAACTCGGACTTCTAAATCCTTCTCATAAAGTGCCTATTTAGATCATTGGAAAAGATATCCAACTCAATGGATGAGCTCTCACTATCTTTATTCAAGAGTTTATCGAAATACTTTCTACATCTATCATTGATCTCTTTATCATTTACTAACAAACGCTCTGCTTTATTTTTAATGTATTTAACTTGGGTAAAGTCCCTAGTTTTTCTCTCTCGGCTTTTGGCTATCTTAAAGATGTCTTTTTCCCTTTCTTTCATATCTAGTTGATGGTACAAGGCATCAAACATCCGATCTCTTGCCTCACTCACCGCTCGCTTTGCGGTCTTTTTTGTTATTTTATATTGCTCTATGTTGACCGCGCTCCTATCAAGGTGTACCCGTTTAAAGCACTCTTTTTTCGCTTTGATAGCCTTCTGAACATTCTCATTCCACTATCATGTGTCTTTGACTTCACGTCTGGCTCCTTTAGTCACACCAAGCTCCTTTGAGGCTATTTTTTTAATGCAAGCGGCCATCTTCAACCAGGCAACATTAGTATCATTTTTTGTCTGCCAAAGGGCCTCTTTGATAACACTTTCCTTGAAAATATGTGCTGCATCTTACTTAAGCTTCCACCACTTTATCCTTTTCACTTTGATTTGCTTCCTTTGAAGAGAGCGCAACTAAAAACGAAAGTCCGCAACCACAAGCCTATGCTGAGGTACAACACATTCTCCTGGTATCACCTTACAGTTTAAGCAAACATGTCTATCTTCTTTTCTTGCTAAGATAAAATCAATCTGGCTACAGTGAGAATCACTCTGAAAGGTTACTAAATGAGAGGCTCTCTTTCTAAAACAAGAGTTCGCAACAAACAAATCGTAGGCCAAAGCAAAGTCGAAAACCCCCTCCTCTTCTTGATTCCTACTTCCGTGGCCGAAACCACCATACACCCTCTCAAAGGCTACGCTAGAAGAGTCAATGTGCCCTTTAGGTCTCCTTCTATAAAAAGCTTCTCAGTGATAGGCACACTGCTACCATCGCATTCAAATCCTCACAAAATTGCTTCTTGACACTCTCATCCAGACCTATTTGAGAGGCATAAACACTAATTACGTTCAGAACTAAATCTCCAATAAACAGTTTTACTAGAATAATCTTATCACCGTACCTCTTGATATCCACCGCACCATCTTTAAACTTCTTGTCGATCACAATGCTTACCCCATTTTTTGTTGTCAATGTCCCCGTGTACCAAAGTTTGAAATCGGTATCTTCTACCTTCTTTGCCTTTTGACCCTTCTATTTCGTCTCCTGAACACAAAAAATATTTACACGTCGCCTAATCATAGCATAGACTACCTCTCGAAGCTTACCCGAGAGCGACCTTACATTCCAACTATCTATCCGCAACTTACTAGGCTGGACTAGCTTTCTTACCCCCCACATCCGCCGAGTCAAATGCGAATATCCGTTCTCATTTTCCACTACACCCGGGCGACGGCGTAGCGCGTCACTAAGGATGCGACGACCCGATCTTTGCACACTTGTCACCACGTCCAGATCACGATACGGCGCACCACTAAGCATGTGGTGACCCGACCCTTGCTCATTTTTCACCATACCTGGGTTCTGGCATCGCGCGTCGCTAAGAGAGTTACGCCCCAACGAAATTCTTTGGGGTTTCATTTCTATGGGAACAGTTATGATAGTTGTTGGCTCGTCACGTCTAACACAACCCACTAAATTATCCGGGCTTGATACCGGCTATGTCGTAGCAACATAGGTGGAACCTTCACCTATATTAAGAAGCATAGGCAGAGTACCCTCCTCTTTTATTCAGGCTTGGGACCGGCTATGTTAAACATAAAGCTATGTTAAACTTAGGCGGAGTTAATGTAATCCGGTTATATAAGCAAGAAATGCATATGCCATTAATTCCTGTTGTTCATCAATTTGATGCTGGTTTTCTCCAAATCTCAGGAGTTAGGCTTACTTCCTGGTACTCCTGTTGGAACTTCACTTATTGATGCTCATGCTGGTGGGGTTGGAGTCATGGAAAGTGTCCTAGATGCAGAATCCAAAGCAGATTGTTAGTGATGAGTCATTTTGCGTTTTACTAGATAATAAATTACTTCAAACACCATGTGTATTTATTCTGACAAGTTTTTTCCTGTCAGTGTCTGATGAAGAATCGATATGCCACCGGATGGTATTGGTCTGTGGGACATCCACCTGCCACATGGCTGTTTCAAAGAACAAATTGTTTATCCCTGGTGTCTGGGGGCCGTTTTGGTCTGGTAGATTTGCGTTTGCCTTTCTCACATGTTTTTTTCTTGAACTGCTTATAACCTCACATGTTTTTCTTCTTGAACTCCTTATAATCGCACAATATTTTCCAAGAGTCACATACCAGCATCTCTGTTAGTTTTTTTCATACTTGGTTCTTTTTCGTATTTTGTGGATCATATTGGCTAAAAATGATTTGTTCTTCCAAATTCAGCAATGATACCTGAGTTCTGGCTCACAGAAGGTGGCCAAAGTGCAACCGGTGCTCTACTTGATTACATTATCGAAAACCATGTTGCTGCTCCTCTTCTTTCTAATCGTGCTGCTTCTCAAAGTATGTTTCATATCTTCCAAAGCACTTTTTTCTTGGCTATTTTCTGTAACCAGGAAAAGGAACATAATTTCTGCTCAATTGTCCAGGCATATCCATATATGAGCTATTGAACAAGATGTTGCTTTCAATGTCACATGAGCAAAATAGTCCTTTTCTTTCTGCATTGACTCAAGACACCCATGTCCTTCCAGATTTTCATGGAAATCGGTAAGGAATGTATTTAATGCTTAATTAGCTGTTTGGTATTAACTATCTAAAGTGCAGTGCATAACCATTTGAACAAGGGGTTGTTCCTTTCTGGATGTCCTAATTAGACAGTCTATGGGCAATGCAATAACAGAATCCAATTATTGAGGCAGCAACTAATCTCATTTATATCTATGAAACAAAGCATCATCGGAATAGTGGAGTAACATAATGTTAGTTCATTAATTCATTTTTTATTTATGAAAGGCAGGCAGGTCCACTGCCAATCAATCAGCCTCTGCATTTGAGGGAAAGCATAGCCGCAGTTAAATATCGATTATTAACAGCCAAAAGAGAACAAAATACAACTGAAAATTGTAGGGGAATAAAAACACAACTTCATATTGTTTATGGTTTTCTATGAATTGCAACTGTAAATTATAGAGGAATAACTCAAGATATTCACTTCAGATGAATATTTACTTTACGCCAAGCAAAAATTTCCAATGCATTTTACTGAGAATACAAACAATTCTAGGTCTCCCATGGCTGATCCAAAATCCAAAGGGATGATTTGTGGCATGACACTTGACACAAGTGAGAAGCATTTGGCTCTCCTGTACCTTGCAACAATTCAGGGCATTGTTTATGGTACTCGTCATATTGTGGAGCACTGCAATGCTCATGGACACAAGGTACTTATTTGCTTTCAGTGGTTTAGTGATTTATTTTCTGAGGCACCACAGAGGTTAATGCCTTGATTGCTTATTATTCCTTTTTAAATATAGATCGACACCCTTCTCGCCTGTGGTGGGCTTGCAAAGAACTCTGTGTATATCCAGGAACATGCAGATATCATTGGCAAGTCCCATCTTCCTGCCCTCATGTCTCTGCAGTCTCATCCCTCTCTTACGCTTTTACATGTGCTTATGCAGGATGTCCAATAATACTTCCTAGAGAGAACGAGTCTGTGCTTTTGGGTGCTGCTGTCCTGGGCGCTGTTGCTGGAAAGAAGTTTCCTGGTATTCGTGATGCAATGAAAGCGCTTAATGCGGCAGGGAAGGTATTTCTAAATCGTTTCTTCAACTGACCTCCATCAGTTGATCTCTGTGCCACTCCCTTGGTTTTATTGATCGGAGGGAACAGAGAATCATGCAGCTAATTCATTAGTGTTGATAGTATAATTTTTATAGGGCCTCCCCACCGTTCTCCTATAAAAGGGTGTCTTATAGCACCATGCATCTTTCTGTTTTTCTACTTAGTAAACACTGGTGGCGTGCACGCTGTGGCAGTCAACATGCACGGGTTATAACTCTGATGCACCTTGTTGCAGGTCGTACAGCCATCTTCAGATCCTAGGGTGAAGAAATACCATGATGCAAAATATCAGATATTCAGGTCCCTGTATGAGCAACAACTCTCTCATCGGTCGACCATGGCACAAGCATTGCAGTAGGCCGGGTAATATAATCACTTTGCACTTGACTATTGTTCATGAAAAACATTGGCTTTTGCCACCATTTTCTTCTGAAGTTATTTACATGTAATCAACGTTGCCTGTGGTCAACAGAAGCGGTTTGTAGACTGCCTCTGCCTCTATGAATAGTAGAAACAGGAAAAGATGGTCTTTTGCACGCTTCAAGTTCGTGCTGTGTTGATAAAATAAAGGTTTAGAAAAGCTTGGCGTGTGAATTTGGAACTTGTGGAATCATTCTCTTTTTTTTAAAGCTGGAATCATTCAATTTTGGTTGCAAGGCAATCACATGGACCATCTTCCTTCTCAGCTGATGGCAGGATGCATTCTTTTGTTTGACCCCATCCCCGTGTGGCCATGTCCCCTTGCGCAAGCTTGTTTGGCGGATGCATTTGTGGCCTATATCCTGGTTTCGTAGGCCCAGAAAGAATCGCGCAAGCCCAGGAGAAACGTCGCGTCAGAAAATCACCCGGCCGGGATGCATGAATACAGAAAGGCGAACCGGAAGTCAGAAGTGAGAAGGAGCTGAGGAGGAACAGAGGAAGCTTTGCTTGCTTGCTTCGCCGGCCACGCATGGCATGCCAGAGCGACGGGCTCGCTGAACCACCACCGCACACGACCCGTCGGCATGTAGTACTAATGCGTTTGTTTAATCCAATTCCTACACACGCGTCGGCACCGCGGCCAAGCTTACTGGAGTAGGAGTACTCCCTAGTAATCCTAGCTGCAAGCGACCTGGTGCGCCAAATCAACAAGCGTGGGTGCAGTGCATGCCTTTCTGGCATGATTTGTGACTTGCGATCTGATGGTCTGCCACCACCCGTTCGCTCCGCAACAGCGGCCGCGCATCCCTTGGCCCTCCATCTTCTCCGGTCACCGCGCGCGGGGAGCTAGGAAAGTGCACGTGCATCGAACAGGACATGTCGATCGATGGACGACGCCCGTCCTCGTCGTCGGAGCCAGACGCACGCACGAATATAATGCACCGCCGGCGTTCCAACCGCTAAGATTAGCTAGAGCAATAAGGCAGCGTGCGCGGATGCGACGTTTCGCAAATCGCAAACCAAAAGCAAGTTGGATGCCGACGCCAAGGCCGGCCGGGATCGGGACCCGCCGCCGGGAGCTAGGGATGTTGGGGTTAGCCTAGCCGCACGGCCAATCATATCGATCGCGTCGACGTACCCCGGCCGGGTCCGCCACTTGTCGTTCACACAGTTACAGCTCCATCCTCCATGACGTGCCGGATCGATGCAGTGGAGCGAGATTAGGGTGCGTGTCAAATTAATAAACTGCGTACGTAGCTCCAAGAAGAACGGAGGTTACGAATCGACAATCCTGTCATCAGTCACCAGCTACTCGATCCACCAAGCAAAACAACACACAGAGATCGATCGCTAGTGACGGCGCTATATCTGGCTCGATCTGGCAAAGGACACCGTCACATGGCCCCCCGGATCGCGGCCGTTCTCGCTGTCCCCGTCGCTCCGCGGGATATGACGGCATCGCGTTCGTCATCCGCACCGTCCGTCCCGTCCCGGATCGACGACGGATCTGCCCCCCAAGGTGTGCTTGCCTTCGGCGGCGGGTCACGGGACTTGACTCAATCTCTCTTGATCGGCAGCGCGCGGCGACCGGCAGCCGACATGGGCACAAGCGCCCGCGACGCTCGCCAGCACCCGATCGGTTTGCTGTTCTCGAGGGAGATTTGCTCGCCTTTGTCGCTTCCACCACTGGGCCTGAAACCGGTGAACTTGACGGATTCGAGTTGCCGCTTTCGTGATATATAGGAGTATCTTCGTGCCCGATTCTACCGCCCGCCTCACGTCCACCATCACCAACTCTTCATCAGCGGCTTAATTACTTGAGGAGATTCTTCAGATAAGTTCGTTCGTTTAGCTTCTGTCTCAAGCTCTACTTACCCATCAGCAGGGTCGTTGTCGTGCCGCGAAAAGCAGGTCGTCTAAACATGAAGTTTAAACTAAGCAAAGGGCCGGGGGGTCTCATCTGGCCTGCACACGCGGCGCCAGGACGGAGCAGCCCCTTTGATAAAATGGCATATCCGTATGGCGATCACCATGCAGGCCTTGTCTGGCTGTCTGCATGTCTAATCCTCTCATTTGCAGACTAAACGAGCAGTGATCACCATGATCATGCAATGTTAAACCAGCAGCGTCTTGGGGGTTGGGTCCCCATGGGATCACATGACCCGGCATCGACATCCCACCGTCACCACCACCATTACCTCTCCAAAAAAAATCCACGAGCCAGCGTTTCCTGCATTTTCGCTTGGCCCGCGGCGGCCCACGTGTGCCCGGAGCAACGTCACCGTCGCCGCCCTGGCCAACCTACCGGCACCCATCCCGGCATAAACAAACCTCGCGCCCGCGCCTGCCTTTCTCCATAAAGCAAGGAAATGCCGCGGCTTGGATCAGCTTCGCTTGGCTTGCTGGTGAATACTGCCATTATTAGTAGCAAGAAGCAACGCGGGCCGTTGATTGGTTGAAGAGGGTGGAAGAAGCAGGCAGCAGGTGGTGGGCGCGCGCTGCGGGAGGAGACGATGGAGGCTGCGGCGCAGCTGGGGCGGTACTGGGGCGTCGGGGGGCGGCGGTGCGGGGCGTGCGGGGGCACGCCGGCGGCGGTGCACTGCCGGACGGACGGGGCGTACCTCTGCATCGCGTGCGACGCGGCGCACGCGCGGGCGGGGCA
>BCLF01000045.1:1182807-1239148 GCA_001602275.1 Zoysia japonica | reverse complement strand
CGCCGCGCTCTGCGCCGCGTGCGACGCCGACATCCACGATGCCAACCCGCTCGCGCGGCGGCACGAGCGGGTGCCCGTGCAGCCCATCGGGTCCGCGGCTTCGGCTGCGGCCGACGTCGACGCGCTGCTGTTCGGCACCGAGGCGGGGATGGTGCTTGGCGGCGCGGGCGACCCCAAGCAGGACGCGAAGATGGACTTCCTTTTCGTCGACGTGATGGATCCGTTCCTGGGCCCCGAGGTCGCGCGGTTTCCGCAGGCGGACAGTGCGGTGCCCAACACCAACAACGGATCGGGCGGTGGTGCGGTGGAGCTGGACTTCGGTGGCGTTGTTGCCGCCAAGGCCAAGCCGTCCTACAGCTCCTACACGGCAGCGTCGCTTGGACACAGCGTAAGGGTCTTGCTACCTCTGTTTTCTCTATGGAGGGCGTCCATCGATGGCGCGGTGGAGATATCTCTTATAGTTAATTAGCTGACCTTTCGCTTTCGCTTTCCGCGTTCTGATCGAGCAGGGTTCCTCGTCGGAGGTCGGTCTGGTGCCGGAAGCGATCTGCGGCCGCGGCGGGAGCGTGACCGGCGGCGTCATCGAGCTCGACTTCGCGCAGTCCAAAGCGGCATACCTGCCGTACGCCACAACTCCTAAGCACAGTGTAAGACCCTTTGCCCTGTGTGCTAGGCTGCTAGCAACAGCAAGTCTGCAAGAACTAGCCGACCTTCCATAAGCCAGATCGTGAGATCGAGAGCACAAACCAGAACCGATCGATCCTAATTTTGTTGTTGCTAAAAAAATAACAGGTCTCTTCCATGGATGCCGGGGCAGTGCCTGAGCGCAGCGACGGCGTCATGGCCGGCAGGGTCCCGACACCGGCGACCGCGGAGAGCAGGGAGGCGCGGCTGATGCGGTACCGCGAGAAGCGGAAGAACCGGCGGTTCGAGAAGACCATCCGCTACGCGTCCCGGAAGGCGTACGCCGAGATGCGGCCGCGCGTCAAGGGCCGCTTCGCCAAGCGCACCGACGACAACGAAACGGACGCCGACGCCGACGCCAACACCGCCGCCGTCGCGCCGTCGGCACCGCAGCTGCAGCGGCAGCCGCACTCCTACCCATACGTGCTCGACTTCTCCGGCGGCTACGGCGCCGTCCCGTCTTTCTGACGCGACGCGCGCGCCGCCTCTTCCGTGTCGTATCGTGTGATTCTTGCGTCGCATGCCATGTTTTTGAGCCGGCCGATTCGATTCCGCCGGTGTGATCGATGCACGTACTTGATATTGTGCGTGCCTAGCCATGCATGGCGCGTGTTTCCTAGAACCGCAGCGAGTTCTAGTTCGTGATTGTGGTTACCCTTTTGGGATAGCTAGCCTTGCCTGAATTAGCAGGCTGGTACTACGTGTTTGCTAGAACGTCTAGTTCTAGTTTTGGATTTTGGATTGCTAAAAGATGCTTAATTAGCATCTGACGATCTTATGAACGATGCGTCATGCTATCTTTGGGAAGCCCTCAACCTCTTTTGAGAACCGTGTGCATGTGTGAAATCGAAGCTCCGTCCTATAACAGATTGCGCTGACAACTTGGCAGGCACACAATTCGACCTTTTATTCCTGTCTTGTATGAGAATAGGAATTTTGATCAACAAACAAAAGGATCGTCTTCACTTCCAAGGACTAATATCATTAATAGAAAAACTAACAAAGATGATAAGTCGAGCAACAAATGAAATTAAGACAATTATATTAAAGCTACCAATACTTACTGCACAAATGCACGGGTTATTGCTAACTAGCTGTACATAATTCTTCCGATTGTAGAATATACCCCATCACACAGAGCCCAAAGAGGAAATTTTTTTTTGAAATGCCAGTCCTAATCTTACTCTTCGGTGCTGTTTGATCGGGGAGTTGGAAATAGAGGGTGCGATTGGGTTTAACTAATTGAAAATGAAAATCTACACCATTCACTCATCCATTTTACTAATTTCTCGATCCCAAGCATTTCCCATCTGCCAAACCACACCTTCATGAATACGGGCAAGTAGTCCCGCGTCCATGGAGCAAAACAACGCGTTCTTGCAGTGACAACCACGGATGATGCTTCTTGTGTTTTTCCACACGTGACACATATAACACCGATTTCCCTTGTGCAGAGAGTAGTTTGGCGTGGCTGCTGGCCAGTAGTACGTACCGCAATTTCTTTGTGGTGCAAGCGTATGCAAAAGTAGGCGCCTCTTGTGATTGGTTTCCTGACCGCTTTGCCTTCGCTTTAAGTTTCGCTGGCATCTTACCTCCCGCCCAGCTTCCATACCGTTTGACAGCAGGTCAACACGTTGAGGAGCCGGTTTGCATAGGGGCGAGAGATTCCAAAACTTTGGGAGCGCAATGGCACGGGCCGATATATATATACTTGTCCACATGCGCAGGTGTGCAGCTACGGCTAGCTGCATCTGCCTGCATATATGTCGACGAAATTAACCGACCTAGCTGTCCTAGGTCCGCCGCCAGCCCCACTTGTCTGATTGAATGTCACTAGTCCGTGATGCCATCCAGGTGCTCACGGATTGCATTGATAATGCAAGCGGGCCTCGTCTCTAAATGATGAAATAAAACTCTGGTCCTGCAATACTACTGCTGCATGATCGACGACCCAAAAACGAGTGGAATACACCTCAAATTAAAAGCAATCGGAATAGAAAATTCCCTTTGCATGAATGTACGTTGACCTCCAACTTCGGGCTCGTTTCACCCTTTCACACCATTACACCAAGAGACGGAAAGATTTTACGGTCGAACAACATTGCAAGATTAACAATGGGCCAGATAACCAGCTTCTCTTAATGGCATGAGCTTTCAAGTCCCGCTAGTTACAGAACCACCGTCATCACCAGCGCTGTGCTCGCCTCGGCTTAGCGCGGCGTCTTCCGAGCCATCTGGCCGCGCTCTCGCCCCGCAATCCACGCACCTCCCCTGCTCTGCCTCCGAGCCGCCACCGCGGCTCCCACTCCCAGCCGCGTTGTTACCAGCTCGGGCGCCTGACGCCGGCGTGCCCAGGAACGTGGGCCGCTCGTCGCCGGCCATGACGACCACCACGTGCTCCCGCCACGTATCCCCGTCGGCCGGCCCGGGCTTGCCGGCCGCCGCGCCCTTCTCCGCGTCGCCGCCACGTATGGCCCGGCGGCGGTCGGGGTCGTCGTCGTCGTCCGACGACGACTCTCCGCCGGAGAGGCTGCCGGAGAGCTTCCAGTAGGAGCAGGCCAGGGCGAGCAGCGACAGCGCGATGAGCCCCAGCATCGCGGCCAGCCCGCCGAAGAGGTACGGCGCCGGCGACTGCCACGGCGAGTGCTGCGACGCCGGCGTCGTCGCGCTCGAGCTCGGCGACACCGCCGCCGCAGACGATGACGCAGTGGGGTCCCGGCCCATGACCGCGAGCGCGCTGCACGCCGCCTGCAGGGCAGGGCCCACGTGGCTCTTCGTCTTTTGTTTGCTACACCTACTTCAGTGCACGCCAGTGACCCGAGGCGCGGCGTCTCTGTTGCGTGCGTTTCTGTTGTTTCTGAGAGGCAGTAGTAGCTGCCAAACGCGAGTGTTCGACGGTGGTAGTTACTCGTCTGGGTCGCCTATTTATAGTGTTTCGAAATCATATGGAAAAATTTAAATTAGAATTATATGAATATGAAATACAATGAACTTAATTGTTCCAAGAAAATTAAACACTCATTCCCAGAAAAGAGCACCTGCAGCTCTATCCACTCACTTGAGGACAAGCAATTGCACACCTCGCCACAATAATTCAGCACTGGGTGACACTTTTCATTTTTGTTAGTGCGTACGTAAAGTTTAAGTTTAAACCGTAAACGGCTGTACCACTGAAAAGATGAAAACCACTTACATGAAAGATATTTGATGGAATTCACGTGCAAAGCTTGGCCGGCCAGCAGAAAAACCGCTTTAATAATTGTGCGACTCCCCCTGCTCAGCTCCATCAATCTCCCCTGCTCCAGTGCTTTTCTCAAAGGCGCTATCGTTCTAGAGAGAGAGAGGCAGCGAGACGAGACACACAGAGAGACCTCTCTGATTTTCTTTCCTGGGCGTTTGCGTGACAGTTGGGGCAAGGACCTATAGACAAAAATCACAGCGACGCGTGCAAGTTGAATTTTATTTGAACACTGTTTGATTGCGACAAACTGAAGATTATTAAATGTATGCAAAAGTTTTCCCAGTACTGCATTTCTCTTTATCAACAAAACTGCTTTTATTAGGGTTTGCAGATGCATTAGCTAGGAGCTTAGTTGATCGAGACGGCGGAAGGCACGATCGATCGTCTCCTTTACGTGGTCAGCAGTTGAATGAATCACATGCAGCTCGCTGGGCTGAGCGGAACAGCTGCTGTAAGGGCCGCCGTTGGTGTCACGCTCGCATCTGGTTGGGTTAACCGTTGTGATCAACCATGTTTGACTTTGAAACCATTGTTTTCCTAGGCCAACTAATTAAGATGGTTTTAGGGTGTTTGACATTTGCATGTTCTTGGCAACCTCTTGCCGGGCAAAAATAGTCGCAAGACCGGATCCGTGCAAGATGGAGTATCAATCTCGGCAATGTTCCTTTGACAAAACAAATCGTGAGCAGCACAAGTGGTCTCCGGGCCGAGGGCATTGTAGTCGAGCACAAATTGTGCTTTGCAATATCTGGGCCACATTTCTTCGGCCCAGTGTAGCTGGACCTTATGTACCATTCTAAACCGACAAGGAAATACCAGCCCGGCGGCCCGGCTCTTACCCGTCGTCCGAGTCCGACCCAGTACAGAGGTCTGACCGATCCATCGTCCATAAGTACAGGACAGGCGGACAGGGTCGTCGTGGAGCACGCGCAAAGCCCGCGGCGCCAAGTCGTCTCGTCAAAGCAGCCGCCGCCGCCGCCGCGAAGCCATGGACGCCGTGGACTCGGTGGTCGACCCGCTTCGTGAGTTCGCCAGGGACAGCATCCGCCTCGTCAAGCGTTGCCACAAGCCCGATCGCAAGGGTACGTGACCGCCCGATGCACCCACAGATCCCCCGTCATCCGCTCGAGGCTCGGGTCCCGGCGCGCGCGCGTGGGGTGGTGGTTCTCGGTTTCGCCGGATCTGATCTGACGCCTTATTGTCTTGCGCAGAGTTCACCAAGGTCGCGACGAGGACGGCGATCGGCTTCGTCGTCATGGGCTTCGTCGGGTTCTTCGTCAAGCTCATCTTCATCCCCATCAACAACATCATCGTTGGGTCAGGATGATCCGGTCCTTCCAGGTGAACCTGTCTCCCTGATCTGGGTTCGGATAGGTGTCCCTTGTGGATCAGATGGATGATGCGTGTAATTCCATGTCTCTTTGGTCGAACTGTACGGTTAAAATTTAGAACTATATCGTGTTGTATATCCCCAATAATTGGCAATTCGTGGCTCTTATATTCCACTGTTGGTATGGAAGCCGATTCTCAGAAACATGATGTTCCAAGTTCTATTTCTCTTGAAATTTTTAGCTTGTTAGATTCGGAGCTCTGTTCTGCTATGTGTGGACCCTGAGAAGGCAAGTACTAGTACGATGGTGTGTAGGTATTTTTTGGCCGATGCTAACTGATAATGCCTGTGAGGGTTCGTGTGCTCAACTTTCACCCATTGTGGTAGAATAATTGTCCTGAGCCTGTGTTTGACGGTGTACAACCTCATTAGTCTGGTTTCATTTAGTTTAAAATGTTCAATTAAGCTTTAATTTGGAGATGTAGGCAGTTATGTTTTGGCATCAGGTAAAATTTCAGATCTGTGTTCCAAAAGCTAAGGCCTCCTTTGGAACGCGGGATTTTTTCCCGTTTCCTGCGTTTTTTTGTGAAATTGAACTAGTTCATGTGAATCAGTTCAATTTCACAAGAAAAACACAGGAAAAGGGAAAAATTCCCGCGTTTCAAAGGAGGCCTAAATTTGTTGAAACTGAAGTTCAGATTCTTAACATGCCTTTTGTTGTCTCAAGCCTGTTGGTTGCAAGCCCAAGGTTTTGAATTTTGTTGCCCCTATAGGTTGATCAAACCTGTTGCCTGTAAGAGTTAACGAATAATATCGGTTGCTCCAATTTTGTCAATCTGATTGTGATTATTAATTTTGCATAGTCATTCGTGCCATACCCCTTGATCACATTGCAGTTGGATGCCAGAGTAGGATCTCATGTAATGAGACTTGTACTGTTTGATTGAGAGTTGGAAACCGCGGATGCTGCATGTTGTTTCAGAACTGTTTTTGATCAACTGATGCTGCATTTATTTTCAGTTTTTGATTGGTCCTCTCATTAATAACATTGACATAATGAAATGTAGTGTTTTGTTCTAAAGGTCGTTTTGTATTTCGCTGATGCAGGTGAGGGATAGCTGGACTAGATGGCGTCAATGTCATGGAGTCGGCACCAGTTTTCTAGTACTATATTGTAAAACAAACTGTGTAGGATTTTATCAACTCCCTTCTATTTTACCTCCGAAATATCGTATTTGTAGACCTGGAACGGCTTCCCAACCTGTTACTTCAATGTTACCATGAATTAGACCCCTTCCCCGCGCCCCCCCCACCCCAAAAAAAAAAAATGAAAGTCCCGTTCCCTAAATTTTCTTATTTTCTTGCCAGCTGCCGCAGTATGGTGTGGCACCGTTCAGGTTCATAGTTACCCATTTCTAGTGCTGACCAGTGGCAGTCGATAAAGCCGCAGTTGTAACCATGCATAAGTTTGCATTAACAAACTGTGAAAATTAATGCATTCTAACGCGGCCGACTGAAAGCCAAATGCAGAAGTAAATAATAAAGGCATAGTGCTGTGATTCCCTGATTTTAAGCCCAATACATTAACAATGAAGCAATTGACACACGTTAACAAAGTAGCGCATCAGGAAAGCACAACAGATAAGCGGAACAGAAATTTACACACTTTTGATTGACAGAACAAGGTAATAGTCAGCAAGCACGCAGACTATCACACATAAGTTGATTTATGTATTATAACAAACAATGACGAGACAGTCATCACGCTATAAATTAAAGGAAAAAGAGAAAATCCGGAGGATTAATCATCAGTGCGAGCGAGTAACAGACTTACAGTTACATGACACCGCAAGACTAAAGCCACACTACGCGAGCGACGTGCCTGCAGCACGGAGCTAGTGCCTGCTGGAAATGCTGAAGGAGGTGACCTTCATGGGCGTGGCCACCACAAGCGGTGCCTCGGGAGAATCGGTGACGGCGTATTTGTCATGCATGAAACGGCTTGCGACGATGGACTCGTCCTTGGGGATCACCTTATAGCAGTAGCAGCTCTTGAGCCCTTCCTGGTACTGATAGCATTCGTGGTGGCTGTTCTTCACCTGCAGGAAGTTCCATACCACGCTGTACTTCCCCACGGTAGCCACCAGGTGTCGCTCCTGCTTCCCGTTCTCGGTGACCTGCACAATCAGAAAATGGTAGACAACGGATTTAGTTCATCTAAAAGGAGCAGCTAGGATATCTGCTAGGTACATTTGTAGGGAACAAATAACTGCACTTCCTGTAGGGCTGGGCCGTCGTTAACAACAAATTGTTGTGTAAGAACATTCAATATGTAGCAGAGGCAACGATATTGTATCAGCACAGTTTTTTTATTCAATTATGATTAGTAGCTGCTTTTACATACCTCAGAATTTTTTTTTTGTTGATCATCATGAGACATTAACATGAAACACTTCAACTTTTCAATATAAAACAGCTGTGTTATTCTGCTAGTTTGGTACGCTAAACTCTAACTGGGTCGCTAGTCGTCAGCAGCAAGTTGCATACATCATGTAGGACTATCCTACCACAGTGCTAAGTGTAGCATGATTAAAAAGCAAAGCCACATACTGCCTCCATTTCAAAATGTAAGCCGTCTAGCCACGAACCATATTCATGCATCTTCAATGTATCTGGACAGATACTTGTCCAGATTCATAGAAGATGGTATGAACCTAGACACACAAAAACACAGCTAGAAATACTTGCATTTGAACGGAGAGAGTATCTCATACCAAGCGACTCACATGTAACATTCAGAATTTCATGCAGGAACCAATGTCCTGATGTCAGTATGCATCAAGCACAATGATCAAATAATAAAAAATGTCATTTTAAAGTGAAGTGTAAACTAAATGACCTAAAGATGCGTAAAATGAATCTAGTGGTTTGAGCTTCAGAAGTACTATATAACCAATACAATTATCTTTAACCATGCAAATCGCTTCCCAACACGTGTAATATTGTTTTTAGTTTTTTTACAGTTTGCATCAAAGGTACTTTGAAGAATTTTGGTAGTACAGATATGGAAAGATATACTGACCCATGAGAACCTGCCCTCTCGGAACTTGTTGTTTGCCCCAGCTAAATGAGAATCCAGTGGGTTGAGCTTCAACAACCTTGGGGCAGCAATTCTGTTCCCCATCCGCCCGGTAAATCCAGTCTTCTCTTTCCCATCCTTGTCGATGAAAATAGTGCATATAAGAATCAGGTAAGTGTCAGTTGTACCCAAAATCCATTTGCCATCATAAGTCACATCCACATGAGTAATTGGTGAACCCAGCCCTGGGAAGGCTGTCTTTGCCATCCTCATTGAGCTCGTGGAATACAAGCGGATCTTCCCATCCAATGACCCAACAACAATAGATCCATCCCCAGTAGATGCAAAGCACTGAAAGTTGGTACCCCTGGAGAACTGATGCCCCTGAGTCCATTGCAGTACTGGTGACTCAGTTGCATTGGCTAAGTTCTGCACAATACCCCTCCGATCCCTCATATCCCATCGACATAATCGGTTGTCATCCAGACCCAAGAAGGTGGACTCCGATGGATCCAGCTGGGCACCTTTGCTGTCATTTGTGATATCCCTCATGTTGATATCAGCTCCATCCTTCTCAAACTTCCATTCAGAGACCACCTTCCCAGTCTCAATGTCCATTTGATGCACCCCCTTGGCATGTGGCTTCCCGTCAGTCGCTGGGCTCATCAGGAGCATGTTTGTCTCAGCCCGCATCAGAAGCGCCTTCTTTGGCGTTGAGAACTTTGAGCTCGCTCCGGAGAACTTCACAGACACGCCCTTCCCATGTATCCCATGCTCAAAATTTCGCACCACCTGGATACCTGAATCCCCTACAAGGAAACTGTTATCCAAAGCACCAAGCGCAAGACTCTGTATTCCAGTCCCTTCCTCAACCGGCTCTTCGAATTCCCTCAGATCCTCCATTAGGGGCTTCAGCATCGGGCTCCGCGACGCCATCGGAGTGCCCTTGGGTGCTGGAGAGAACCCATCGGTGGCATCCTCCCATATGGACTCGTCACCGTCCTCGGGGCGCGCCCACGCCTGGAAATCCTTCCCGAACACCTTGGCTCGGCCCTCGTCCGTGGCCGCGACGCCGTAGCTGTTCTCGAACAGACAGCTGTGGTACTTGGCGCAGAACTCGCCGAAGCCGTCGGCGTGGAGGAACTTGAGGGCCCAGACGCCGTCAGCGACGAAATCCACGCGGCGCTGCGCGGGGAATGTCTTGAACTGGAGCTCCGGCCCGACCCTAGCCCGGATCTTCGAGCCCACGACGAGGCACCAGGGCCCAGTGGCGGGCTCCTCGTCGTCCTCGTCGTCGCCCGTGCGGACGAAGGAAGCAGCGGCGAGGCGGTCCGCGACGATCCACTTGGCGGAGGGGGAGGAGCCGCCGATGTGGAGGTACAGCTTGACGGCGTTGAGGGCGGCGGGGTTCGCGCCGGGTGTGGGCCCGAGGCTAGGGCTCGGCGAGATGGGCTCGTGGTACTTGAGGCGGAGGTTGCGGAGGTGGCGATCGATGGCGTCGACCGAGGCGGGCGTCGCCGCTCCTGCGCCACCCGGTCGGGAGGAGGCGGAGGCCGGGGGAGGCGTGCCGTAGTCGGAGGAGTTGTCGGACGCGCGGGACTCCGCGTCGTCGTCGGAGTCGGAGAGGTCCAGGTCCTCACGGCTGTGCGAACCCCCCATGGCGGCGGTGGTTAGGGTTTCGGCGTGGGAGGCGACGGGGGAGGGCAGAGGAGCTTGCGCGAATTTGAAATTGGATGAACGGAGCGGCACGGCAGTGGCCGGTGGGGACTGTGGATTACCGTTTGCGTTGCAAACTTGCAAGTGGAAAGTTCTGGAAGGCAATGTTTCGAAACCGAGATTTAAATATACACCTAACGGTACACAACTCACTGTAATTATTATGAATATCTGAAAAGCAACCAAACGGTACACAGAACAGACGATTCAAATGTTTCGAAACCGAGATCTGAATATGCACCAAACGATACACAACTCACTGTAACTATTATGAACTGAACCGAACCATTACGCAGCTCCGGTTCATTCGTTGGGCGTGATGCAGAGACCAGATGGAGCACAAATCAGAATATACATAGAAGGCATGTTTAACCAACCCATTGCTGCCAAGACAAGATTAGACTCAGAGTCCGTTTGGGAGACTGAATCGATTCAATTTCTGGTCAGATGGAGCATAACTCGAAATATACATAGAAGACATGTTTAACTAATCCATTGCTGCCAAAACAAGATTAGACTCAGAGTCCGTTTGGGAGACTGAATCGATTCAATTTCCGGCTGGAATCGATTGGAACGGTGCCAAAGAGCAAAACGTTGAAACGTTTCATCACTGAGTCACTAAGAAACGATTGGATTTTTGTACTACCACATTGAAACGGCTAAAACCCAGTTTCACACCGATTCGATTCTCCCATTACCTTTTTGCCCCCTTCGAACCATTTTAATATTTGGGAATTAAAAAAGTTCCCTCAAATTTTCAAAGTTTTTCAAAGTTATTTCGTTAGGTTCGTCTCGTGGAGCTTTTCGTGAAGGTGGTCTTCGAATTATTCCTAAAGTTTTCTAAAGTTGTTCTATTAGTTTTCAAAGTTTTTCCATGATTCAGTTTTAGGAATTCAAAAAAGTTCTCTCAGTTTTTCAAAGTTTCTCAAAGCTGTTTTATTAGTTTTCAAAGTTTTCTAAAGTTGTTCTATTAATTTCTAAAGTTTTTTAAAGTTGTTTTATTAGTTTTCAAAGTTTCTCAAAGTTATTCTGTTTATTTTCAAAATTTTCTGAAATTATTTCAATATTTTTAATATCAATAAAAAAGGATATATTAGTTATTTCAATCCACCTCTTTACTTTACTGAATCTGAATCACTAAAATTTGTCAAACAATTTCTCAAGTAGTTTTGATTCTGACCGAAGAATCAAAACCGTAACGAAAGCACCCTCAATAACAGCCTAAAATGATAGTGCTAGCAAGTTTCAAGGTCTCAGCAAGTGTCATGTAACCAGTTATGAAAATTATTTGTCCTTGGAAACATAGGATGATCTGTAAAACGTTAAAAAAAGAGTAATACAATTTCAGATATTTGAAGAAGTTAATCAAGCTATACACCCGGACAAAACACCAATAATTCGAAGCACCAGGGATTACAAAGATCAGAGAACAGTAAAAAGGAGGGGTTTGAATTACTCATATGCATCATTTTCTAGTACAGCGAAAGTATCACATAAAAGTTGTCACCCAGTGTTTTTCATCAATCGCATGTTCATGAATTCATAATATGCATACCAGGAATTACACAAGAATTCATCAACTAGTCAATACTGCAGTGCAAACTTCTTGTCTGAAATGATACTGTTTATAGTTTTCTTGCTAGTCGTCAACTATAGTGTTACATCACCCACCTTCAACAATTAGTTATCCAAATTAAAATATATATTTTCCACAATAAGCAAAGACCCTCTGTTAGCTAATCCAGATAGACAAGTAGGAATAAAATATCTTTTCTCACTAAGTAGGTGAGCAAAACATTTTCAATATTTACAGATGGATTATTTCCAGGGCAGATTCAGATATGGAAAATGAGTCAAAAATGTGCAAGTCTCGATTTTACAGAAAAATATTCAAGTGTTGTGTTACTAACCAAACCAGCAATTTTATTTCATGAATTCTTCTTAACTAATACTCCTACACAAGAAGCATTTTGAGTGCAATTCATCATTCCTCGCACGATGTCCATGATATGAAATGTTCAAATCAATGTAGAATTTCAGCTCCTTATTAAAGTTTTTGCTGCTAAAAAATACTCTATATAAAAATCAGCACAAAAGTAGTTAGCAGCTGGAATTCAATGGGTCAAGAAGATAACGGCTGGGCCCATGTAGCTCATGGTGCAATCAAGTTTTGATGGAGAAATGACTCCTAGGTGGTTGTTATTTGTCTCCAACTTTCAACATCACTATTCTTGGAGGAGTACAGCAGCAGCATAGAATCAAATACAGTAGTAATACTAGGTATGATCATCTACAGTAGTTAGCAATGTACGGTAATATATACTCATGCATCGCAATCCAAGGGCAACTGCAACAACGTGCACGGTGCACCAACCACACAATTTTGACAGATTGACAATACGTGTAACATAAGACTATTACAAGAATATCACTACACAGGAGTACGATCGAAGGCGTTGGATTGTTGATTCGATTGACACAGGAGTTGCATCATCAATCGGCTCAGCTCACCGGGACCGCGACGGTGGCGCGGCATACGGGGCAGGCAGCTGACTTGGCGATCCACCGGTCGACGCAGGCGGCGTGGAACGCGTGGCCGCAGGCCGGCAGTGCGCGCCACCGCTCCCCGGCGCGCCCGACCTCGATGCACACGGCGCAGAGCCGCGGAGCGAGGGAGGCGTCGTTGTCATCGCGCGGGGACGCGAACGCGAAGCACGGGAGGAGGCGAAGCTCGGCGGGCGAGAGGCCCGCGCGTGGGTGCGGCGGCGACGCGGCGAGCGAGGGGACGCGGTACCGGCTGCGGCGGCGGCGGTGGCTGAAGGCGTGCGCGGCGAGGACGACGTGGAGGAGGAGCACCGCGCCGGCGGCGATGGCGAAGAGGAGCAAGAGCGCGATCGCGGCGTCCATCACTGCGGCCGCGCTGCGGGTGCTGGAGCCCAGACGCTTGGCGGTTCGGTTGTCACGGTGAGGATGCTCCGTGCCGGGAGCGCGCGCGGCGGGGGGCGGCGCAGCCATTCGGACGAGAGTGTGTACGTGACGGGAAGGCGGCGTGTTTGTGTTGGCCCGGCTCGCGGGAGCAGAGCATGGAAGAAATGGAATAGCCGGCGGGGGCAGAGGTATCTGCGGGGAGGGAACGCGTACGTTGCACAGAACAGCACGGAGCACCAGGTTACTTACTAGGTTTGGTGTTTTAAAATGAAACGAAATTTCGATCCTGCGCTGGTCAACTTGGTAGCTTCCCTGTCTGTTTCAAAGAATTAATTTTAGGAAGATTCGTCTCAAACGTCTTCATTGAGAGAGAGAGAGAGAGAGAGAGAGAGGTGTTGGAAGTTTTTGTTTTTGGGCAGAATAGAAGAAAATTTTGAAACTCTCCCGGACAAGCATGCCGCATCGTAGTGATCCTCTTCGGATCATGTGATAGTACATGACATGAGACAAGGTTTACAACTCCACGGCCTGCCGACTCAACTGGCGGCGCACAGACCACGGATACTGAACGACGTGGCCACGCTGGAATCTGATTTTTCGCCTCACTGTGGGATAGCTGATGTCTAATGACCATGTTTTCGATCAGGAAACTAGGAGCAATTCATGTACTGTCAGTACGGCAATCTGTCAGTTACAGTACGCGCTGATGGAAGGTATGGCAGCTCGCCGGAGGGAAGCGGCGTGGTGTCAGATAATCAGTGGATATCGACTATCAAGTTCCACGAACCATGGCGTCTTGTAGTTGTAGAGCAAGCACGGCCCTGGATTGAAGTGTCTCCCCCGCTGTGGGCGGCGCAGCCAGGAGGCCCAGGATCACGAGTACCTCTAACCTCTTTGCGTCGCGGGGGATGTTGGGACTCGGTTAACCGTTACCTGCACCAGGCGCTAGCTGCTGGAACTCCGGCGGCGCCTCCCGCTGGATCTTGAGGAACCGCTCCGATGACATCGTCCGCATCTGTCGAGAGAAGCAGGCAACGTCAACAAACTCAATGGTTCAACACGTACTACATGAACGGCACGAGACGTACGGATCTGCAGAGGCGATGACGAGCAGTGTTTTCCAGGACCCTGATCTTCTTCCGGCAGAGGACTGCTCCGTATTTAAATTGTCAATGTTGCTAATACAACAATTCTGGTAGTTTAAAATGAAGTAAAGTTAGTATTCAGACGGAAGTAGGGAGTTTGGCCTTTCCGTTGTGGTCTAGTGGTGCAATTACGATCTGTAGGCCGATAACACTTGGCGGGCTTCTTCGGTGGACAAAACATTGGTGGGCTTCTGTTGGACAAAACAAGACAGTGTAGTACTGTTGACCATAATTGATGATGAATCGGGGCTTCTCTATACGATGTCGAGGTTAACATCAGTACTCTCTGTTTCCTCTTGATTCTGTAGTAATTATAACGTGATCATGTTTAACTTCCCTGGTTACCTTTCAGCGGGGTATCTGACCAGGGGGACTGTATGGAGTACACGCGCATCCTTTTACAGTGGAGACATCACGAGCTCACTGAACTTGGTACAGAGAACCGAAAAAGAGAAAAAAAAAAAACCCCCCGTGCAGTCTACGCGTGTACGCAGGTGCAGGGGTGCGTGGAAAGCAGAAGAAGATGATGCGAGGACCGTGTGATTAGAGATCAACGATTGCATGCCGCGTGCATGTGACCGGATGGAATTAATCGAACGCTCCCGTCGCCCGCGCGCCAGCCGGAGAGACCCGACTTGCCGAGACGCCTGCTGCACGCCGATCCCCATCGTTCCATCCGTCGCGATCCCCAACAGAAAGCCCCGGGGGAGAGCGACGCGACGGCCACCGCCTCTTCGTCCTCCCCCTCCTTTCGCCCATCACGAGAAAGCGCGCACGAGATCCTCGATCCATCCCGCACTCCCGCCCCGTGTACGTCCGCCTAAAGCCTCGCCAGATCCCCCATCGTCCGGACGGTCTCACCAGATCGATCCAGTTTATTTGCAAGCGGCTTGTGTTCATTCTTGGGTTCTCGTCGAGGAAGAAGGCGCGAATTGAGGCAAGATGTGGTTCACGGAGAAGGGGAAGAAGGCGGGGCCGTCGACCTCGCCCAGGGGGAGGAAGCGGGACTTCCCCATCCGCGCGGCGGACTACGAGCTGCTCGAGCCGATCGGGGACGGCGGCACCGCCATCGTGCACCGGGCGCGGTGCCTCCCGCTCGACGGCGAGGTCGTCGCCATCAAGATCATGAACATGTCGCAACGCACCGAGTCCGACGTGGTATAGTTAATGCCGTATTTCACCAGTTACAGGTTTACGTTTCTGTATAGTCACGAGATGCAAACTTCGTGTAGTTCATTGCCAAGTTATTTTATTATATTTCTTATTTTTGGTTAGGCACGCAAATGCTCATCAACATGCATGAAAATTTAAGATGCACATGTTCTTGAGTAATAATTTTGTAGGAATTGTATATGGGACAACTGCAGTGTGGATCTGTAGTCGTAGCTGCTAAAATGAGCAGGTTCCATATATCCATGGATATATAACCCATGGATATATAACTGGTCGGTTTCACTTGTTGTCTTCTGCAGATGAATGCGTCAGAGGAAGTCAAGACGATGATCATGACAGACCATCCAAACCTGCTCAGTGCTTACTGCTCGTTCACCGTGGATGAAACCCTGTGGATCGTGATGCCCTACATGGCTGGCGGTTCATGCTACCACCTGATGAAATCTTCGTACCCAAAAGGATTCAACGAGGAAAGCTTCATAGCGTTTGTTCTGCGGGAAGCGCTGAAAGGCTTGGAATATCTTCATGAAAATGGTCACATACATCGGGATGTAAAGGCAAGTGTCATTTCCGTTCCTGTACATTTGTCAATATATTTGGCCTTCTCTGTATATTCTGTTGGCGCATCGGTACGTAAGGCTTCATAAGAGTTTTGTTTGGATTCGCGCATGAGCGCAGGCAGGAAACATACTTCTCGATCAAGAAAAAGGAGTGAAATTATCTGATTTTGGAGTTACAGCCAGCCTTTACGATTCAATTATCAACAGGCATGGCAAAAGAAAGACACTTGTTGGGACGCCATGCTGGTGATCACCAAGAATCAAAAGCATCATATTTGTATTTATTTGCTCTTGTGTGCTAACGATACATTTTCCCTTTTTCCCTGAAGGATGGCGCCTGAAGTCATGGAGCAAAAGGATTACGACTTTAAGTATATTTCTTGCTTTCTTAATATATATCAGATGAGTATTTATATGCTCATATTCAAAGTTAAAAACAATTACAGGGCAGATATTTGGTCCTTTGGCATAACTGCACTTGAGCTTGCTATTGGTCATGCTCCATTTTCTACGCAACCTCCAGCAAAGGTTTTACCTTACTTCAATCTATTTCTGTCTAACAGGAATGCTGCAACTAAATGGGGTTTTTAAATGCTATATGTAGGTCTTTCTCATGACGTTGACACATGCTCCCCCATCCCTTAATAACACAAAGGAGAAGAAGTTTACAGAAGTACGAGTTTTAGTATGATTTCCTAGCATTTGTTTATGTTGTGTTACTAAATTGGTTCATTTCTCTTTGTCTTGCAGTCTTTTAAGAGTATGATTGCAGCTTGCCTAATAAAAGATCCAACAAAAAGGCCATCCGCAACAAATTTATTAAAGCACCCATTTTTCAAAAAAGCGAAGTCTGAACATAATGCTATGAAACGCATGATAAATAAATTGCCACCGTTGGGTGAGAGAATGCAATTGATAAAGGTATAGCCATTTTTTTCTTATTTATTTAGGTTTCGTTTATATTATAGTTGTGATGAACCAATAACGGTTATATAGGAGAAGGACATGAAGTTGCAAGCTGACAGAAAGCCGCATGACAAACTTAAAGAGAAGGCATCACAGGTTTTACATAAGACACTTCTGTTTTCATATATATCTTAATGTATATGTACAATTAATATATTATAATTATTTTCATCTATAAAATATTCTATTGAAGTTTGTGTGAATTGTTGAGTTGATTCATTCTTAATGTTCCAACTCATCTTTAAATTTTATGTCTTTTTAAATGGATTGTATTGGATAACACTTTCAAATTAACAGGAGGAGTATATACGAGGCATGAGTGAATGGAATTTTGATATTGAAGACATAAGAGCACAAGCTGCAACGGTACACTTTTAATTAAGCAATAATGTTTTGTCAATACTTTTATACTGTTTACTTGCATGACCAGTCTTCTATCATATTTATAGTACCCGGATGAGGATGAAGCAGAACAGGTTTTACAGTTTCTAATAGAAATCGATGTTGTTAATGAAAGTAATTCGTCACAAGAGTTGCAATCACAAAACTCCGCTAAGAGTGACGATAAAATGGTAACTTTAAATTTAATGTCATAAATATGTCATTATTGTAATTGAATTAGCATAATTTTATCAACAATTGAATTTGCATTCACAGAATATATGTGATGAAAGCTCAGGACAATCAGATTCAACAAGCCCAAGATCCTTATCTCAAAGGTTGCACTGCTTTATTTATTAAATTTAAATATTATTCTGATTGATTGTTAGCTACTACAATTATTATTTTAGTTTTAGTGTTGCCTATGTATGTCTACTAATATTAAGAAACTTTAAGTGGTAAATGTTCATATCTTTTTATTTGACTTATCAATATAAATTTACATTGATTTATTACCACTGTATAATTATATAGACATATTATTTCCTAATCTACTAGTTGCCTGTATTAGTGTGAACCAACTCACCAAAGGAAGCCCTAATGGCATTATGCACAACGAGCAATTTGAAGTACCTTCCGTGGCACCTACTAAGGACCTCACAAGAGCAGGTATATTTTGAAGAAACCCTTTATTGCTAAACATTAAGCTATTTGTAGAACTTTGTATTGTTTATGTATTTTTTCCTATTCTGCGATGTTAATATATGTCAGTATTTTGATTTAAGATCTTTTATTGTTTCATGCAGTTTCTAATTTTAAAGATGTAGATGAATATCCAGAGAAAGCTGCCTTTCAAAAGGGACGTTTTAAAGTAATACATGATTATAACAAGGTGTGACTCGACAATTTTGTTTGTATTACATTTTTGTACACTATTTCTTTTATTTTATTTGGCACAAATTAATATTTGATCCTTCCATGAGTTTAGCCAATGATAAACTTATTCCAAACATATAGGAGTATTACATGTGTTCATTACTTTATATGCCTTCTATCCTTTTTGTTTATATTTATATATATTGTAAAAAAAATAAAGATTTGCAATCTTGGTCTATATTTGTACAGTACTCCATATATAATGCATGCCATAAAATCATACTTAAGTCAAAATATATTTTTTAACAGCTTGAAGGAGCAACACAAAGGGAGAAGGAGCTATTAGAACGCATTAATAGCTTAGAGAAAATGTAAGTATATAGTTTTGAAATGTGTTTATAAGTCTACCTAGTGAACTTGTTGTGGTTTCAAGAGTCATTTTTTGATCTATCTATATATGTACAAATATAGGCTTCTTGCAACACAAGATGAGGTTGAGCGCCTTAAAGCAAAGGGTAAGTGCACACTTTGACCGGTTATACTAAATATAGGCTTCTTGCAACACAAGATGAGGTTAGCATAATTTGTTTGATTTGTTTTTGTGTTGGCAGAAGGATGCAGAACAGAGACAAGCCTATACTAATTATAAAAGTGAAATGTATTATATTTGAATTTTTTTTTTATGATAGAACTAGTTGAGAGTAGTCTGTAAGTTTATTACTATGCTAGTTTAATGTATGTAATGTGTCAATCTCTCTATTGAATAAAAATTATTATTGTCTTTTGTGTAGCCTTGTTATATTTTCTAAGCCATTTATATAGTTTCTTTCTATAGAAGGCTTCTGAATTAGGTTGCATCATACACGTTTTTTTTTGACATTTTTAGTTCTATTATATGTCACATGTTTATTAAGATGTGCTTCTAAATAATCTGAAATGCATCGAGGATTGATCTAGTGAGATAGATGTGCTACTGACAGTTTCTAGAACAACGTTTGTGATCTTTTTCATGTTTCATCGATCTTCAGTATGGATCAAATTTGCTACTGGAGGTCTACCTCCTTCATAACCTTTTGCTATTCTTAAACTAACACTAAAGGAGTATCAAAAGGAAATTGAAAGGAAGAGCTGGAGAAAGCCTATTGGACATAATATGAATTGGCAGTCTTTAACTCTTTACCATCAGTTTAACCATTTAGGTCGGCGATCTTTATCGGGCCCAAAACTGGGGCCTGGAGGACTCCGCCGTGATCTACGCGCTGCGCAAGCTGCTGGGCCAGCCGTGAGCGGGAGGGCAAGCAGGCCGCCAGGCGTTCGTTTCGCGGCCCTTGGGCCTCCGCACATGCTCGTTTTCCTTTGTTTAACGGGCATCCGCGAGCGCCGCCGCGTCCCCACACTCCTCCAGTCCTCCGGCTCCGCCGGGCCCGCGCCCCACGATTCAGCTAATACCGATGGGTGGTGCAAGCCGATCACTTTCCCTCTCGTCCCTCTGCGCCACCGCCCTTGCGCAAGCGAAGCCTCCGATCCCCTTCCTCGCGCCCACCTACCGCATCCTCCCGCTGCGACTCGCCGCCGCCATGTCGTCCTACTCCGCGTCCCCAGCCCCCACCGTCCCCGCCGCGTCGGGCGACACCGGCGCGCCGGCGCCCTCGGCGTCCTCCGCCATCGACTTCCTCACGCTCTGCTGCCGCCTCAAGGTGAGCAGTGGATTTCGCATTTCGGCGGTTCCTTTTGTCGTGGCGTGGTTTTGACGGGACGGGGCTGTGGGCTGTGGCGAGGTGCAGAAGACCAAGCGGGAAGGGTGGTTTAGGCGCGGGGTGCAGGGGCCCGAGTCCGTCGCTGACCACATGTACCGGATGGGCGTCATGGCCCTCACTGCGACGGATCTCCCCGGAGTCGACCGCGACAGGTGTGTCAAGACTCTCAAGATGGCCATTGTGCACGACATTGCAGAGTGTATGCTGAGAACCTTCTTTTTCATGATTTGATTGGATTTTGGGGCTGTTTATGAGTGCCAAAGTGACATAGATTGCAAAATAGGAGATGCGAACTGCGAATTTGAGCATGGAAATATAAGTTGGGTTGGTAAATGATAATGTGATTGATAAATAAACACGTTTCATCCAATACTCATGTCTCATGTTTTTTTTATGGTAGTAGAACAGTTCACGTGAATTTGTGTCAGCCCTACGGTGATGATAATGTTTCTCGGAGGTCGTCCATAACTTCTGAAAAAATGTTGTAGGTTCCTTGAAACTACCATTTGAACATTAACACCTAGCTTCCTTAATAAAAAGGGAAAGATGTACATATAGCAGCCCTAAGCTTTGAAAAGTTGCTACTGAGAAATGAACACATGATTAGGTGTTGTATCTGCATGGACACTTTCTGTCATTCAAAAAAGCTGTTTCTGCCTTGCTAATTGCGTTGCTGTTTTTGTTGACTTGTTTCAACCTTTTTTTTTTGTGCTATAGCGATTATTGGTGACATTACCCCTTCTGACAATGCGCCAAAGGAAGAGAAGAGTCGCATGGAGAAAGAAGCGTTGGACCACATGTGTGAATTGCTTGGTGGAGGCCCAAGAGGTAAATTTAAACTTTAACACTATGGCATATGTTCCATATGCTTGTTTCTTTTCTTTACCTAAGTTCATTATTCATTACTAAAATAATTAATTATTTGAAATGAATTTATGCTATTACAAACCGTTGACAGCTTTCTCGATGACACGATAGTTCCAGTGTAACACCTTAGAAATTTTGGATGCCTGTGTTCTTTGTGAGCACCATTGTAATAACAAGTGCTGGTAATATTATCCCATATCTAAAGTTCTATTATTCTTAAAGCACATTTGACCTTCTGTTGGTATTGCTTAAATGTGCATTTAACTCTGAAACTTGTTTTCAGCACAGCACCAGTACCGGGTCCAGTAGTAAAAAAATATTTTAAATTTCAAAATCACTCTACCTATGCCCTATTGGAGATGTTTTCATAGATGCCAAAGAATCCTTTCTGTAGTGGCCTAATCCTCAGTTTTTGTTCTTATACTTTTTTTGTACAACAAATATCACTTTTTTTTATCTCAATATCTACTTGCTAACTTGTTTCAGCCCAAGAAATTCGTGAACTCTGGATGTAGTATGAGGAGAATGCCTCGTTGGAAGCAAAAGTTGTCAAAGATTTTGACAAGGTATAATTGCACCATTTTACTGACAATATGCCATTATTTGTAGTATTCTTAGTCTGGTGCCAGTGTAAACAATAGTAGGACCCTTTATAAAATTGATGTGGCGGAATCCTTTTTCTGTTCCTTTATATGTAGTAGTAACATATTGTTTTCTTATTGTTATGTTTCCAGGTTGAGATGATACTTCAAGCATTAGAATACGAAAAGGGTAAAGTTTGTGCTTGTTCTTAGATAGAGTAATGTACTCAGCATTACCATTTTCTCATGTGCATTAGCTATGAACTGCTGTAGTGCTCAAATAAATGTATATAGAGAAAAATTAGCTAAGTGAGTATGGGCCAATCTTTCACATCCATCATGTGCTTAGAACATTAGTCAACATGCATAGTGTGAGAGAAGTAATGCATAAAAATACTGAATACATGTCTTTGTGCTTGTTACACTCCATGTTGATCATAATGTTCCCTTTACAGCAACTCATTTGCACTTTGTATCTGAAACTTTCCAGAGCAAGGGAGGGACCTAGAAGAGTTCTTCCAGTCAACAGCAGGTGTGATTAATGTCCTTTTTGCATCTCCCACCAACATATGATTTTTACAAATTAGTTCTGACAATATGGCACATTCTATCGAACATCTTATCTAAAACTACAGGCTGATTGTTCCTCTTATTCTACACGTGAATTATATTTCCCGTAGATGAATCGAAGGATTCATCAGAAATGTAGAACATCTTTACTCTTGAATAATTATTGTCGATACAAAAATGATACTAGTTGTTTTCTCTGGTTAATTCCTTTGCAGGCAAATTGCAGACAGATGTTGGAAAAGCATGGTATGCATGCGGTTTGCTGCACAAAGCTCAGGTGAGCCACTGCCTGCTAATGAACTTCATTTGACTGCTACTCACCCTTTCAAGAGCACTTAACCTTATCCAAGAGGCAATGTTAGCACCAGCATCATGGCGATGTAAAATCAGATAACTCTTGAATTCACTGTACCAATATGATAGTGATCAGTTTCATCGTTTCAGCCTCTTTTTTTTCCAAGTGTCCCTTTGTGAGGGGTTGTAGGAGGTTAAGGTCCTGGTGAGGTGTAACTTTACAACAAGGCTAAAGGCAGTATCTAAAAACTAAACTATATAATTAACTAGCGTGTTCATTCATAACAATTAGTAAAAAAAATAAAATAATACCGACTAATGTCAGGTCAGCTCCAAAGTGGGTAACATGTGGGTGTACCTGTGCTTTTATTATATCGATCGAGTAGGCCACTATGGGTACCATATATGAGCGTCCACTTCAGTGCCTTCCCTTTCTTTCCGGATACCGAAAAGATCTGGCTATCATGTAGGATTTCATCCATATGCTGACACGCACATATGCAGGCACCATACTTCAGCTTATTTTCGTTCCTTTATGTCGCTGCCTCCCTTAGCTTTTGAGAGTTCTGGTAATCCAAATATGTATCTTTCTGAACCTGATTTCTGAATGATATATTTGATTCTATACGTGCATGTGACATCCACGCTTATGAACAAAAGAAACAGGGCCTTTCAAGGCAAACTACCTCATCTGGAATAAATCTCTAAACAGATTAGATATTTTATATGATAAGGATGTATATAACGACATTGTCGTATAAACCCACCTCATTTCTACTCCTATGTGACATACTGACATGTAATCGCATGACGATTTAACCAAAAACGTCTTTAACGGTCTAGTATCTTTTTATGGCTGTCCCGTCATGGTGATATTTGTAACCCTGTCATTTGTGGACGAAATAAATGAATGTTTTGAGTAGCATGTATCCATCCTAGCTAGTCAATAATATCTACTCCCTCCATTTTTAATTTGATGTCGTTGTTGACTTTTAATTTCGACTTGATCATTCGTCTTATTCAAGATATTTGTTCAAATGTGTAAAATTTGAAGTTGTGTTTCAAATAACTCTAATGATAAATCAAATTATAATAAAATTTATGATATTTATCAAAGAAATTTGAATAAGACGAATGGTCAAAGTTGATCTTAGAAGTCAACGACGACATCAATTTAAAAATAGAGGGAGTATGAGGCTGCGACTTCACGAAAAAATGATCTTGCTAATCATGTCACTCACTCTCTTCCTCCACATCATCTCAAATATCACTGTATATTTTTTAGAGAATGAAATTACATTTTCTCATTTGCATTCTCGCATATAACATTTTAAACCTTTAACAAAAAAAATCAGCTTCATAGCTGAGGAATGAAGGGAACAAAGTACATTAATTAAGCCTGATCAAAGCCTAACATCCATGAAAAGCTAACTCAAGTCCAGCAGTTTCTCTGGTTAATTCCTTTGCAGGCAAATTTCAGACAGATGTTGGAAAAGCATGGGCTGCAGAGATAGCATCAAGAAGGAAGTAAATGCAAACAGATAAGGGGCATCCTTTTGGTCTTTCCCCTTTTTTTTCAAGATGATGTACCATCACCATATTTCTGTTGAACTTAACATTCACTAGATGATCCTTCAAAGCCGAGCACTGAGATACAGTGTGCTTACATATGGGGAGAATCCTTACTTCTACCATTGTTCTTGGCCCTGTTATGCATACGGTTTTCTGCACAAAGCTTAGATGAGCCACTGGCTGCTAATGAACGTCATTTGACTGCTACTCACCCTTTCAAGAGCACTTAACCTTATCCAAGAGGCAATGTTCGATGTAAAATCAGATAACTCTTGAATTCACTGTACCAATATGATAGGGATCAGCTTCATCGTTTCAGCCTTTTTTACCAAGTGTCCCTTTGTGAGGGGTTGTAGGAGGTTAAGCTCCTGGTGAAGGAGCCTGGGTGTAACTGTACAACAAGGCTAAAGGCTGTATCTGAAAACTAAACTATACAATTAACTAGTGGCTTATTTAACTAGCATTTTCTGGACTGGTCTACTATCATACCGATCGAGCTATGTGCCACTACATAACAATTAATAAAAGAAAAATAATACCGAGTAATGTCAGGTCAGCTCCAAAGTGGTGCCATGTGGGTATACGTGTGCTTATTATATCGATCGAGTAGACCGCCAAGGGTACCAAATATGAGCGTTCACTTCTTTCTTTCCGGATACCGAAAAGATCTGTCTATCATGTAGGATTTTCATCCATATATATATATGCTGACATGCACGATTGCTGGCACCAATACTCAGCTTATTTTTTGTTCCTTTATGTCGCTACCTCCCTTGGCTTTTCAGAGTTCAGGTAATCCAAATATGTATCTTTCTGAACCTTCCCTTTATGTCGCTACCTTCCCTTTATGTAACAAAAGAAACGTGGCCTTTAAAGGCAAGCTACCCCATCTCCTGGATGAGGCGAAAGAGATGGAACAAATCTCTAAACTGTGTAGATATTTTACATGATAAGGATGTATATAACGATGCTGTCGTATAACCCACCTCATTTCAATGTAGGAGTAACAAGTAATCGCAAGACGACATATTTAACCAAAAACGTCTTTAACGGTCTATCTTTTTATGGATGTCCCGGTGATTTTTGTAATCCCTTAATTTGTACTCCCTCCATTTTAAAAATATAAGCATTTTTAGTTTTAGTCAAAGTCAAACTTTTATTACTTTGACTATTAATAATATATAATTAATAATATTTTATCATATAAAAATTATATTTTTTAATTCATCATTAAATAAACTTTTATAAAAATTATATTTTTATATTAAAAATTAAGTAATTTTTTAAATATTATTGGTAGAAGTTAAAAGATTTTGATCTTATCCAAACCTATAAATGTTTATATTTTGAAACGGAGGCAGTAGACGAAATAAATGAATGTTTTTGAGTAGCATGTATCCATCGTAGACAAGAGTATCTATGAGGCTGCTACTTCACAAACCAACGATCTTGCTAATTATGTCACCTCACTCTCTTCCTCCACATCATCTAAAATATCACTGTATAATTTTCAGAAAATGAAATTACATTTCCATATTTGCGTTATCACATACATACAACATTTTAAACCATACAAAAAAACAGCTTCATAGCTGAGAAATGAAAAACTAACTCAAGTCCAGCAGTTTCCAGATTTTCTCGCCGTTCTAAATGATTCATTGGCTCTATATGGTCTATGGCTGCTGGGTTCTAAGGAAATTGATGCAGTCTGATTGTTTTCAATATTCTTCGTTAGGTTTCTCTGATTAATGATTAACACGTACAAGCAAGCTATTGTGCTGTTTCAACACAATAAGTAACCTTACCATAAGACGCAAGTGAACATTATTCTTCATCATGTTAATATAATATTAGGTTTTGAAAATAAATACAGTATTACTTTGTCTCTATCACAAGTTGTAGGCAAAAACTGTTAACATTCCAGCGTTGCTCCATTCTTTTCTACTCCTAGATAAGTGCGGAAGGACTCTCTAAACCGTGCAACTTTTTTTAACAGGAGGGTTCCCACCTGAATTTTGATTGAAACAAGCTGTTGGATTGTGCAGAGAGGATAAAAACATTTTACAGGTGGGGTATTGCAACGTCTTTTTACTGTAACAAAAGCTCAAACACTCGTATGGTATTGCTGGTTTGTACTTAGAATATGTTTAGAGGAAAATACGGTAGGCATAAGCCTACCTGTACAAAAATGTTGGAAAACAATTCATCAGACTGCCACGAATGGGGAGGAGAAGAAAAACACAGAATATTCTGTGTGCAACAGTGCTTACGCACGTCAAGCCCCTACCTAGTTTATGCCGGCCGTGCCAGCGCTGCAAGCCAACTGGTGGTGGAGCATCGGAGCGGCGGCAATGCAGCCAGCAACACCGACTGCGGCGCGGCTGCCGGTTATCACCTCCGGCGCCGTTGTTGCAGCAGCACGCCGGCTGCTCCCTTCTCCTCCCCTCAGGAACGCCTTGCAGAGCGCGGTCCAGAACGCGGCGTCCGGCCCGCCTGTCTCCGCCACCGTCCGGCGCGCCTCCTCGCCCACGCTCCTCGGGATGGAGCCATCGTTGACGAGGCGGTCGATGAGGTTGTGGAGGATGTCGGCGGTGTACTCCGGGTGGCCCTGGATGCCCAGCGCGTGCTCCCCCACTGCGAACGCCTGCACCCGGGTCTTCTCCGAGTACGCCAGCACCCTCGCGCGCGGCGGGACCTCCCACACCTCGTCCTGGTGAACCTCGATGAGGGACGCGCTCCTGGGAAGCTCCGCCTCCAACCCGCCAAGGAAGCCGTCGAGGTCTTTCGCCAAGGTCACCGTCCTGACGCCGACGTCCCACCCGGCCCGCGCCTTGCCGACCCTTCCCCCCAGCGCCCGGCACAGGACCTGGTGGCCGAAGCAGACGCCGAGCACCCGCTTCTTCATGGCGTGCAGCGTCTGGATGAGCAGGCACAGCCGCCGGATCCACGCGTCGTCCCCGTACGCGTCGTGCGGGCTGCCGCTGACCACGAAGCCGTCGTACCCCGCCAGGTCCTCCGGCGCCGGGAACTCGCCGTCCACTACGCGGAAGCAGTCCCACCGCTCGCCGTCCCCGCCGACGCCGAACGCGGCCACGAACACGTTGTAGTAGCCGCCGTACACCTTCTTCGCGTACTCCGAGTCGTGGAGCGCCAGCAGCAGCGCGAACCGCCGCCCCGCGCCGTTCGTCGCCGCCGTCATCTCGTCTCGCGTCAGATGATCACCAGGAAGCTTAGCCGACGCGCGGAGAGCCTGAGTGCAAGTAGTAGCTCGCTACTCTACTCCAGTAGCTTACTTCTACCCGCTCGATCGAACAGCGAGTACACTGTCAGTGAGCTGCGCCGGGAGCTTGTGTGTTGTGATGCTGCGATGGCAAGCTCGGAGCTCCAATTTAAAGGGCAAGCGGCGCGGGTGCGCGTTTAACAGTGGAGATAGGCCGCGGTCGCGATCGCTTTGTGAAACACGTGGCTAATTGTTAATTTATCAATCTTCCCGCGAAAGCGAGGATCGACGAACAGTACGCGCGCCACCGCTGCTGCAGTTGCAGACCGGACTGCAGCTTGCGCGCGTGGGAATTGCGACGCTGGACGGCCGGACCACCACCGATCGATCATCTCACGGCCGGCGGCATGCACGCATGGGGACGGGATCGATCTGTTTGGGTTGACGCTTGCGAGCATAAATTCTTATCCTGAAGAACGCAGTTGAGCATGCACCCACAACACGCGTCGCCGTCGCCACTCTGTACTGCTAGCTCTTTGCGACCAGAGAATCTTTGCATGCAAAATCAAACATACTTGAAACGAACTCATTGATATATATATTCAAATGCTTCGATTTGAACTGCAAGATTGCAGGAGTCCGACTCGGACATGTATGGTCTCAAATTGTCAACAAAGGCATCCGACCATGACTCCGGCAATCTGTTGAACTGGTAAGTATGTCCGACGAGTAGCAGCTGGAGAGACGGTCCGAGACGCGGTTTGGCCTCGCATCCGTCCACCATGACTCCGGCGACCGGAATCGGACGCGGCGATCGATCGAGGAGACGAGACGACATGCCGTGGATCGAGATACAAACAGGGAAGGAGAGGTAACCTGTAAGCAGAGTCCACGGCGATGCATGTGCATCGAATTAGAAATTTTTTTGCTTGGCTAGCTAATTGTCAAACAAGCAATAGCGGATGACCTCAGCATATCTGCTTGATTAGGAGTTGGGAGGGCTGCCTGTCAGCTTGATGTTACGTTCTCACTCGGCTGCTGAATCACGCGATGGTGTCGGCAAATTATACAATAAAGGTCGAGATCATGGTGAAAAGCTTGTTATCTGCTTTGCTTACATGTACATGGCCCTGTCAGCATCCACATACAGTAACGCCACTGCTAAGTGACAGCAGCATAAACTACTATTATTGATCTCTTAACTGGAGTAAATCGAGACATTGTAGTATAGCGAAATTGAAGGGCTGGGGTACAGTGTAACACTGTAACTGCAGAAATGGGCCCATTCGGTTGTGCTTATTACGGCGGGCTGCGGCTGCGCTGCAACAGCGACTGAACTCATTTTTAGTGTAGCGCTAGTTCTAAACAGTAAAACGCCGCAGCGCAGCGCAGCCAGCAGAATCTCATCCGAACGCCCCCACTGACCGCTGAGGCCATTGCATATAAACTGTGAAATGCATCTGAATCTGGATTACTTCTCGACATTTCTAATGAGAAAGCTAACTACTCCATCACTGATAGCTGAATTCATACATCATGCCGTGTTCGCTATTTGCCAGCAGTGTCCTGTCGGTTAGGAATGCAAGTTTGAAGTCAAACACAAGCAGGTCGTTGTCTGATGTTATATATGCACAATAAACATAATGTGTTGCGCAAAGACTTTCTCCAAATAGAAAGTCAGAGGGGGTACGTACACAGACCTAAGCTACCGCAAGGAGTTACTCTTTCTCTGACTATCGTTAAAGGGATAGAAGTTGTTGACATGTGGTCCAGTAGTAAGGCTCTGCTCCTATTGGCCCACATGACAGCGGTCCACCGCCCCTCTAACGATAGTCAGAAGAACCAGTTATCAATCATCCAGCATCAGACGTTTATTTTGCAACTGTTTAATAAAACTCGTGCGAAAAGTAAGGCCGGCAGTCTAACAGTAGTAAGGCTTCACGGAGGCCACCTGACAGAGTGGTGTCGATTCTGCAATTACCCTAGCTGTTAAGGCCAATCAACAGAAATGGACCGAGTAACAGTCTCCAGCACATTCTGATGGTTAGTCAGACAAGAGACATGAGGTTTCACGTTGGAGTTCTTTTCCTCTTCTGGTGGCACATATGGAAAGAGCCTAATCGTCGAATCTTTGATCAAAAAGAACAATCCTTTAACCAAGTGGCTTTGCTTATTAGAGACGCTGTCAGGATTTTCAGGACAGTGAATGATCCTAGCACTTGATCTTTTCAGTTGGAGTCTGTTCTAGCTTGTTGTCGTTGTTTCTTTCAGCTTTAGTCTGCTTGATGTCTTTATTTTGCCTCGGCATTGTGTACTGAGTTAGCTTTGTATCTTGTTTAGACTGTATTGCTCTTTCTTTGCTTAAGGAATGGCAGAGCTCCTTCCTTTCTCTTAAAAAAAAAAAGTAAGGCCGGCAGAAGAACACGCACGGCGGAACTTCACCTGATTGCTCATGGCGGGCGCGGGGAAGGGGAACCGATTAATTGGCAATTAATTGAACTACCAACACGCACCGAACGACGTCGTTTTCACGCACCAAGTAAACGGGGGTCACGTTTCTACTCCTATACTCCTATATATATATATATATATACACCGATGCACGGTTGCTAGTGCGGCGACGCGACGTTAGCGTGTAAAAAAGGCGCGGCTATGAGTCAGCCTACCTGGACCGCGCGCTGGAGACACGGAGCGGTAGGCTGCACGTACACATCACGTCCTGCATGGATGGCGCCCGGCGGACCCGGGCCCGCCGCGATCGATATGAGCATTTCAAAGGCGTGCGCCTGCGGGCTTGGGGTACGAATAATATAATCTGCAGTTGTCACGGCCCTGTTGATCTTGATTTGTGGTAGTGATCGGTTGGTTAATCGATCCGGTTGGCGAGTTGGGTTGCCGTCGCCACGTCGGCCGGGAAGCTGACATCCGGATCCGACAGTTGGATCCGTGGATAGCGCGTCTCTCCTCCCCCGACAGGTAGAAGCTGACGTCTGGCACGCGTGCTGGAGACTCTGCAGCTCTCTGAGCCCATTTCAAGGTATTGTTGGAGGCCTAAATCTGTTGATAAATCCAGTATTTTTCTTCTGAGACGAAATCCAGTACTATCTTATATGGGCTACAAAGCGATACCTGTTTGCGCCCATTTTCGCTGAGGCCCACTTACCGGCCGTGTGTTCACCACACCACACCACGTCACGCCACCCCGCCTCTATCTATCTCGTTTCTCCGGTTCGCCACCTCGCCACCTGATCGATAGCACAAGGTGGCTTCCGGCCCTCCTCCTTGGGCTTGGCTTTTGGGTATTGCCCGGCATCCCTGATGACTAGCTGAGGTGGATGGGCTCACGGAGTTGGGCTTTGGTAGCGGCTCTGAGGGCTGGATGACTGAAGATAGATTGGGAAGACCGAGGAATATATGGAGCGGCACAATTAAACTGTTTTTCTGCGAATTATGGTGCGTTTCAATATGAAATTTCTGCATTCCAAGAAAGGCCATACTACCCTGAGTCTCACTGAACTGTATACTATTTGCCATAGTGACAATCGGAACAACCGATGATGCTTCACCAATCATTCAAATCATAACAGCACAGACGTGGATCTACCATTGCAGAAACACGAAGCAACGCAATATTAATAACTGGAAGAATATTCAGTCTGCTTGAACGAAGATGTGTCTGAGTATATTTACACGATAAAGCTGATCATCTATATACAGACAACGTAAACAAGCAACTGATGAAACAGTCTATAGCAACAAATTTAAGTGTATATACAGTTGAGAGTTTCTCCCTTCATTTCAGCAAGCCATGGGTCCGGCATGCAGGATCAGGAAGCTATTTCAGTTTCAGCGGGCGGCGTCAGGCAGCATGGCGACTGTCACCACGAAGTACTCGCAACCTGGGGGAAGGTTGTAGGGGTTCAGTGTGGAAGCGGGCGACCGACGGTCGCCGCCGCTTCCAGGGCCTCTCGTGTGGTCAGGTTGCGCTACACGCTGTTCAATGTGCACAACCTGCCCAATGATGTAGGCTGGGTGCCGCCGGTGTTGCTCAGTGAAGAGGGCGACAGATTCCTCGGACAGGTAGTAGTTTGAACTGTTGCGGTTGATCGCCACATAGTGACCAGCAGGATTTTGCACGAAGACTGCTATCTCATGGACTTCGAATCGACCAAATGATATCTTTTCCTTGCTAGCCTGTAAAACAATTTACCAAGAGATACCAGAGCATATTCATGTTAGCACGAACCAAAAAAGATAAGTGATCCTTCTACTGGGCAAATATTTATCAGCCATGCTATTTAATAGCCGGGTGCAGAAATCAGGAAAAAAGGGGGAGGGGGGGAGAAGGATTCTTTCTCCTACCATATTAAAGATGAAGTCTGTTGTGTATGAGCACTAAAACAATGTGAAATAGTGAAAGAAATGCAATTAGCGGCAACAAAAGGTTGAAGGCAAACCTGTTTCTCTAGTCGAAGTTTACTATAGAGATTTTTAGTAACCTCTTTATTCTCCTCCAATTCTTTCAGGAGAGTTGCGTGTGCTGCTTGCACACTCTTTGAGCGTTCTAACATCTCAGCACTCTGCCGTATCAGCAAAGCAACTCTTTCTGCAAGGATCTTGATGCATTGTTGAAACTGAATAGTTGAATCAGCCTCATCCTTCTTTACACTGCTCAAACAATGAGAGTAAGATGATCTGCACATCAGAAGCTTCTAACATAGATGTTCCAATGAAAAATTATTTCTCTAATAAAATAAGCTTTTATATTGCCCTCACAAAATACAATAACATGAACACTAAGTGTGTGTATTTCTAGATAAATAAGATATGTTATGGGACTGTTTGGATGGGGCCTGGATGTATACTGCCTGGCTCAGGCAGCAGTGACATCCCCAGGCGTCCGAAATTGAATGCCTGAGGAATCTGCCCAAGCTAGGCACTTTCTCCAGGGCATGAACCAACAGCCCCTATCCCTCTAGCCTCTGGAGAAAGAACCACGAGAAGTATAATAACTGGCACATGCTTCCGCGACCGATTGCACATATATAAATGAATGTGAATGACAGAAATACATACCTTGCCAGGGATACTGCCAACGAATGCAGTGATTCGGCAAAACAAGACATGCTTGGTGCAGTGACGCAGTTATTTAGTCTTTCAAACAGACCATGTATTCTCAGAGCAGATGAGCGCAGAGCATCATACTCTACAGCCCTTCTATCAGCTGAACATTTATTTGTACGAGCCTCTTCTCTTGCCTCGTGTAAGCAGTTTTCAAGGTGTGCACAATTCATCTACATCAAAATTTATGAGAATATGAACAAGAATATAAAAGGAGAATATTGGAACTTGCATAGTAGAAAAATTCTCCTGGATTACATCTTACCTGAGATTCATCAAGAAGACCCCTGGTGTGTTCAAGTTCTTTCTTCAGAGAGTTGACTTCATCCATAACAGCACTAAGCTTACTTTCAGTTTCACTTAACTGTTTTGATTTTTCATCCAGGGAATTTTGCAGCTCCGACACAAGGAGCTCCTTATTTCTCAGCTCTAAGGCATGATGCTCATTAGTTCTGGAGTTTGAGATACTAAGAGGATCTTCTATAGGAATATCAGAAGCATCAGCCATAGTGAGTTGTGTAAACATTCGCCCCTCCTTATCAATGTTTATACTCTTATGTTCATTGTCACGTGGCAATTCTGTCATGAAAGTATCCAGATTAGTGCATACTGCTGAATCGAGAAACTGCAAGTTCAATGCACCTGAAATGTCGGTCATATTCTCATCTCCACCTTCTGTTTGCTTAGATGGCAGCTCAGATGTCGAAGAGGCTTCGTCCATGGCTACACTTGATTCATCCCGTAGTTGGGTATGTGCACCTCGATGTACATCAAGGTTGCAGTCATTACCTTTAAATGCAGACAGAAGGGAATCAGACGTGCCTTTGCTTCCTGAAACCATGTGCCCTTGTATGTACTGGTTGGCTAGCTGTTGTTCAAGATCTTGGATACGCTTCTCATATGAAGAGCATTGTTTCTGCTTTGCACTGAGCATAGCTTGAAGTTGACTAGCATAGTCATCCTTTGCAGAAAGCGCCTCAGCTGTTTTTTCCCTTGCCTTTTTCAGAACAGAATCAATTTGCCCTTCATCAATAGACTCATATCCACATTCAGCACCAAGACTGCAAAGCACCGCAATTGCAGAAGCAAGCTCCGCTTTTAATCTGGCATTCTCTACCTCCAGCTTACTTGTGCCTGCAATATCTATAGTGTCGTAACACCCCAACAAATCTTGGAAATCCATCTTATTTTCAGTATTCAGAGGATTTTTCTCAGATTGATTAATATTTCCACTAGTACTCTCAGATTTCAGAAAAGACCCCACTAGGGATTGGGGAGCAAGCTTTTCAACATCATCAACATCGATGGGAAGTAGATCACGATCAAAAGAAGCAACTTTTATATCACATTGGCTTGGAGAATCAAAGAGTCCCATGGAACCCATGATATCATCTGGGATGTACTTGCTCCATGTCCTATAGAACTCCTCTCGTCTTGTTTTCTCATTGTCACACTCCATTGCCATCTTTTCAGCATATGTACCAGCCAACCCCGTATAAAGCTTAAAATAAGATTTCCTACGTGATACTTCCGCAAGACAAGCCCTATATGCATGGCCCAAGCCACTGACCAACTTCAGGTTTTCAAAATCTCTGTCTTGATGACCCATAACCTCTTGGAATGCATGTAGCTCATTCATCATGCCTCTGATACTAGTCTGAGCAGATTTCACTCTCTGCATGCAATCATGCACCAGCATATTCATTTCATTCTTTTTGTCCTTGCATTTCTCAAGTAACTTTGTAAGCCTGTTATCAAGATTACGAATACCGGGCAAGTTATCCTTTTCATGGACTTCATAAATACGACCAACCGCTGAGACTGCATCATGAGGACGGAGAGAAGCAGATAGCTGGCAGCTTGAGCAGTCATCCACCAGCTTCTTTGAAGTATCTACATCTTTGCTGCAAGGCGATAGAGTTTTAGAATATTATGATGATATAACCATAATCATAGGTCATGGATGAAAATGGCCGGTAGCAACATACAAATTTCAACTCAAATGACTATGTTTTTGCAAGGTAAGTTCCTTGATAAACTAATCTTATGTGCATGATGCCACAAACATTTCTTTGTAACCATCTAGGTTACAGTACAATTGGTAGTTCAGATATTATGTGTCGTAGACTACCATATGTATCAGGTAGAAGGATTGCATTGAGCCTGTATGCATTGGTGAAATTGCTATCAAATAAGCTATATATAACCCCCAAAAAAAGTATGGCATTTGTCATCTGAAAACATCCTAATATCGCCATCACAGAGTGACTAATCATTCAGCATATATGCCTTCTTTTCTAATTTCTAAATGGTATAATGAACTCAATTATGTGATTCTGGCGAAATTCCTCATAGTAACAAATTGTTCCATGCAAAACTCACAGATAACAGCCAAAGGAAGGCCGCATGACTAGTCTAACCTTAGCGATTGCATTATACTCTTCTGCTCATTGATGACTCCCTGATGCTCCTTTATCAGCCTCTCAAGATCCTTGCACCCATTTGAGCTCATAACATTAAACAGGGTATCCACTCGCTTCTTCAGCTCCAAGAAATTTGCCTTCAACTGTGAGACCTTTGACTCAAACTGCTTATGTGAGCTGAAGCATCCATCTGCCAGCTTCCTCAGGTCATTCTCCTTGATAAGGTCCAGCAAGCACTGCCTCCCCTCGCATTGCAGTGCCGGATGCAACCTAATAGCACGCAGCTTCTGCACATCTCTCTCGAAATTGTTCAGCATCTCAACATGCCCACGGTGCTGCTGCGAGAAGCACCGAATAAACTCTGAATACCGCTGTGAAAGCTTCCGAAAAGTGTGTTCCAGGTTGCTTCGGGCTGTGTCCAGCGCCCGTTCCTGAACCTGCCGCTCCCGCAGCAGCCGCCTGCACACCTCAAACTTCGCCACACTGGATCGGTACACCGCGTTGGCCACTTGGAAGTGGTATCTGAACCTGATTTCATAAGACACCAAAGCCTTCAACGCCGGGTCCGCAGACACCTCCACCGGTGGTGAGTCCTGCGGCCTAGGCGGTGGCGGAATATCTGGCTCAGGGATGTAAACGGACTCTGGCGCTGGGGGTCGGGAGTCCGCCAGGAGGCGAGCCTTGTTGTAGAGGAAGACCTCGCGGTCATCGCGAGGGAGTTTGTAGTAGGCGAGCGGGTGGGCGCCGTCAAGGGAGGTGTTGCCGCAGAGGAGGAGCTGGTCGCCCGGCGGGATGTCGCAGTGGAGCTGGATGGCGTGCTGGATGGCCTCGACGTGCGTGTCGCCGCCGCACCCGAACTCCAAGGTGTGACCGTTATCCGCCACGTGCACCACCAGCTTCTGCCCCAGCGCCACCGCCACCTCCTCCTCCACGCCGCCGCCGCCCGTCACTGCCGATCCAGAACTCATCTTCCTCGGGACTCCCACACAATTCCAATCCAAAAATTGATCTTTTTTTCCTTTTTTTTGCTTCACGAACTTCAGAATAAAAAGTCTAAATCTACAGTTCCACCATGTCACCAAACAAGGTAAACACCAGACGAGACGCGCACAATTCTGCACGAATCACCAAATTCTTTAGAACTTATCGGACAGGACAGGCTCCGTCCAAGAACACAGGGCGACGGCGGCGTACTCGCGAAATCCGTCGCCTTCACGCCCACTCCTTCGGTAAGATGCAACCACCTCTTATCCTTCTGGAGAGAACCGCGGAGGAAAGGTGGCAGCTTCCTTGGAATTCCGGCGAGGGGGTTCTGAGGCCGGACCTGACGTTTCCTGGCCCAATTCAACCCGGTTCACCAAGTCCGCACGAATTCGGACCGGCAGAAGTTTTGGATTCTTCGATTTATTGGAAGCGACCTCCAAGAAGCAATCCAACTCCTTCTATGTACGCCTGATCGATCCGGTCGCGGAGGGTGGGAGAGGAAATCAAGGAACCGAGATGGGATTTTTTTCTACTGCTCCATGTGGGAAACGAGATTTGGCAGTAGCGGCGGCATCAGGAAGACGACCAGATGGGGAAGACGACGAGAGGAGAGAAAGAACAAAAATTAAAATAAAGGGGGTTGAATAGAAAAGTGGACCGAGCTACCGTCTGGACTCCGCTGGTGACGGGGTAGCACAAAAATACTGCGGGATCTTTTCAAGGGGATCCTTCTGAATTCCGGAATTGACGTTTGCGTGAATTATTGGAGAAGGGTTGGATAGTCGGTTCGCTTCCTCCGGAAGAGTGGCGGTGTATACAAATGTACCAAGGGTCCGTTTGGTTGAAGTAGATTTCATGCGTGACGATTTGTTTGAGTGGTTACACGGAAAAAATTAGATTGTGAAGAGATGATATTTGGTTGGTTGTATAAATATATAATATGATAGATTTAATTTACAAAATAAATACTAAATAATTATTATTTTAATTTAAATATATAATATGATACTTAATATATTAAATTAAATCTTAATTTACACTAAAATATTTTAATATTATTAAATACATACTAATTAATACTTAATTATTTATTAATCTCGTATTTGGTGAGCAAGACCTACTGAAAACGGAACTTATTTACGTTTCTCGTGAGTCGGGCTAAGAGAGGAATCTTGCATGTTGAGAGTCAGGCTCCATTGACTGTGCAGACAACTAATCACCGGTTGCCTGCACCAGCTGAGCCTGACTAACCTTCACGCAGGCAACCAAACATGCCCCAAGCTATGAAACCGTGTCATGTTCATTCGGATGGTTAATTTTGTGGACAAGAACACGCACACAATATATTGTTTTTTTAAGTTTGATGATTGAATATTTGAGTTTATATAATGGTAGTTAATTATATTATGCTAATGCATAATATTATTAGCTATTCTCTCCGTTTTTTAATTGACGTCGCTGTTGACTTTAAAATTCAACTTTGAATATTTGTTTTATTCAAAAAATTTGCTCGAATGCATAAAATTTTAAGTTGTGATTTAAATAACTCTAATGATAAATTAAATTATATTACAATATATAAAATTTATCAAAAAAATTTTAATAAGACAAATAATCAAAGTTGAATTTAAAAGTCAACGGCAACATCAATTAAAGAACGGAGGGAGTATGTGATTTAATACTTTGAAAATAGAAGTTGAAGATGATTTTGCTGAGATATCAAATTAATGTTATTGCTAATCATTTAAACTAATCACTAGCATAGTTCTTATTGATGGTTTCCTCTATGAGGTATGGCTGGTTTTAATTTTGTGTTAACTTTGTATTTTTAAGTTTGACCATTAGTAGCAAATTCACAACGTTTGACAGCATAAGATTCACGTATTAAAATAATTTCTTTTATGATTAATCTAGTATTGACACTTTAAAATGCCAGCCTTTATAGTTTTTGTCACTTCTTTTACTATTTAACTTAAGACGAACATAAAACTAGCTATACTTCTTCTTAATTAATAAATATATATGCACGCTAGTCAAATGCCAACATCCGCCATACCGACCGTCGGAGACGCACCCATCTTCAAAAAAGAGCTTCTGATTCTAGAAACATCTGGCCAACAATTGCATACAAACAGTTGTTTGCTTCGAGGAATTGCGACGTCTAGAGAAACAATACTACTCATACTAGAAGGGGTGTGGGCTACATTGGGCTGGGTCAGCGTGAAAGCAGACTATAGAGGAAGAGAAGGCCCAACTAACGTTGGAGGCCCGTGTTTCATTGTCCTGTTCCTGGATGAAAATTCTAGGAGTAGCTAGTAGCATGTGCGGGCAGTGGATGGAAAGCGACACGCTCGGGCCCTCGCGGGATGCGCACGAGTCGCGCTGCTCAGGCGGCGTGACGCTATGATGCCCGAGCATGTTCTGTTCGTCGCGGACGCGCATGCACTCCAGCTTCTTCAGCGTTGAGCAGGCGAGGGTCGAGGGATCGATCGTGCTGAAAACCTGTTAGCACCAATTCTTTTTGGCGGAAGACATGACGATGGGTGGGTGGAAAATGGCGAATACCGCGGCGCCGCCGTGTGTAGTTAACGCGGTGTCACTTCAAGCCTTGTTTGTGCTCTCGGCCTGATGTAAAACTAACTGGGCTCGTGCCCACCGGACTGAGACGGAGAAAGAGAGGCGCTGCCAACGCTAACCCAATCTGAGGGAACGGATCCTATCTCCATATCCACAACTGGCTGACGTGTTGGCTGGCACCGTCAACGCGCACACGAAAGGTTTGGAGCGATCCAGAAGTGAACACGCATCGCTGCTACTCCTATCTAGCAGAATCCGGTAAATACAGCGAGCGCCGCCGCAAGGATCAAAAAGACCGTTTTGCCGACTTTGAAAGGCAGGTTTTGCATTCTCTACTCCTGATCCGATCCACTCCTTCCCGATCCACGGTGAAAAGTCGCTGGTTCTTTCTTTTCTTTTCTTTTTTTTCTTTCAAGTCAAGAAGATGATGAACCCCAGAGCTGTCGTCTGTCGTTGGATGCTAGAGCGGGTGAGACGGTTCTGGATTAAAAAAAAAAAAAACAGCCTTTTTCCTTCCCTTCCCTTACAGGTTGCCACGCGGTTCAGACGGTGACACAGTGACTCCGAGGTCAGCATTGGCGGTCGCGGAGCTACCGAGCGCCATCCTCGCAAGAATCTGAGACCGGCGACGTCTGCTGAACAGGTGCGTTCGTGTGGCAAAACGCAGCGATGATAAAAATTCAGCCAGATTTGTCCATTCGCGGAACGGTTCTCGTTCGACGTTTTGCTGTGCGATCTGCATGCGGTGCACGCAGCAGTTCAACCGTTTTAGCGAAAACCGGGGAAGGAGGCAGGCCAGGGTCCTCGACAGCGACGTGCGTAATCGTCGCGCCGAAAATAACCCAACGCCAGCGCCGCCGCCGGCGGCGGCGCACGGGGCATCCCGCGCCGCGCGTGCTCGCCGCCCCTTGGCGACCTCAGGGGCCGCGCTGCGCTGCCTTTGAGGGTCGCCCCTGAAATTCTTCCAGATCAGAATCTGCTTCCCCTGTTAATAATAGTATACCAACTGCTCCCAGAGATCTGAATCTTTATCCTGCGTTTGGGATGGATCTCTGCCGACGCGAACGGAATTCGAGCTGCTCCCCTTGTGAATTTTCCGCAGAATTATCGTGATTAACAAACGAAGCCCGGACACGAAAGAGTGCAGGGACCTTTGTTCGGGACTCGTATCGTCTGCATTAACCTCATTTATGGCAAAGTTTGCCATTCCTTATCTCCTCCACTCATCAAGAAAACAACGGTTTTCAGGAAAGAGAGCAGAGACCTCTCACTAATGCCGTTTGCACGTCCGTCAAGTCTTACGATTAAGAAGGTTAGTTCTTAGGATTAAGGAGGTTGCTCGTTGTTTGAAAAATCAATCCAGATCTATCGGAAATAAAACTGGCGAGTCTGCAACTTGTCGCACCACTACAGTTCACCACTATTGTGCTAAAAATTGACTTATTTTAGTGAACATTTATATTAGTGATATGAGAAAAATCCAAACATTTAACTAGAAGAATCGTGTACTCCTGAATTTTAATACGGTAAATAAAATTTCTACTGCATTTTAACTTTGCAATAGTACTAATTGTTTGTTATATAAATCTAAAAGCAGTAGCAGTCTTAAAGCTAGAATGGCTCTTGAGGACTGCACTCTTGGCAACCTAAATATCTCTGTAAATAAAAAAAAGTGAGGTAAGTAAAAAACAAGACTTAAGTAAAATATTTGTAAATAAATCAGGCGATGTAATTCTTACCATCAGTAACTATGTGAAGCTGCCATTAAATTCACAATTCTGAACCCCAGTGTTCCTTTTCATCAGTGGTTGAGATTGTATTGTTTGTGTGTCCATTTCTCCCTGCATTGTTTGACATTGTTAAGGGATTGTTGCAGACTATTAGGAGATGAAAAATTATTTAATGTGTTTATGACATACCGCAGAACTTTTTCCCTTCGAAGACTCTTGTTTGTTTTGTGCAGTTTGCCAGCCCAGATTTTTGTTCTCTTTGATCCATCTTTTTTCCTCTCTTTCTTCTTGAACATTGTAGCTGTTGATACATTCTCAGACATTTGTGATGTGCTCTGTATATTAGAACGACTCTTGTTTGCAAACAACCCTCCCCATTTTTCTTTCATCTGTTTTTCAAGTGCATACAGAGCATTGTCCAAGAACACAAAGCAATCTTCAGAATTAATTGCTCGGGAAGTCAAATTATTAAATCTCTATGACAAAACCCTGTGACGATGTGAAACATCTAGCTTAGGATTTTCCACTACCTGTCTTCGTAAGATGTCATGTACAACACCACTTCGTGCCTCTCGTGTCCATCGCTTCAAAATGTAATGGTCAAGTAATTGTTTGATATTCATCAAGTCAAGGACTTTCAAGGCATGGCTGCATAAAATTCCAATTCTCTCAAATTGTTGGCAGCTACATGAAATTGTACCTTGAATATGATCACCAACAACCACCAGGTACTCTTTTTCAAGTTTAGAATGTTCATTGAGAGTTGTTATGACAACAGTATATGCACTCTCACCATATAAAATTTTAAAGTATGCTGCCAGGGATCGTTCATATTCTTTTTGAAAGACTTCAAATATTTGTGGTGTGTACAATGTATCTGCTTGCAGTAGCATCAGAGTTTTTACTAAGAATTGTGGAAACTTCTTCCTCGATTCAAACTCTAAATCGATCTCTTTATCTCTCTTTCCTTGCACAATTCTTTCGAAGTGGATGAAAAAACGAATAATATTCAATTCTGAGTTCGAATAATCCTTTATATCACTATTGAAACTCTCACTTAGCTATGTACTCCGCATTCCTAATGTGTGCATATTCCTCATAAAGCATTCAGCCCACTTCTCTTTGAGCATATAAATACTATCTAACCAAATCTGTTTTTGAACTTTGCCCCTCATATTACTGAAGACATCTTCAAATTTTTCCATGTCCTCATATTCATACATGCAAGCTCTAAAATCTGACAGAACATTTGAATTGTCATTTTTAAGGCATCTCAGATGTTTGATAGTATTTTGCATTATGTGCCAGGTGCATAACCCATGCTAACTCTCTGAAAATACCACTGCAATCCTGTCCCATGGCAAAATCTTGATCAATGTATATGGTTTTAGGCTGCTTGTTATTATGACATGTTAAAAAAGTTTCAAAAAGCCATTTGAAGGATTCAAATGTCTCATCATATATGAGTGCAGCTCTAAAAACTATAGTCTCCCTAAAATGATTGAATTCAACAAATACACTAAATGACCGAGTATCTCTATTTGTGCCAAAGGTTGTGTCACAGGAAACAACATCACCAAAGTGAGCATAATCAATAATCACCTTTGCATCCGCCCAAAAGATATTGGTTATTTGATCCTCATTGTCAAACTAAAAAACATATTGAAATGAAGGATTCTCTACTATCTTATTTTGAAAGTACTTTAATATACTTCCAGCTTCACTATGCTTTAACTCATTTTGACGCTTGGTTCTCAAATAATTTTTATGATCACGGCATATGTACCCAAGGTTAGAAGTACCACTAACATATTAACCTGCCAAATCATGAGCAATCTTTGGCCGAATTCTACATGTATCTGCCATTTCAATTTCAAAAGCTTGTGCCTCAAATATCTTCCGTTGCGATGGCATTAAGTGACTAGTCTCTGGCGTCTGCAGCAAGTGATTGTGCTAGAGAAACAAATCTGATATCTCATATTTTCTTGATTCTCGTTTCAGTGTAAGCCCCATATGTACTTCATAATCAATCCTAGTTTCAGCTCGCGGATGCTTAGTCAAATAATCTCTTTTATCCTTTCCTCGAAATCCTTGGCTTGAGCAGACAAATCTAACAGAGGTTGCTTTTCCATCTACCTTACTCTTGTTCTCGTATCTCTTCCTAACGTCAAAGCCTGTTCGACCTCCATAAATAAGCCAAAATTGTCATGCTTCTTTTGGACTATTAAATATCATGCCAACAAGAGGAACCCAACTAGGTCTTGTTCGATCTCAAAAAAACATTTCAATGAATATATTAAAATATGCTCATCTAAAAAACATCTGTCAGCTTGCATTACTTACTCATTTGAAGCATTTGTTTGAGGCGAAACCATTTGTTCATGTAGGTCTTTTTCAACGTGTGTCTGGTATAATGAATCAGGTTGACAGCTTTCTTCTTATTTGACTTTGTGATTGGTTGAAAAAGAAAAAAGATGAGGAAGGAGTAGTGGAGGCGTGGATGTGGGCTTTTGCCCTCTGTTTTTTACGGCCAAACTCTGATGAGCAATATTCACCTCTGTTTTCTCCCGCCTAGACGAGTAATCTTCTTCCAAACGGCAAATAATCCTCTTAATCTAGGAAACTGGCGGGAATAAAAACTGCATTAGCAGAAGATACGTGGATCTGGATTGATCTCCTTCCAAACAGCTAACAACTTTCTTAATTCTGAGACTTGACGGACATGCAAACGGCATTAGTGGGAGGTCTCTGCGCTCTTTCCTGGAAACCGTTGCTTTTTTATGAGTAGAGGAGATTAGGAATGGCAAACTTTGCCACAAGTGAGGTTAAGGCAGACGATACGAGTCCCTTTGTTCGTAGGCTGTACCACAACTTGCTAAACCGAATGTTGTTGGCCATCACGTAGGTGACCCCACAAGTCAGTGTGAATCAGCGGTGGTCTTTGTCAGTACTACTGCTAGTGTTGCCCCTATCTCGTCCTGTCGCCCCTGGCGTTGCTCTCATCTCGGCCCCCGCCACCCAGCTCATCGCTCTCTCTCTCTCTGTGTTTAGCGTTCGCTCTGGTCGCCGCTCTCGTCTCCTCTCCTGACCGATCTGGTGCGGCGACGCGCCTGTTGACTGACCGCGGCCTGAGTGGCAGTCACCGGCGACCGACCAAGGACCGAGCGCCACGCACCGACGGGATCTTGCAGCGAGCGACGACGGCGAGCGAGTGCCGAGTGCCGTTCTCTGGCGTCACGGACAGGTACTGCTAAGTGATGTTCGGTTGACGTCGTGAGGCTTGAATGGATTTGGTTTCTCTCCTTTTTCTCCATTCGCTCCCAAAGTACGACTGGAGTAGGATTTATCCCTCACCCACCATGTGCGGGTGTTCTGTTCTTCGTCAAGACAGAAATGCCAGTCCGTCAAAGTTGCCTCTGCTGTTGCAAAAGGCTTCATCTTTTACTGTCTCTCGATGTCCCGCGGCTGCTGTCTCTGGGATTCGAGCGCCAAGGTTGGGTTGGGGGATGTGCGTTGCCGTTGCCTGAGCCTCTGAGGCTCTGAGCCCATCTTGCTGTCGTGGGAGGAACTCGTCGGTTACATTTTGTGTGATAATTTCTGAATCAGGAAGTGGTTTGGATGTGAATCGCATGGCGGTTTCAGCTAGGAGGGATTATGTTATATTCTACTTGGCCATAGCATACCATTTCCTGATTTCTTTTCTAGCGCTATACTTTGTCTGAATCTGACCATACGACCCATCATAATGCATATTTATATATATATATAAAAACTTATCTTTCTGAGCAGTACCCGCTGAGTGGAGAGCTCCCACCTAACTGGGGGGGTTAAGGAAAAATCGGCTGTGCTGTTGTCATCGCCCCCTGTATGGTGTTGTCGTTGCCCACCGTTCGTTTGTCGGATGCATTTTAAAAGAACTTTTGTGGATGCTTTTTTGAATTTTGCTTATTGCAACGTATTTTGCAATTATGTCATGTTTTGGATGCTTGTCCTTTTTAATTTTTATCAATAATTATGGATGGTGGTTGTCCACATTTTCCTAGTAGGAGTTTATATTGCAGCTGGGGAGTCAGGCTATATCCTGTTCTTGCGCAGGTGTATCTGAGTTTTGCAGTTATCCTTTCTGATTGATGAAGTATTGCACACTGATTGGTTTTCGTATATGAAATACCTGAGTTGTGCCAATAATAGCGGTAGAATACTGTATTCTCTTTAGCTGGAAGCAAACGGCACTTCTCTGATTTGGCATGTTCATGTTTCAGCTTTCTTTATGCTAATTTTGTATTTGCTCTTTGTTGCATTCTTCGTTGTTTGATTTGTTGTGCTGATTTACTCATTATGTTGTTCAATTGCCTTTTGGGGTTCATGGCATGAGTTGTTTTCTGGTTTTGTTATTAACTTTGGTTATATCATGTTGATGATTTCTGGAACCTTGTAGTGGAAGAATTGCTCAGCTGCAATTGGACTTTCTTGGATACAGGGTTTGTGAATATACTGGTGTAATTTGTCAGTTCCCATCTGCCCTGATTAATTTTGGGTACGCCTTTGTCCTGTTACATATACTTGTGGTGCGATCATACATCTTTCCCTTATGACACATTTCCATGCTACAGCCAGTAAGTATGGGTATCTACCTTAGTACTCCGAAAACTGAGAAGCTATCTGAAAACGGGGAAAATGATCGACTAAAATTTGGTCTTTCATCTATGCAAGGATGGCGAGCAAGCATGGAAGATGCTGTGAGTTTTCTAATCTGAGGCTAGTACCATCTTATGGCATTTCGTTCGCATGATGGATGTAGTTTCATCATCCAAAATTGTCACACAACACACGAGTGATATTCCTTTTTCATTTGTACTGGTGCTTTAACAGTGTTCTAGTTAGCTGAGTGTCTCAGTGTCACACAACACACATAGTCGGTGAATCATTAATCATGTTATTTCTGGTATTGTTCCTCAAGGCAATGTTTAACATCCTGTGCAACCCTGCAGCACTCAGCATTGCTAGATCTTGATACCGAGACAGCATTCTTTGGTGTTTTTGATGGCCATGGAGGTAAACCTTACTCTTTTCATGCTCCGTCATTGTACTAAGTAACTCTCAAGTGATTTAATGCAATCATGCCTATATTTCTAGAGACAATATTAGTATCCTTTTAAATTGCATAACATTATGTGGATTGATTTACTCAGGCAGAGTGGTTGCCAAATTTTGTGCGAAATATCTGCACACTCAAGTTCTCAAAGCTGAAGCCTATTCAGCTGGTGACCTGGGCACTGCTGTCCATAAAGCTTTCTTCAGGTATATGGCAGATCAGATTCGACATGAACTGATGTAAAGCTTCAGCATTTTATCATTACTGGCAGTATGAAGATCTCAACGTAGCTTTTGTGGTTGCTTGGCTTCAGAGTGGATGAGATGATGCGAGGACAGAGAGGTTGGCGAGAACTATGTGCATTGGGAGATAAGATGAACAAGTTTAGTGGCATGATAGAAGGGTTGATTTGGTCTCCAAGGGGCAACAGTAATCAGCAAGATGACTGGGCTTTTGAGGAGGTAATATATATTCAGCTGAATAAACTATTTTTTCTTTTCTAAATATCAAATGTACAGATGGTTTCATTTCTCACTATACAAACAAAATGATTTGTTGTCTGTCCAGATTCTTAAATATATGCAAGTTACATCAGTTGTTGAATAGCAATAAGAATTTACCTTCTTTAACTTTTGGCAAATGAAACCTATTCAAAGGTAAGTACTGCCACCCAGATATGAACTCTGTGTTGTCAATAATGCTGTGCTGAAATACAAACAGATGTTCGATATTTTGAAGTCCATGTGCGGTGCAGTTTATTCTTCATGATTGTTTGAGCTATGGTATAAAATTAGTGTAATATCTCACATGGATAATTTTTATCAGGGTCCTCATTCTGATTTTGCTGGTCCGACATGTGGGAGTACGGCATGTGTAGCATTAATAAGAGATAACCAACTTGTTGTGGGAAACGCTGGTGATTCCCGGTGTGTTATTTCAAGGGGTGGACAGGTATGCTTCGCCATTAGTGGGGGGACAGTAAAAAAATATCCTTGCAGTCTGAGTAGATACTCTCTGTTTTACATGTATGATAGGCATACAATCTATCAAGGGACCATAAACCAGAGCTTGCTGCTGAGAGAGAAAGAATACTAAAAGCAGGGGGTTTCATTAATATGGGCCGAGTGAATGGAAGTCTAAACTTGACCAGAGCAATTGGTTGGTATCTTCATGCTTGTTTGTATTTTGATGCAAGGTACTTGGTTTTCTTAAAAATGTGTTCCCCTTACAGGAGATGTGGAATTTAAACAGAATAAATACTTGCCTCCTGAGAAACAGATTGTGACTACAAATCCTGACATTAACATTGTAAGCTCTTAAAAACATGAGACCACTGTGAATTTTTTCAGTTACACGTTATTTGCTATGAACCTTTTAAGGCACTATTTTTCCTTTTCATTGGATCTTGGATTCTCATGCGATCTTGTTGTTTCTTATTAGGTGGAGCTTTGTGATGATGACGACTTTCTCGTTGTAGCATGCGATGGCATTTGGTAAGGCTATTCACTTGCCGCATACCTCTACTTTCTGTAGCTTTCAGCTGCAAAAGTAGAACCCGATGCATTCCTAATTTCTATCTGTGATGAAGCGCTTGGACTTTATCAAGTGTTTGTCACATAATGAACAACTTTTATTGATGAATAGGGACTGCATGTCAAGCCAACAGTTGGTTAATTTCATCCATGAGCATATAAACACGGTGAGTGCTTGGTTATTTTCCAAATGACTGCTGAGATGAAATTCTGATAAGATGATGGGGTGCCTGACAACTGCAATGTATGCATGGGGCACAACTTTCAGGAGAAGAGCCTGTCAGCAGTGTGTGAAAAAGTGCTTGACAGATGCCTGGCCCCATCAACACTCACTGGAGAGGGGTGCGATAACATGACCATGATTTTGGTGCAGTTCAAAAAGCCATTGAATCGGAACAAAAATGGCGAAGTGGCAGAGCGTTTTAGTAGCAGCACATATGAGACCGAGATTCCGTGAGTTGATCTTCATGCCATTGTTGCTCCCCCCTCCACCACCAGTCTTTTTTTTACTACTGTCAACTCATTAACCAGTTGCTTCATGACCAGCATCACTGAGGAGAATGGTTCTTGACCCGTGCTGTTTCTTCAGAAGTTCAGCAGAAATGTGTAGTATGCATATCCCAGATGTACGTGGCGTGATGCGCTCCTGCTTGAGAATATCGGAAAATGACACAGGCTCCCTTGATATATCTAGTGGTTGATACTGCGAAGGGCTTGGAGCGAGTCATTTCTGTGGTGTAAAATTCGTTGTGTTGCATGCAAGTTCAATCACTTCAGTGCCTATTGGGTTAGGCACCTGTGCTTCTTTCTGACTGTGAGGACGAATGATTCGCATCTGTATCCAGTTTGTCTTCCTCCGTTGAATATGATACAGCAAATGCAAAATGTCGCTGCTCTTGTGTGAGCCACAGTTGGTCTTGGGAACTGGTGTGTGCTTGAGGTGTAGGTCATGTTTGGCACAGCTTATGTACAATTTATTTACAGAAATAAATAAAAATTATGTTAAACAACTTATTTTTTTTAAATTGATGTCGTCGTTGAGAACAAATATCACGATTTGTCTTATTCAATAATTTAATTTAAGTCTAAAAAATTATAAGTTGTAATTCAAATACTTTTGACAATAAAATAAATTATAACAAAATATATAAATATATTATATTGTTTTTTAAATAAGACGAATGGTTACCGTTGATGTTTGTAGTGAATGGGGCGACGTCAATTTGACAACGGAGGGGGTATTTCACAATTTTTTTAAGTTAAGCAACTTCTTAAAATGAACTTAAAAAATAATTTATTTTTTAGCAATTTTTAACCAGTTGTTCAATAAAACTACTTTTTAATAAGTTCGAGTTATACCAAATAGAGCTGTAATCACGGTTTAGCGCCGTGTTGACAGGTGCGGTACAGGGGAAAACTATATAATTTCTTATAATATAAACTTGATCAGCGTTATATAATTATTGAATAAATATATTTTTGAGCAAATTATCAAGAAAAATAGTGTTGTGACTATAGTTAGCGAAACTATTGAAAATCAGTTCTTTTTGTGATTTCCGATGAAATCGGTCCATTATTAGTTTAATTGGACAATCGGTTTTCCTAAGTAACAGACAATATTGCTATATTAAAAAAATTGAAAACATTAGAGGGTACACCATTTTGTGAAAAAAATCACAAAATCGTAGAGGGTAGAAGTTTGTCTAGATACAGCGCCATATTTTTGAAAATTAATCGCGTTTAAAGATTTCGAGATTCCAGTTCGTCTTTTTTTTTTAAAAAAAAATTCCAGGTCGTGTTTGCCTTTCCCACTAGAACGATATCTTTCTATCCAAAAGATCCGCCTGTTTCTCCTTGCCTCTCTCCCCCTTCATCTCCGACGCGGCGCGCTCTCTCCACTCCCTAATCTCGGGCGAGCGTGGCCTCATCTCCGTTCTCCCGTCGCGCGATGGCCCCCTCTGCAGCCCTCGCTCCGGTGGCCTTCCGGTCCTCCTTCTCGGCGCCTCTCTCGTCGAACCCCTCTCGTAAGTTCCAAAGCTCCAATCTTCGCGCTTCGTTTCGGTTGATTCTGCTCTGGGTTCCGTTGTTAGTGTATAATTAATATGCATTGGGGAGAATATTGAGATGCGTAGTGAATTCGGGGATCAATTTCTTCCACTCGTCCGTCAGCTCTCACCCGTACATGGGAGCCTGATTTGGGAGGAAGGTTCGACTAGAGGCGGCGGCGGGTACCGCGAGTACGAGTTCGTCGCCATGGGTGAGACGGGAAAGGCCCCCGTTGGTTTGTCCCTTGTCAGTGCTTGACCTCTCGCGGCGAGGTGGCGAGGTAGCTACTGGTGCTCAAGCGGTGGAGGCGGAGATACTGAGACGGGCCAGCGCCCAGCGGTGGCGTCCGGCACCCCAGGCTAGGTGGTAGAAATGGAGTGTCTAGTTTTCCAAACAAAAAAAAAAGGAAGAAGAAATGGAGTGTCTATAGCAGACGTAGCCGGCTGCTGTGCTCTGCAGCCGGTGAGTGCCTCAGAAAGAGATGTGCAAATCTCGCAGAGTGAATTATCTACAAACTATTTATTTGGGAAGGCCTGTCCGTTTTTATTTCCTTTGTTTTCCTGGGGCCAGGGTTGCTAATTCAATGTTTTTTTTCTTAATTTTATTCTTCCCACATGCCAATTTGGCATCGTTTTGTGGAATAAAAAAGAGCAATATTTAGTCTTACCCGCTGTTCCAGGCTTCCATTATTTCCTTTTTGAGTTACCAGTGCGTACCTTATTACACAATTGATAGTTTCTTTTGGATTCTGACAACATCTGAATAGTGTGTACCTGCTGTTGATGTTGTGCAGGTAACAGAATAAACATAGAAAGTGCTTTCTATTTGCCATGTACCACAAAGAAAAGACCTAGTTATAGATCTTTTCGTGTGTACAGCCTATTTGGAGGGAAGAAGGATAAAGATGAGAATGGGGATGAGACACCTTCGAAAGTAAGATTGTAACCTACCATTGCTGTTTTTCTTAGTTCATTTTCAATTCTGCTGCTATTCCACTCTGATAGCTAAAGTAACACTTTCATTTGAGATTTGGTGGGGACAATTTATTAAGCATATATATGCACAATCTTAGGAAGATGAGGATCTATGGTTATCCAATATTTTTTTTTCTCGAACACGCAGGAGAGCTGCATATCATTGCATTAATAGAAGGAAAGGAGTACATCAAAACAATGCCAGTGGCAGATGTAGAGGGGTGCATGGGGGGACAGCTGCCCCCCCAAAATTTGTAAAAAAAATCCATTACATGTGCATATTATATTAATCTATACACATATATCTTAGTAAATATGAGTAATAGTAACTAAAAATATAAGAAATATCAACATTGACTTAAATCCATGTCATTGTCCCCCCATAATTGAAATCCTAGATCCGCCACTGAACAACGCCCAACACACACACACGCACACACCATATTACATTCGCGCCTGATTACATGCAACGCGACCCAAACGACCCTGAAGGAGAACTAGACAACTAAGACTCCCCCATCGTGACCTTGGCCGGTCAGCAAGGAGAGGCCTTTGGCGCCGGCCATATTCCACATCCAATTTTTTAACGATGTCACTCCTAAATGTGAAGCTGTAGTTTTGTTTAAATTTTTTAGGAGTATTATTTCAGTATTTTGTTCATGTCAATAGTTAAGTTGGCTACACATAATTTTTCACATAATATTGGAGGTGGGTATAGGAGTAGGACTGAAGAATGGAAGGTGGTTTTGAACTTTGCTTTCGGCTGCGCTTTTCTTTTTGTAGAAAACACCTGCTTTAAGAAAAGAGCCTCTCGTTTAGTATCCTTTAGCGGTGGTCCTCATTGTAGCCAAATAGATTTCATTCTAGTGGAGAAGAAAGGATAGCCATACTTGCTTAGACTGTAATGTTGTACCTGGAGAGTGTGTGGTACCTTAACATAAACTTGTGGTACCTCTAATCTAGTATCCTTGGGACTAAAAGGCTTTGTTGTTGTTATTATTGTTGATTGTTCAAGTTTTTACAATTTTCTGCATAAGGGCTATGGTGGCTGAACTTAATCTGACACCATAGTTTGTAATGTTGCGCATAACAATGAACCATTTATTGCAACAACTAATAACTCATAAAGCCCACTCATATCATGTTTATTTTTAGGCAGGAATGTTTGGAAATATGCAAAATCTCTATGAGACTGTTAAGAAGGCCCAGCAGGTAGTTCAAGTTGAGGCTGTCAGGGTGCAGAAAGAGCTTGCAGCGTATGCATTTGAATCATCTAGTGATATTTATGCAAAATGGTTTCATTGTCTGACTTTATTCCTCTCCTGTTTCTAGGACTGAGATTGATGGTTATTGTGAAGGCGAACTAATCAAGGTATGTCTGGGACTAATTTGTATCTCTGTGATAACAACTCAATTCTCACTATATTGGGAAAACAAAAATACGTGTAAAATCTTCTGCATTTTTGAGAAAAAATATTTGTAAAATATACCTGGGAAAAACTTGTCATCATCCCACTAATCTTTGGCTTCTTTGAAAAATCACGTGCTGTTTCTAAAATAGTATCTTCCCTGTTCTATTATGTTCTCTGCTGCTATATGAAGTAGCAAAGTCACAGAAATATTTGTCATCTGTGGCTATATAACATTCTAGGGCCAGCCATGCATCATGTACTATCACATGGTCTTATAATATTTTTTCTGTGTTCTTATGTGCTTCCGTTAGCGCATGAATACCTCCAAAGCTGTGAGTTGGAAGGCAGAAATGGTTGATGTATCATGGCATTGCTACCACAAGAACTGAATTGATATTTCTTTCGCAATTGAATTTAAAAGGGCATATTAATATTGTTACAAGTTTTAAGCTCTGTCCTATAGCTGTAGAACAGTTTGTGAGTTTAAGTTCTTATGGACTTTCTTGTTTTTTTATATTTGTTGAGATTCCTAATTGTACGTTTTTTATATATACATACTTCCAATGCCTGTTCAAATTCATATCAATTTTGATCCCTTAACCAGGCAACACTTTCGGGAAACCAGCAACCTATAAGAGTTGAAATCACAGAGGCTGCGATGGGGTTGGGTGCTGAAGTAAGTATGATGTCTTCACTTGTTTGATTCTTTTATTTCCTGTAAGTTGATGTTTGCCTGATTGTTTGTGTGGGTGAGTTAATGGTATAATCACATGTAATAAGAACTACTTTCAGTGGCCATATTTGTGGCTAAATACCTTTGCACTCACTTACCATAGCAAAACCGTTTGGGTTATGAGATGACCAATGGATAATGTGCATCAGAATGAGGCGTTATGAGAATGCAAGTTAAAATGCCATACTCATGAGACACAACTTGTCCCTGTAAGAGGTGTTATAATAGAGGAATTCAGTTGACAGTTTTCAAGGGAGAAGATAAAGTAACACATGCAAATCTACCACTTATGGGGTGCAAGTGCACTCCATATTTGACCTGTAAAGTCAGCTTTCGTATGTCTAAGTATATTACTAGTCAGATGACCATGCGTTGTCACAGACTATAGTAGCTGGATAGTAGAAATGCCTTTGGGTACCTCAAATCTTACTATCTGATTTTATTACGCCATTCTTTCTTTTCTCGACTTAAATTATAGTCTCACTTACATTTAGTTATGTTTTGTTTTCTGCTAAAATTTTATTCATTATACAGAAACTTTCCGAGTTGGTCAATGATGCATACAAGGATGCACATCAAAGGAGTGTCCAGGTGCGAATCAGATACTACCTCCGTTCCAAATTATAAGCATTTCTAGGTTTGGATAAAATCAAACTATTTTAACTTTTACTAATAATATCTAGAAAATTATATAATTTCTAATATAAAAATATAATTTTTATGAAAGTTTATTTCATAATGAATTCAAAAAGTATAAATTTTATATGTTAAAATATTATTAATTACACATTATTAGCAGTCAAAATGATAAAAGTTTGACTTTGACTAAATCTAAAAATGCTTATATTTTTGGAACGGAGGGAGTATTGCTTAATCTCCAGAGAATGCAAAATCAAATTCTAAAAATGATCTCTTTTGAATACCTGCAGGCCATGAAAGAGAGGATGGCTGACTTGGCACAGAGCATAGGAATGCCTGCTGGCCTCGGTGATGGGCTGAAGTGATGTCATGATTCTTGAAAGGTTTCCAATAAAGTTTTCTCAATTTTGTATACTAGCTGTGCGAGTCATCTAATCAATCCCTCTGCGACTTCTAGTTGTGTAAGAACTGTACTTTTAAACACATATTTCTTCAATGTTAGCAATTATTTTAAAAGAACATATATTCTGCATTGTGAGTCTGTGATACTTGGGCATGTAATATCATGAACAGCCGTTCCTTCTATGTCTATAATTTATATAGGGCATTTTAATTTAGTTAGGTGTAGGTCACTTTGATGTTGGAAGAGTAAATACCTTATTTCTCCCATTCTAGAAACTTATCCTTTATTTGTCCCTGTTAAAATCAACTTCTCCGCTATACCCAAAACTTAAATCCGTATCCTTTTTATGTCTTTTTTCTGTTGGTGAGGTTATCTTTTTGCTCCATAGACAATTCTACTCTCAAAGTGATATCTTTTTTTACTCTAAAATTAAACAAAATAAATAAGAATTATCATTTTTCTTAATTATTAATTAATTAATTAATCAAGAGTCATTTTTTCTGAATTTTTTTTGTCTAAGTCTAGGAATTGTGGTGAGAGTATTCTGGTCATTTGAAAAAAAAAATATGATGCCATTAAGTCTAACGGAGGTGATGTGGCTAACAGAAAAGGGTATAAAAAGGATTGAGTTTTAAAATACGGGTATATACGGGATTGAGACTTTGTTGGGGACAAATAAAGGATAGATTCTAGGATGGGGGAAATGGAACCATGAAACAAATAGTGGAGGACGTGTCACGTGGCGGAATGTCATTTGCGCTGGTGGGAGGGGAAAAATGGTTTTCAAACTTTAAATGCATTTTTTTCTCAAACCATAACATTTGTTTTCAATTCCGTTTGAACCACTGTGTGTGTAGTTTTAATGCTACAATATGATGTCCAACATGACTATCTTAAAAAAAATAGTTTATCAATCTTTTTAATCTTTCATTTTTTACTGTACCAATATTTTTTTTATGAAATTTCTGAACCAGTTTTTTGGAATTGTTGAAATATTTTTTTTAAGAAAAAATGAATATGTTACTTAAAAATGTTCAACCTAGTTTGGTGGGTTAGTTGGACTGGATTGCTGGGAAATTAGGGTGATCTACAAATTGACTCTTGTAGAACGCCATATTTATAGCAGTTTCCATAATATTCTGGCGCTCTGCTCCCATATCCTAATTTGAGTTGTCATTCTCTTTTTCATATTGTGTGTGAATGCGTCCCAAATTGGGATATTGGGCAACGCAGAAGCGCGTCAAGCCAGTGAACAGAGTAATATTATTATTGGGGATGGGGCTAATGCTTTCTTACTGGCCAAGCCAGTTCTATTTTTTAAAACAATGCTGTCAGTACAGCTCATGAATCATGTTGTCTTGAACAATGTTACTACTACCAAGCTTCAGATTTCTTTATATCCTTAAGCGCACAAGATTCTTTGCCACGTTTTTCTGGGAAATCACGGGAAGATTAAATTGAAAAAAGATTAATTTGATACATGTTATTACAATTTTGTGATTTTTAGTGATTTCTTTATATCATTAAGCTCACAAGATTCTTTGCCACGTTTTTGGTGGAAATCACGAGAAGATTGAATTGAAAAGAATTACTTTGATACATGTCATTATATGACATAATTTTATGATTTTGACTAAAAAATAGCGCTTTGCGTCGCCCACTCCGCCATCCACAGGCACAGCAGCACAAGTGCATTTCAGGCCCTCTTTGAAAAGTAGGTTTGGATTAGAATACACACGCTCATGTCATATATTTGTTCACGGGAAATGTGCGAGACGCTAGACTTTGGGGGTCCGTTCCGTAGCGATTTCAACGGCGGCGCGTTTTCCTGTTCACCACTTGCGGGTACAGTAAAAATGGCCTGTTCGGGCTGTACCGCCGCAGCCGTAAAAACAGCTACCGAACGGGCCCTGGGTTATTTGTTCGGAGTCCGGAGTCCGGACCTCAGCAAGACACTGGCATGTACTCTCGTTGACGAGACGTGGCCGCACAGGCGCGTGGGCAGCGCACGGCTGTGGGGCGTTGGCCGTGGCCATGCTGTTGATTGTTCTAGTGTTGCTCTGTCTCAGTCTCCCCTTGGGTGTTGGGACTCTCCAACCGACAGCAGCACCGGCCAACATTTCAACTACTTTTGCTGCATGCGTTGCAGGAAATCGAAGCAACCTAGTACTCCCTCCTCTTTAAATATAAATATTTTTAAGTTTAATTAAAGTCGAACACTAACAATTTTAATTAATAATATTTATAAATTTAAATAATTTTTAATATAAAAGATTATATATTATAAAAATATTAGTAACATAATCTATATATAATAAAATATTATTAATTTTATATTATTAATTGTTAAAGTTAAAAAAATTTAACTTTGCTTAAATTCAGAAACAGTTATGTTTAGGGACTCGGAGGTAGTACTAAGGCTGCATGTGTTGCCCGTGTTGTTTCTGATCCAGTCTTCCCTTGCATCGGCTTCAGTTTAGAGGAAGCACCCTACTCCTACATGGTGGTGACCGCGCCACGGCCTTAACAACGGCGACGCGTTCGGTGCCATTTCGGTGAGCTTTCCACTGGCCCCGCGGCCCCCGCCCCATCCCACTAATAAATTCTCCCCGCTGGCGGCGAGATTTCTTCACTTCTAAAATCTCGATCTGCCCTGCTTGCTCTGCCTCTGCGGCTTAGGACTGCCAAGTCGACTCTTTCGTACCTGCTCTGCGCTGCTCGTTCGAGGACTCCGGGAGGTTGTTGGCCATGCCCAAGGTGGTGTGCGTCACCGGCGCCGGCGGCTTCATCGGGTCCTGGATAGTCAAGCTCCTCCTCGCCCGCGGGTACGCCGTCCGGGGCACCTCCCGCCGCGCCGGTACGCGATGCTCCCTCTCCCCGCCGCCCCCCAACCAGACCATTTCTTGAAGGGCCAGGCCCAGGAACCGCGCTGACGAGTTCCGCTTGTTTGTGCCGCGGCGCAGACGACCCCAAGAACGCGCACCTGTGGGCGCTCGACGGCGCGGCGGAGCGCCTGACGTTGCTGCGGGCGGACCTGCTCGACCGGGCCAGCCTTCGCGCCGCTTTCGACGGGTGCGACGGCGTCATCCACACCGCCTCGCCGATGCACGACAACCCCGTAAGTGACGTCGCCGCCGCCCGCCTGGATCTCGTCTCCCCCGTTCCGCTGCGGCGGAAACCGGAAAGACCGATCGATCGATTACTCACGCGCAGCTTCATTCTGTCCGCCGGCGGTGTTTGCAGGAGGAGATCATCGAGCCGATCATTGCCGGGACGCGGAACGTCGTCGAGGCCGCGGCCTACGCCGGTGTGCGGCGCGTCGTGCTGTCGTCCACCATCGGCGCAATGTACATGGACCCGCGCCGCGACCCCGACGCGCCTCTCGACGAATCGAGCTGGAGCGACCTTGAGTACTGCAAGAGCACCAATGTGAGGATCAAAGTGTTGTTATTACTCATCCCCAAAATTCAGTCTGCAGAATTCGCACCTGACGCGATGGGAGTCGCAGAACTGGTACTGCTACGCGAAGACGATCGCGGAGCGGAGCGCATGGGAGGCGGCGCGGGCGCGGGGGCTGGACCTGGCGGTCGTCATCCCGGTGGTTGTGCTCGGGGAGCTGCTGCAGTGCGGCATGAACACCAGCACCCTGCACATTCTCAAGTACCTCACCGGCGAGGCCAAGGCGTACGTCAACGAATCGCACGCTTACGTGCATGTCAAGGACGCGGCCGA
>BCLF01000045.1:1155106-1166030 GCA_001602275.1 Zoysia japonica | reverse complement strand
GTGTGTGTGGGACCCAGGCAGCAGCGGAACGCGCACGTCCGTCCCTTCGGAAGGACGTCCGTCTTTTTTTTTACTGGGCGACGCACGGAGTTACGTAAGCATATACTAGTTGGTACCTTCATTTTAAAATATACTCCGTAATTATTTTTAAGTTTGAATATGGTTAAATTTTTTTAACTTCTATCAATAATATAAAAGAAAGTTACATAATTTTTAATATAAAAATATAATTTTTATAAAAGTTTATTTAATAATAAATTTAATAAAAATATAATTTTTATATAATAAAACATTATTAATTATATATTATTAATGATCAAATGATAAAAATTTGATTTTAATTAAATTTTAAAATATTTATATTTTAAAACGGACAAAGTATTCCGGCTCGTGCCTGTCACGCGTAGAAGGGATTTCCCGCGGATCCTCGCACATGTGCAGGAGATGCATGCATGCGTTCGCGGGCATCTCACTCGTGTGAACGCACGCAAAAGCGAGGTTGGGTAGTCTTCCTCCCCTCTCTCTCATTTACTATCTTCATTTTTAAATTAATATTATTGTTGATTTTTATAATTAATTTTAATTATTTATTTTATTTAAAAATTTTATTTAAATACGTAAAATTTAAAGTTGTGATTCAAATAATTTTAATAATAAATTAAATTATATCAAATTATATAAAATATATAAATAAAATTAAATAAAATAAATGATTAAAATTGAATTTAAAAATCAACTATGACTTTGATTAAAAAATACAGAGAGCACGTACTATACTAATCCTAGCAGTCAAATGGCATGCCTGATTACAACCGCATGGTGACTCTCATCAGTGTTAGTATAACAGCTACGACTCCTACCGGTCAATCTACCGACACGCACTCATCACTCTGAAATTTCTTGATCAAGTGGGTCAACGGGTGCTGCTACTACTACGATCAGTCAACGGTCTGCGTTTGGCGATCTAGATGTGCGCAGCCAGCAAGCGCAAGTGGATGGTGCACTCATCACTCTGAGACCAGTACGAAGACCAGTTCCGGGTGGCGGCTGAGACCGAGCGAATAGCCCGTCGTCCACTTGGGTTGGCCTATTCACTCATCGCTGATGGATCTTAAAATTGCAGTGCAATGGATTCATCGCACCTGGCGTCAGGAGGATAGTGCTACCAGTTTGGGAAGCCCTGGATGGAAGCGGTGGCACCCCTACCTGTTTTGTTGGGCAGGTAACGAGAGTAATCATGGAGCACTTACTACGAGAACAGCTGGCTCAACGCAAACTCAAAGTCAGATTAATCCTCAAAAAAATTATTCTCAGAAGCTAAGACGGGTCAAAGTACGACCGGCACTTGACGAAACTCCCACTCCAAGGAAAGATATCGCATGCCGGAGCCAGCACCTCAACCACCAACGGCTACGCATCCGTGCACGAACTGCTAGCTGGATAAGCATGGAACACGACGGCGACGACGGAAGCAATGAGGGACTCGAGTTGACAGGACAGGCACGCCGCGGGCGGGCGGTCAAGGTCCAGCGCCGACGGCACCCGCCACTTGAGGGAAGAGAAGGAAGAGGAAGACCTTTCGTTCCGTTGGACCCGTGGTGGTTGCCGTCAGCGAAGAGGCAAGCGGACCCGACCCACCCATCCCATCTGAAAGCGCCGGCCTCCTACCACGAGCCTCATCCCCTCGTCTTGTCGCCTTGTTGTGGTTTACGACACGTGGGGTTCGTTTCGTTGTGCATCTTGTGCTCGCGCTCGATCTCCGTTCCGGTATCAGCCACGAGCTTCACGATCTTAGCATAATAACCCAGGACCCAGCATTGGAACACCAGAACAGGGGTGAGGTAGAAGACTCTGGTGCCCCTGTGAGTGCTGGTCCGAAAAGCCGAATAGGGCTACTAGTAGAACAGTGACCGCGGCTAGTAGTGAGAAGAAGCCGTTCTGTTCTTCCCTTCTTGCTCTTTTTCTTCTCGTAGGGCTACTTTTTCAATATTCCATCAACTGGGAGATCGATGGAGCTTGACGCAGAGCGAGATAGATCAGCTATGAAGTCAACTGTAACGCTGCCTCCCGTTTCCAGCCGTCCCTTGACAGTGCCAAGCACGGCCGCCCTGTCACCAATCAATTTCACTGTTTCGCTTACATTTTTTTCCCCTTACATGATTAGTACTTCTCGTAGACCCAAAATTTTCTTCATCTCAAAGGAAATAATCCCCGAACAACTATGTGCCGCTGCGTGCGACCTCGTAACAGTGTTGCTGAAACTGAAACGGATACGTACTGTACTACGATGCTTAACAGTCCTTGTCAACGACGATGCTAAGCTTGAGGTGACAGACGTGATTAGTAAAGGAGTGGTGCTGCACAGCAGCCAGACCAAAACTTGGACTGCCACGGCTAATCTATTCTCCTCTGGGCGTGAATCGTGGCGATGCGTCGGGCTTGGAACTCGTCCACTCGACGCAAAAGTCATTGGCCGCATTAAACTGGAGTCCAGATGCCGGGACCGGATTCGCGTGCGGTCGGTCTCGCGCGCCGGAACACTCCTCCCCATTGCGGCGCACCGTGAGTTCACACGTGAGGAAATTGTGCTCCGACAGGGACATCGCGTTGTTAACTCGAGCCGGTGGATAGGATACAGGATTGGTTCCAGCGGACGATTGCTGAGTGCTGACTAAGCTTAGTCAGTTTTGTATTAGTATGATTTTTTACAGTGTCATTGCTCCTGAAGCTAGCTATAGCTACAAGTATTCTTAATATTCACAGAAATATGCCAATAACAGGAAACAGATACCTGGGCCAAGATAGCTTTTTTTTTTCTTTCTAAAAGCCATGACGAGGTCTGCCAAGGCTTTTGGATGAGTATCTGGTTCGGTCCCGGCTTCTCGCCAGCCGCTAGACCAGTCAGGTCTTATGCGTAAGCTTTACCCATTCGTCTATCATGTTCTTGTCAATGACAAATCTCCAAAGAAACCTTTACACCGTGTCCGGTACCGGGGTCCATTGGGTACGTAGCCCAAACGAAAGAGTATTTTAGTCAGCAGTCCTACCTCATCGTCCTATACCAGAGGACGAAATCCAAGAGCCGCCGGTAGAAAACAGGTATGATTTGAACCCTAACGAAGGTCATAGACAATAGTGTATCCGTATTGACCCGGGCGATGATCACTATCTAAGTCTCCCAAGGCGGAAAAGGGGAAATAGTGTTAGGTCAGAATTAGGCATGAGCTCAATTTTCACACTAGAATATGGTGCTCACCGAAAAAGGAAGACCAGGAATCCGAGCTATTAGCCAGAATATTGATACCTCACCTAGAGCAGAGCTACAAATAGTGGAGCAACAATAAAATATACTATAAAATGTACTCCCTCATTCTTTAATTGATGTCGCTGTTGACTTTTAAATTTAACTTTCACCATTCGTCTTATTCAAAAAAATTTGATAAATTTTATATACGTTGATATAATTTGATTTATTATTAGAATTATTTAAATCACAACTTAAAATTTTACATATTCGAGCAAATTTTTTGAATAAGACGAATAAGTTAAATTTAAAAGTCAACGGCGATATAAATTTAAAATTTTACATATGATTTGAACCCTAACGAAGGTCATAGACAATAGTGTATCCGTATTGACCCGCGCGATGATCACTATCTAAGTCTCCCAAGGCGGAAAAGGAAGACCAGGAATCCGAGCTATTAGCCAGAATATTGATAACTCACCTATAGCAGAGCTACAAATACAGGAGCAACAATAAAATATACTATAAAATGTATTTCCTCCGTTCGTCTTATTAAAAAATATTTGATAAATTTTATATATGTTGATACAATTTGATTTATTATTAGAATTATTTGAATTAGAACTTAAAATTTTACATATTTAAGCAAATTTTTTAATAGGACGAATGATTAAAATTGAATTTAAAAATCAACGGCGACATCAAATAAAGAACGGAGAGAGTAATAGACAAGAGTTAAGAACAATTTGCAGGGCAAGGGAATTCCACAGGTCGCATGGTACGAAATTTTGCATCGGTTTTAGAAGCCTTCGCCATTTGATACAGTGTCTCAGGCATAATGCGTTCACCAGTGCGCAGATGGTATAGGCAACAAAGAAACCTGAGGTTCCGTCCCGGGTCACCTATACACATACGTCTAGTATATTGTATTATGAATGACTTAATTTGTTAATAACATCTTATATTATATGCACAACATGATTTGGATGATGAGGGAGAAACGGATCCTAATGCACGCTTTGGCAATGTGGGGGACAATGTGGAACCTTCCCATGAAAGTACGGCGGATTTTTAGACTTTTATGTATGGGTAACCATATGGAGCATCGTCAACTACAAGAAGACTATGGTGTACTCTTTTTTTATTTCTGGTACAGTGGTCGATATATCCAATAGTGTTTCGTACTAATACAGTTCTATAATGCTGCAGTGCTAGCGTGAGGAACGTTGACACAAAGTCGGTGAGATGTATTGTTGCCGTAGAAACAGCAGCATGACCATCTTCTAACTAGTTCCAGATGTCACACATGCAGAAAACCGCCAATAGAAGTAAAATCAAAATCAATTTCTGAATGAGCAACGCTTAATCTGGCACTAGGAAAATTCAGTCTAGAAAAGTGTTTTAGGAATTGTTGCAGATGCTCAGTCCTCAGTGTTAAGATCGAATCCAAAAGGCAGGTCAAAGAAGTCTTCCTTCCTCGTCCTCCTTTCTTTGCCAGGCAAAGGAACCGAATGAACTCGGGGCATTTCGGTCAAATCAGCATCAATCCATCCATCCGGCGTGTTTTCTTGACTCAGGACACCCAATCACCACCCAACCCGACTAGGGCGACGACCATCGTCATCACCCCAAAGAAATCTTCCGCTCGCGCCGGCCGACATGCTCACCGGCCTCCCTCCCACCCACTCGATAAACAACGATTAAACAAAACAACCCTTGCGAGGTGGGATCAGTCACGTCGTCTCCCGGCTGCAGCTGGTCCGGTCCGCGGCTCCGTCCGCTCTCCTTCCTCCCGTGCCGAATTTCTCCACCACATCCGCGTGCGCGAATTCCACGGCCCTACGGCCTGATTCTTTATTGGTTCTCAGCTTGGTGACTCGCTGCCGGGACCAAGACGAGGACAAGCGCGTGTGCGATTGATGGCGACGTGTGCTCCTTCGTCTTCCTCTTGTGTCGAGGACTGGACCATTCTGTATTCCCCAGTCCTCGAGTCCCCTCGCTATATATAACGACTCCTCCCCACGCCATTGCCCTCGAACGCTCAAGCATCTCTACTTCTCTGCTATCTTCTTCTCGCCAGCTGCTATTCTCGGGCTCTGTTCTTGATTCTGCGAGGAGGACTCTTGGTTGGTTCAGTTGGCCTGTGACGTACAAGTACAGCAGGGAAAGCGGAAGCGCGAGATCTACTGATCGATGGATCCATGGATCGGCACCCAGCCGTCCCTGAGCCTTGACTTGCACGTCGGCCTTGCGCCGCTAGGTCGACACCAGGCGCCGCCGCCGGCGGTCGCCATGGTCAAGCCCAAGACGCTCGTCGAGGAGAACTTCCTGCCTCTCAAGAAAGACCCAGAGGTACGACAGGCTCGCACCAGCACATCGATCCATTCCTTCCGCTTGCTCACTGTTCGACGAGCTCTCTCTCCACGTGATTCTGAATTCTGACGATCGAGCGCGCATGTATGCAGGTCGCGTCTCTCGAGTCGGAGCTCCAGCGGATGGGCGAGGAGAACCGGCGCCTGAGCGAGGCGCTGAGCGCGGTGGCGGCCAAGTACGAGGAGCTGCGGGGTCAGTACGCCGAGATGGTCACCACCAACAACGGCGCGGGGAACCCGTCGTCCGCGTCGGAGGGCGGCTCCGTCTCCCCGTCGCGGAAGCGCAAGAGCGAGAGCCTCGAAACCGCGCCGGCGCCGCACCTGCACCAAGCGGCACCAGGCGTCCTGCCGGACCAGATGGAGTGCACCTCCGGTGAGCCGTGCAAGCGCATCCGGGAGGAGTGCAAGCCCAAAGTCTCCAAGCTCTACGTCCACGCCGACCCATCCGACCTCAGCCTGGTAATTAATGCTTGAACTACTGTGCGTTGCTGTCCATAATCGGAGTGAGACGAGTTGCTAATTCGGGCCGTGTTCTGATCTGATCAATCAGGTGGTGAGAGACGGGTACCAATGGAGGAAATACGGCCAGAAGGTCACGAAGGACAACCCGTGCCCGAGAGCCTACTTCCGGTGCTCCTTCGCCCCTGCCTGCCCCGTCAAGAAGAAGGTGCAGCGGAGCGCCGACGACAACACCATCCTCGTGGCAACGTACGAGGGCGAGCACAACCACGGCCAGCCCGCGCCGTCGTCGCAGCCGCACGACGGCTCCTCCGGCGCCAGCAAGACCGCTGCGAAGCCGCCGTCGCCGCCGCAGGCACCACCGGCTGCCGCCCCACCGGCGCCTCACCATCCGCGCAGCCACCACGTCCAGCAACAGCGTCCGAAGCAAGAGATTCTTGCCGGCGAGCCCGTGGCGGCCGCGGCCGCGGCATCTGAGCTGGTCAGGCGGAACCTGGCAGAGCAGATGGCGATGACGCTAACCAGGGACCCCAGCTTCAAGGCGGCGCTCGTCACCGCGCTCTCCGGCCGGATGCTGGAGCTCTCGCCGACCAAGGATTCTTAACAGAAGATCGTCGTTGGTGGGATCGATTAATATTTGCTGCCCCTTGCAGTAACAGTCAATTAATCTGCTGCCAGTGATCAGTACCTCGTTCTTGCGGAACCTAGCGAGAACAAGCTGATCAACGCTAGCGAAGACGTTCAATTAAGCTAAGCTTGAAAAGACTTTGTATATAGCTTTGATTTGCAAGAGGATTTACACGAAGAACAGAGTAAGGCTGCAGGATGCCTATTTTTGCTGCGGATCAGATATGATCGATTGGTCATCAGGATATGGCTGATCACATGGGTGGCGCCGTGGCCAGCATTTGAGGGTTGTAAAATGTGTTAGTACTCTAAGATACAGCCAAGGATAGAACAAGTAGCCTACAATCCTCTTGTACTGTTGTAGGCAAAATGTTTACCTACATCTAATTCATCATTTCAATCAAATTAGGTCACTTATCATTCCAGTCAAATCAAGTCACTTATCGTTAGTCCCTCAGACACCATGCTACCTTTCATACTCCTGCCTTTTTGTTGACCCTGCTTGAGTAAAGCTCGCTGCTTGTGCTAAGGAAATGTTTCCACAGGGCATAATCGGTAGAGAAGTCAGGATTACATAGTTCAGCGGATTCCGTACAGGAGTGCTATGCAGTAGTATTGCCTATCGAAATCCCTAACCCAAACAGCCCCTTGCGAGTTACTTCCAGCAACAGGCTGACGCGTGGGCCTCTTTCTCGGGTTTATCCATAAAAGTCGAGGTCCACGTACGTTGCAGAGTCGCTGGTCTCGCCCGAAAGGCAGCGATCCGAGAAGCGAAAGGAGACGAGGAGGATTTGAAAAGTACACGACCGAGTAGCGGGTCAAAAGTATCCGCGGGTGGCCCCCCGACTAGCCGACGTGGGTGGTAGGGCCCGGGCCAGGCAGGGGGAAGCTCAGTGGAAACGGAAGCTATGCGCGGCGGCGGCGTGCGGGGGCCGTGGTCTCCGAGTCAAGCACGTGCGCGCGGTCGGCGGGTCCGGCCGACGACTCGGTACCGCGAAACTGCTTTGTTTTGTGCCAAAGCGAATTTCTCCATTTCAAAAAGGAGGCTGACGGCCAGAAAAATAAATAAATCCTCTGAAGTGTACCTGAAGGTGCCGTCACGAGGCATCTGCTGCCGCGTGATCGCGACTTTTTTTTTTTTTGCGACTAACGTGATCGCGACTTGAGCACCCAACAAATACGATGCCTCTGTCTCGAGGGAAAAAGAATCGGAAAACTCCACTACGGCCAGCGAAAGAAAGGAGGAGCAACGCGGTGCCGATGAGTTGGCACCCAACTGGAATCGAGAAGGCCGCACGCCGGCGGTCGCGGTCGCGGTCCGGCCAGCCTGCCTGCATGCCTGACCTATCCGTCGGTCAGGAAGGTTCTGCGGAGGTCGTCGCGCGTCGCCGTCCGTGCACGACTCGCTCGCCCGAGAGAACGTGCATGGGCTGGCGGTCCACAACCAGCTGCTAGCTCACCGGATGCCGATTGACCGTCGTGAGGTCCGCGGCTCCGGTGCCTTTCACGTCTTCAATCTCCGTGCTGGCGCCGCAGTTCGATTCAGAGATGGGTGGGAGAATCTGCCGAACGTCGTCTCTTTTTTCTTGGACGAAAGCGTAGTAGGAGATGGTCGCGGACCGGAATGAGAGCTCTGTTTTCTTGGACTTCGATTCTTCGGCTCTTGGAAAAACCATATGATTCGGTAGACAGGCTTCCTTCGGGGTTAAATTAGTGGATTGGACGGAGTGATCTCGCGGTCATACACGGCACTGCGTTTCGTTTAGTCGAGCGCGCGACTGGAGACTCCGCCTACAAGTATTCCGGCAGTGCTCAGGTTTTCCTAACTCCAGGTTCAGAGGTGAGTGATACACTTCTGATAATCTCTTCATCTCGCAGCTTTTCCAGGAAAATTATTTTCTATGATCCACGGTTCACGTGCGCCAGCTTCACTCCCCACAGCGTTCTCGTTGCCTGCCATTTCAGCGTTGGATTGGATGACAAAGCCTCGCTCCTGGAAATGCCTGTGTCGGCTGCCGTGATCACGGCCCATGTACCATTGGCATGTACTAGTGGCCCAAAAAGGGAACATGGTAATAGAAGCCCATACGATTGCTCGTCACGCCCGATAGGCTATAGCCACTCCGGCACGGCCTAAATGATGCTGACGTTATAAATTTGCCCTACCTAAAAAATATTTAAAATTGTAGCGCCGGCACCGTCCCGCAATTCCGGCCGTGTGATCGCCGGCTGCACACCTGCACTGACCACTCGACGCGCGCGGCGTAGGCGACGAGATCCGACGGAGCCGTCGTCGTCCAGCGCACCGTCTGGACGCTTGCCAACGACCGGTCTCCTCGACTCCACGCCGGCCGACCAGCGCTCTAATCCATCAACAGCGGCGAACACCGAACGAATGTGCCTCACCAGGGCGTGACGCTTCCGGAAGCTGTAGCTTAGCGCCGACGCCGACGCCGACGCGTCGCCTGCATTGGCGGCCGGCCAGCCAGTTGATTGCGAACATGGCGGGGTTTAATTAACCAATGATAAGGTAGTGCTTGGCCGTTTGCTCGGGGATTTGATTTGGCCGCGGGGTCCCTCCGTCCCGGCCCGGCCGGCCGAGCTGGGAGGGAGAGGGGACACGACACTTGCAGCGCCCGTGGCCATGCTTGCGTCGTTCCAATCGGGAGCCGTCGCTGTCGCCGGAGTAATCTCCAGCACTGCATCGCCGATCAATGATTAGTAGAGGAGGGAATGGTATTGTTAGCTGCTCGCAAGCGGACCATGCTGACACATGCCTACATGAGACCACGGGCCCGTGCCCAATACAATACAAGTACACTGGACATGATTTTTTTTCTCCACTTTTTTCTTTCTTTTTCTCCGCCTAAGTGTTTAGAACTGCTCCACTTGTGCGTCAACTTAATCGATCGATTGGCGGATGACAGTGACCTTGCCGTGGACGACGTCGGCATCGAGAATTTCCGTGTCTTACGTCAGAACGGAGCTTGACAGAGGAGTTACGATGGGAGCGAACAGGTCGCGATTTTTATTTCCTCTTCTGCGCGACGGATGATGGATGGAATGTAGTTCTCCAGTCCAGGCCGGTAGCCACGTTCCGGCAACAGGGCAACGACGACGTGTCTCATGTCCCTACCGTACTAGCGCCATCTCCGTTCTCCCCCTCCCTTCTCCCGCGTCACAGGCCACGCGAGGGATCATCGCGTGTTGCGTGCTCTAGCGCGCCTTCGCGATGGCATCGGCCGGGGAGAACGCCGCCATTGACGGAGCAGAGCCGGCAGGGGGTAGCAAGGTGAACAGGAGAAGGATATCTGACTACCTTGGAGACAGCAACGGCGGCGAGGACGAGGCCTGGCCGCCTTATCCGGAGACGCCGCCGCAGCTGCGCCTCCCCCGGTTCACCTGCGCTAGGCTCCGGTTCGTCAGGTTCGGCAAGAAGCGCAGCAACCGGAAGGAGGTACCAGTCGCCACCAAGACAGAGGACGCGTCAGTGGACTCCGCAGCAGGTGCGTTGGCTGGCTGGTGGTCGCCCGTTTCCGTACTGCGTCGTAGTAGAATTTTCAGTCCTTCTGTGTGCTGATCGATCCTTGGGTTCGCGCGCGGACCATTGCGGCAGGATCGAAGCAGCAGGCTGAAACCAGCACGAGCGGCAACAGCGCGTCGGGGGAAGCAGCAGCCGGCATGGGACTGAGCATGCTGCTCCTCCTGGCCGTCCGGACATGCGTCGAGCTCAACAGGATGGCCGAGGTGCGCGCGCAGATGGAGGCGCTCCTCAAGGAGATCAGAGACGAGGCCAACCGGGTGAAGGTGGCCGTCACACATCCGACGAGAAGCTTCAACCTCCAGCTGTCGTCGAGCGCCACCGTGCCGTCGTCGAGCTGCACGTCGGACACGGACACCAACCACCAGCATGGGACGACCTCGTCGAACGCCGTGGAGATCGCGGGTTATCAAGAACGTGAGAGCATGAAGGCGGAAGGCGATCAGCGGCTCGACCTGGGAGCAGCAGAGTTCGAGGCAGAACCTCCGCAGCACCGCTCAACAGTAGAGTGCAACAGCGAGCAAGAGACTTGTGATGAGGTACAGAAACTTACTCTTTCCGAAGCGATCAAGGAGAGACGATTTGCTCATCGCGTGGCGTGTTTTTATGCTAAATGATCGGGGTTCAGTCGACGGACGACGAGTTCATCGAGCTGGATGATGGAGGCCGCTTTTGCGGCGG
>BCLF01000045.1:1122618-1148528 GCA_001602275.1 Zoysia japonica | reverse complement strand
CATGTGTAACATATGAGATCGTTGATTCTACTAGACTCTCAGTTCTACATCTATTTTCCTTCCATTTCTCTTTACTTGCTTTTTAAATTCAAATTTAGTAAGTACAAATTCAAATTCAAGTCATGCTTTGCTAGGGTGGGCAAGGTCGAGGTTGTGGCAGGTTGGCGCGCCATAGATAGCGTTCCAGTAGGAATCAACAAAGGGACTGGTGGCAATCAAGCGTGGGAGGGAAAAAGAAAAAAGAAAAGTGAGGAAGAGGTGATGGGAGGGGGTGTCTTATTGAGGGGATGACAGATGAAACCTTTTAAAAAAGATCATAGCCATTCATATGTGGATTCTACGATTCTTGGATTGCCTCTTACGTGAGGGGTGGTCATATAATCCACTTTGTTTTTTTTTAAAAAAGCTGATAGGAGAGCATATAGTCTTTGTAGGTGGGTGGGTGTGTGTTTGAGGGGGGGGGGGGGGGGTGGTTTGGAGAGAGCATATAAAGATGTTTATGATAGTGGGCCTGCTCGCTTCGTATTATTTTTGCTGCGGCAGCCACAAGGTGCAAATTTGCTGTAGCTTCAACTGTGAACAGTAAACAGCGAAGCAATAAAAATCTGAAGCGGGCGCGCCCAGTAAAGTCGTTCGTAGTTCTGACAACATCACATATCGTGAACTATTTTGCCTTTTTTTTGTGCGTGTGACAACAGAGACCGCGCAAGGACATAAAGACCAAGCAAATCTTCAAAAACGCGGGACAAACCTAGCAGCTGCTTATCTTCCCAGTGAAACGTTATAGCTACAAGTTTAGCCAAGGCCACTAGTTATTGGCAACTAACTCTTCCTTTCCACTTCCTAACCTCTGCAGCACTAATTTCTTCTGCGGTGCAAGGCCTTTAGCGATAGCCGTACAACTCGCATCCACAAGGACAGTATCATCTTCCTTAAAATCGCCCTTCAGGACACCAAGAGCAATCTCATTCTCCACCATCTGTTGAATTACTCTCTTGACAGGTCTGGCACCATAGTTAGGGTCAAAGCCAAGAGAGCCGAGAAGCTCCACAGCTTCGGGTGTATAATGGAGATGGATCTTCTGTTGTTTCAACCGGTTCTTGACCCGGTTCAACTGCAACAAAGAAACAGTTAGATTCAGTGAACAGATCAGCTATCTGCAACCACCTAGAAACATATCAAAGTCTACAACTCAAGTCGATCTAGCGAGCATACATTTAAAATGTATAATTGTTCACAGCTTACCTGAATCTCCACAATGTGGTTTATCTCAGTGGTGTCCAGTGGTTGGAATACAATATATTCGTCAATCCTGTTCAAGAACTCTGGCCGGAATGTTTGCCGGGCCATCTCGACCACCTGTTTCTTCATTATCTCATACACTGCTTCCTTTGTGTCTGCTGTGTTTCTAAGCGTGTCAAGAATCAAGTGAGACCCAATGTTCGAGGTCATGATGACGACACAGTTAGTGAAGCTTACAGTCCTGCCCTGTGAATCAGTTATTCTTCCGTCGTCGAGCAGTTGCAACAAGATGTTGAAAACATCAGGGTGTGCCTTTTCTATTTCATCAAAGAGAATGACTGAGTAAGGTCGCCGGCGAACAGCTTCAGTCAATTGGCCACCTTCATCGTAACCAACATACCCAGGTGGGGCACCAACCAAGCGAGAAACAGCATGCTTTTCCATGTACTCACTCATATCAATCCGTATTAGTGCATTTTCAGTGTTGAAAAGGAATTCAGCCAGTGTCTTACCCAGCTCGGTCTTGCCTACACCTGTTGGACCCATAAACATGAAGCTTGCTATAGGGCGGTTAGGGTCTGATAGGCCTGCCCTGGAACGTCGGATGGCATTGGCCACTGACTTGACTGCAATATCTTGGCCGATAACCCTCTTGTGGAGAACATCTTCCAAAAGCAGTAACTTTTCCCTTTCAGATTGTTGAAGGTTAGTCACTGGAATACCAGTCCATTTGCTAACAATCTCAGCGATGTCAATATCAGTGACCTCTTCCCGAAGCATTGACTTTCCAGATTGCTGGAATTCAATAAGCTTATTCTCAGCCTCTTCCAGCTGTTTCTGTAGAGATAGGAGTGTCCCATACTTGAGTTCAGCAGCACGGTTCAAATCGTATTCCCGCTCAGCAGATTCGATCTCCAGGTTAACTCTGTCAGTCTATACAAAGACAAAGATGAGACAATTAGAGGCCACATTATGCAGTGGCAAAACGTAAATAACCTGCAAGTATTGACATAAATGATAACACAAGCTCATACCTCTTCTTTGACTGATCTTATACGGGTCATCAAGGACTTCTCATATTCCCAATGCTCTGAAAGGTCTTTCTGCTTCTGCTTGAGAGATTCCAGTTCCGCTTCAAGCTTGCTCAAACGTTCTTTGGAGGCTTTGTCAGTATCATTCTTCAACGAGAGCTTCTCCATTTCTAGCCTTATGATTTCTCTATCTACCTCATCCAATTCAATAGGCTTTGATGTTATCTCCATTTTTAGCTTGGCAGCAGCTTCATCAACTAAATCAATAGCTGCAGGCAAAAATGGCAAACTTCAGATAAAGGATATAATAATCATTGCCCCTCATTTAACTGTTCCACGTTGCAGCGTATAAAGAAGTACCTTTGTCAGGCAAAAAACGTCCAGTTATGTAACGATCTGATAAAACCGCAGCAGCCACAAGAGCTCCATCCGATATCTTTACACCATGATGGAGTTCATATCGCTCTCGTAGGCCACGTAGTATGGAGATGGTATCCTCAACTGCTGGCTCACCACAATAGACCTGCTGGAATCTACGTTCAAGAGCAGCATCCTTCTCAATGTACTTCCTGTACTCGTCCAATGTTGTTGCTCCAATGCAGCGGAGTTCTCCACGGCCAAGCATTGGTTTCAACAGGTTACCAGCATCCATTGCTCCCCCAACAGCTCCTGAAACAAGAGTAAATGAAGCATGAGAATGATAATACTCAGGTAGATAGGTGCCACAACAGAGGCTCTCCCGATTTGTATTGTCAGCATGGATTTGATAGTGTCAGGCACTCACAACCTAATATGCAACAGCAAACACATAAAAGAATGCAAAACAAATAAATAAAAGAAACAAGTTGAGTTTCTATAACAAAGAAAGTAGTCCTCAGATGCTATTTCCAAGGGCATGACCATATACTACCATCAAATAGCTTTAGGATTATTAATTTCAGAATATAAATATATCGGTGATAAAAATACTTTAGGCCTTGAAGACCATGTTATTAAACCTAAAAGAAAATCACCACACCACTTTCAGATAAATACAAACCTGCACCGACAACAGTGTGGATCTCATCGATAAACAAGATGATTTGTCCATTAGAAGCAGATACCTCCTTCAAGACAGCCTTGAGTCTCTCCTCGAATTCACCCCGGAATTTAGCCCCAGCAAGTAATGCTCCCATATCCAATGAAATAAGCTGAAATTATTACAACAGCATCTGAACAATCAGGCCATTATACTGCTGAGTGATTGATATTGAAATGGTTGCAGACATCTGTTCTTTTCTGTTACCCATGATACACATCTTTTTGCCAGAACGTTAAGCATGATATTATATTGCATTGTAATTCTTGAATAAATTGTTTGCATTAAAAAAGTATCTAGTGCCAAGTATACACTAAATTTATTGATGCCCCATATCTTTGGCAATAAATCAACCAGATAAACAGAAGATTCCATACCCTTCTATTCATCAGAGGTTCAGGAACATCACCACGTACAATACGCTGAGCCAATCTGAGGGGGGAAAAATGCAAGACAATTATTTAGTAGTCACCAGGTGTGTAAATAGGTGCACGTAAGGTTAACCTGCGAACCTCTTTAGTTCAAAAAAAATGAACTAGTTTCTCAAAAATGGAGGGGATTTTGAAAAGATCATTTTTTTTTGAACTAAAGAGGTTTGGAGGGTAACCTAATTGTCTTTAGTTTTTACCCCTAGTAGTCACACAAAAAAAAATGTTATAGATCTACTGAATATAAGCAAATATGGTATAATTGCATCACATATGCTCCATCACAAAAATGAGAACAAGTAATCACCCTTCAGCAATAGCAGTTTTGCCCACTCCTGGCTCACCAATAATCACAGGATTGTTTTTAGTTCTCCTGCAAAGGATCTGAATGCATCTGCGAACTTCATCATCGCGGCCTATAACAGGATCAAGTTTTCCACGCCGAGCTGATTCTGTCAAGTCGATACCATACTTCTCTAGAGCTTGGTACTTCCCTTCAGGATCTGGTGGTGGAAAAAAAATTAGAGCCATGCCAAATTTTTTATATTGTTACCTCAAACAAAGTTAAGAGAACCATAAGTCATGAGCTGTGACCAGAAATTACAGGAACCAATTATAGACAAGGGGAAAATATGCAACTGATTTGACATACTTTGATCTGTGACTCGTTGGCTTCCACGCATAGCTGAAATTGCATCTTTCAGACCATTTTCATCAACTTTCAGATCTCTGAACAGCTGCTGGCCAAACCTTTTATCTGAAGTGAATGCTCGCAGTATATGCTCAACTGAGACAAACTCATCACCATACTCATTTTTATGCTTCCTTGCATTATCCAAGATTGATACAAAACTTGAGCCTATAATTGGCCCACGTGTATCACCAGATACCTATCAAACAAAGAAGAATTTAAATGTTCAACATATAATAAAAATTTATCAAATAAAATCACAACAATCTACGTAAAAAAAATTATATATCTAATACCTTTGGCTGTCTAGATATAAACTCATTGGTAGCTTGTAGGACTGATGTGTTATCTACTCCAGCTTTTGATAATATTCTACGTGCTAATCCATCCTTTTGTTCAAGAAGAGCTTTCATGAGGTGCTCTGATTCCACTATCTGTTGTTTTGACAATCTTGCTGCATCAACTGCACCAACAATGCCCTCCCAGGCCATCTCAGTGAATTCTCCTGGAGTGATCTGTTTGTCAGGAAAGAAATAGAGTTAAGAAAGCAACAGAGATCAAGATATCAGTAATGTTTGCAAGGAGTGTCCAAATTTGGTCTACATTTCTTCAAGACGCAAGGTGTCCATTTTTCAAGGCAACCCAAGCTAGATGCAGTGCGAGCTGAGCACAATTTTGGCAATACTTTCCACCTTATGTTCCTTTTTCTTCCTTTTATCAGTGGGACTAGATACAATCACAAGGCCAAGATAGGCAAAAACACCTCTTAAACATTAATATCGCTATGCAGTACCACCAGTCTGACAAAATGAAAACAGTAAGCACCCACGGCATCAGCTCACAAAAGCTTAGTCTGCTTAATTTCATAAATTAAATACCACCTAAATCACTGCCATAAAGTCTCATAATACTCTAGTATTCGGGCACATATGACCAACCAACCAGACGATTAAGATCAAATTTAGAGAAACCACCTAATTTATGAAATCTTCCGGTGCACCATGAGCAACAAGCACACGTCATTACATACTGGTAAAACAACAGAGAACAACTTTTACAAACGGAGCAGAACAGCAAAATCATATGATACATAAATAGTGCAGTAAATGGTCGAAACTAATGTTGTGAATTAGTAGCATCCAATGGTACAGAGCATTTCCATCTATTACCAATGCATCTAAAGCTCTGTCTGAAAAGAAAATGTGACCACTAGCAATCCACCGCCACAGCTTAAAAAAAGGAGACAGGATTTAACGTGACAGGCATAGGCAGTGACCCCGAACCTGAGACGAGGACGAGGTGCTGGCAGCGCTGTACTGAGCCGGCGTCGTGGAGTGGAACAGGCGACGCTGAGGCACCAGGAGCCCGCCAGCGCTGGCGGCCCCGACGGGGAGCCGGCCGAGGTCAGCGAGAGACGGCGGCCTCCTTGCCGCAGCCGTTGTGGCAGCAGAGACATCTTCGGCTAGCAGCGCGACGGCTCGTGGGAGAACGTCGGGCCCGCCGCCCCCGGCGGTGCGGGAGCGCGCAGCGGCGGCCGCGCTCGCAAGCCTGGTCGCGGCAGAGCGTGACATCGTGTCTGGGTTTAGGGCTTGACGGGGGACTGTACTGGACCGGACAACGGATCGTGCCGCGTGGATGTCCCTCTGGTTATTTGTGGCGGGAGAGTGGAGACTGGAGAGGTGACGATGCTTGGAGAAGGGGAAAGAAGAAGCGGAGGGAATGGAAGGTTGGAGAAGCTTCGACAAGGCGTAAGGCCCACTTGTCAGTGACAGCTTAAGTGCGGAAGACATCTGAATGGAGCTCTCAATAGTTCCATGGTGCACGTCGCCTTCCAGGCAGCAGGACACTGGTTCAAGAATCTCATACAAAAATTTACTAACAATCCAGAGTTTCCAGTCCAAAAAATAAAATATGCACTTAAATCACAATCAGTTTTTGGCTATGATCCTGTCTTAATAACCAGCAAAAATCATAACTGTTTTCATGCAAGATAAAGCAAGCTCATTTCACCATCTGCCTTTGCTCTAAGCTTAACAATGTTCTGATCGGTGTGCCAAGATATCATGGAAACAGCAAATCATTTCAGTTCCAACTTTCAAAGAGCAGCAATCTGGTGAATATTTAAGATCTTGCATTGCAAGCCTCTCGCACGGTGTTGCCAACGAGAACCAAAAAAGTAAAATAACAGAATGATTACAAAAGAAAAGGCAAAAAAAAAAATGTTGGATCAAGCACATTATATTTCACGATAACCAGTTATATTCTGATCAACCTCACTTAACATAGCGATGATACAGGTTAAGATACCAAATATCACATAGTTGTGATTCAATATAACATTGGATCCTGACAGCTAAACTGAAAAATATAAAGGCAAAAGCATTCGTGACCAAGACGTGCTACTATAAACAACTTTTGAACAGGCAATTAGCAAGAACCAATCAACCACCAACCCCTCCAATCCAGAAAATATCATGCAGCCTGATGTAGGAAACTGAGACCTGCTAGACCAGCTCCCAGTCGAAGGAGATACCATCTTCTATATGCTCCTGTTTTCAGAAAATTGACATGATGTTACCACCTAGTCTGAGTACTTTCAGAAAACAGATAAATAATACATTGGGACCTAGGATCAGAAGCCTGAAAGAAGCAGTACACATACAGTAAATCATGGAACTGTAGATAACTGAAAAAGTGTTCTGGATAATCATTTTAGCAAAGCGTGTAAAACCATTCAGAATATACAGTATTCTCTTATCTATCATATTGGAGAAATAAAATGAAATAACATACAAGTTCATGGAAAAGAAAGGTAAATCTTGGAGGGTACTAAGCCCCAATTTCTCTGTAGGGAAAAGAGGACAGAAGTTTTTTCGAAAGAACCAAACGTGTGACTACTTCATCTAGAGCAGAGAAGTTAATTTGGTTGAATTAATCATAACTACTACTAGCATCAGATTTCAGCTTTCATTAAATGGCTGTCTTATATGGGTATTCTTAACAGGTTGGCATTTGGTCTAAAGGGACAGTTACATTAGTTGGTATTTCGCTTTTAAAAAATATTAGTTGATATTTTCAGAAGAATAAAAGGATAGGATCATACCGGCCTAAACATGTCAACAATGTCATCTAAGTCACCACTGAGTCCCCTCTGCAGTCCACTTGCCCCCATGAGTTCATTGTTGCAGTTTAGCTGATTACTAACAGCTTGTTGATCAATCCTGCCAACCTGCATAGTGGGAACGCCACCTGCATCCCCAATATCCATTGTCTGCCTTGGCACAACAGAATTGTCAATTTGAAAGTTCGGCGACGAGGTGTTGATTCCTGAATTGCTAACTGCAATGTTGGTGCTCAGCATCTTTATGGTGTTTGTGCTGCTCCCATATGTAAATGGCACTGCGTCCTGATTGAATGACATAGAAAGGGCATTGCTTGTTAATGATGCGACTTGGCTCTGTATTTCATTTCCCAGTAAAGGAATCTCACTTGCAAGAGGCTCAATCTTCGGTGCATTCACACGCAGGGTTGCTCGGGACACGCTATCCTGCTGACCGAGCTCCTGAATGCTGGATGAAACTACAGTTGGCCAGTTTGTGTTGCATCTCCCAAGATCTGGAAACAGGGGAGATTCACCAACAAATGAGTTGAACGGATCAGCAGAGCCGGAGGATGAATGCATTCGACCAAGGTGCTGCTGTTTGCTTGGTTCAAGAGACTGGGATGGCATGCTATTTGCTGGAGCTAATGTTGTTGCATTTGATATGTTTGAAAAAGAGTTACCAGAAGGTCCGGTTGGAAAACATTTGCTACTATCCTGCAGCGACATGTTTGCACCCCTGATCAGGTTACCATTGCTCATCCCGCCTACATTGCCCACTGAAGTGCTCAGATTATTCTGTGTGTATCCAATCTGAAGTTGCTGGGAAGGCAGAAAACCATGCGTCCCAAATGCAGACGGAGAGTTCATCCTTGCAAGAAGGTTGTTTGGCTGTGAATGATTCGTATTTGGAATTGGACGGTATCTCCCATATGCATTGTAGTTCTTGAATGCTTCCAGTCCCATGTTGATATAGGCAGGGTTCCTTCCACCAAGTGCAACACTAAGGTTAGGCTGCCTGCTTGCATCAGCACTAAGTCTTTTCAGGTACAGCCGATACTTCTGCAATAACAACAAACAACGAAGAAATGAAGGACTCTAACGAAAGCTAAAAAAATTTGTAGGCTTTAAATGGAAATGAACTGAATAATATAAAAACAAAAAAGATGATATCATTTGTTGTTCGGAACATTCCCCGGATCTTGCACAAGCAGGAGCTACATGCCCTGAGCTGCCTTCTTTTTTAAAGATGCTATAGTTTGCCAAGTTTTTTCCTTTTAGGCAGTTCAACAAAAGTTGCATGTCTAAGTAACATGAGAAAGTAATCAAGAACAAAGCCTCTTTCAAGCTAAGTACATTAGAGATGATCATAATGAACAGAAATTTGCTTCAAAGATATTGATAATAAACACAGTACAACCTTGCCAAAGAATACAGATGAGGTAAAAACGTAGGATAGAAGTTAAACCTGCAAATGACTCGCAACATTCTCCCTGGTTATATTCTCAACATTCATGAGGTCCAATATTTTCTTTGGAACAGCCTCTGCATTTACAGACAGAAGGAATTGCTACAATGAGTAACGAATAACAGGGATGTAGTTAGGAAAAAAAGTTAGCAACGGTACCAAAAAGGAATAACAAAAACATTATGGGAAACAGTATCTTCATGAAAAGTTTCAAATCTTATTTAGAGAGAATAATAGCACTTACTGTCAATGCCGAGCTGGTTAACAGCAGCCACAAATTTCCGGTGCAACTCAACTGACCACACAACCCTTGGCTTCTTTTGGGTTGACGAGTCTCCATTCTCATTACTATTCTCATCAGAATCATCAACATCGTCTCCATTCTGATCTCTACACTTGCGTGAAGCCCTCTTGTTGCGATTAGCACCACCATTCTCACCTTCTGCATTCATTGCTTTCTTACCAGCATCGTCATTTTCATTACCATGATTCTTGGCATCACAACTCCTCCTCCTAACCACATGTTGCCATATCGTCCTTAACTGCTCAATACGCACTGGCTTAAGTAGGTAGTCACATGCTCCATGTGTAATACCCTTCATGACTGTTTGTGTCTCCCCGTTTACAGACAACACTGCATTGATACACAGGGTGAGTTTCAGAATTCAAACATAAAAACTTCCAGATGCAAAGCATTAGTGATATCCAGAGTGCAGACCTGCATTTTGGAGAGTGAGGGCATATGCCTGCACTCAATTTCCAATATTTGCATTTCAATTAATTTTCGAGGAGATTGTATTTTAATCATTCACATTATGTACAAAATTCAAGATTTTTTCCCCACTCGTTCAACCAGCAAGAAAAATTGAACTTTCTACTGGAAATTGACTAGTCCTCACCACACTTGCAGACTAGTATCATTACTAGTTCTTTTTCAGGGCTCACACATGTTTCCCATACATATTTTTTCATGAGACTCATTTGCCCAAACTAATAATTAGATGACACATTGGAAATGTGTTATTCTAACTAATCGACACAACATGATGAAGATAAATTTAATTAACTCAAAAGAAAATGGATAATTTTTCCTACATTTATGAAGCTCGGAGGACCAAGTGTGGGGAAAAAAAAACTATCCATATACTAGATCTATTCCTTCCACAATCATTTTCAGCCATGCCATTTTTCCAGATCATAGGCTGCAATAATGACATCAAGGGAAGACTTACTGATGACAGGGAGGTCCATCTCGAGGCCCACAAGCTCGAGGAGTTTGAATCCATCCATGTCCGGCATGTGGACATCACTGATCACCAGGTCAAACTGGTCCTTGTTCTCCCTCAGCAGCTTCAGGGCTGTGGCTGCCTGTCCAGTTGTTGTCACTGCGACATCACAACACAGCAAATCCCGTGAGCCGAAGTCTGGAACATCACATTCCACGGATGCGGGTCAAAGCTTCGAATGTATCACAAGAAAATTCAACCAAATAAAACGGAAATAGAGCCAAACTGCAGAAGTGCAGAACAGAAGCCTTTTTTTTCTTTGTTTTTCGACATAACAGATGGGGGATTAGCGGCGTAAACAATTGATGGAGCTCCAACAGCACAATTAGTATTTAGGATACAAGATTATTTTGTTACAGATAAAGATACGTCCGAAACAACCATCATGAACTATGAAGAACCGCCAAAAATATATTTTGTCGGAAACAGAAGCTTGTTCCTGACATGACATTACACAGCATGAAAATTTTTAAAAGAAAATCGTCCGCCAAATCAAGAGAAAACGGGGGACGCAGAGTCGGGAGACTATCTAGAGAATGCAGAACAGGGACTCTAATCTCTGCAACATCATCCTCAACCAAGCAAGGAGAATTAAATCGAGCAAAGAACCATCCGTGCTAAAGAAATCAAGAAAACAGCACTGACCGATGGCCATAACAATCAAAGCAGAGCAAATCCTGAGATATGGCGGCGTGGTAGGAAGATGCCAGAAGGAACATGAGTAATACGATCCATACTTACCATGATACTGGCAGCGACGCAAGAGGCCCTCGAGCAGTTTTAGGCAGGTGGGGTCGTCGTCGACGGCGAGAACGCGCATGCCGACGGGGAACTGGTCCTTCCCCGCATGCCCGTTCGCATTCCCCAGCGGCTTCTTCACCTCCTCCACCGTCATCTCCTTGCCCGCCTGGCCTTCGCGGACCCAAACAGCTGCCTGCGCTGTGGAATCAAGAAACTCAAGCGTAGCCGGATCGCCGGAAGCCCACACGGCGATCGATCCCCTCTGCAGCCTGTTGGCAAGTGCGTTTCTTGAATCCTAGAAATCCAAGAAACCGCGGGGAAAGCCAGCAAGGTCAAAGCAGGGGAGCGTAGCAGCAGAGCACCAAGCCACCAAAGCAGTGCCGAGAGAGGACAGAGGAGATGAGGGCCGAGGCGAAAATAATGAGAGAGAGAGAGAGAGAGTTGGAACAGAAGGCTGATGCAGTGCAAAGATGGTAAGCTTTTTTTTTTTTTAGGCCTGGCTTTCTTCTCCCTCTTTACGCTTCAATATTTCATGCCATTTATTCAGACCTTTCCATGCTGCTTGCCATCCATTCGTCCACTCCGGGTCCGGTTTGTTTGCTGCCTCGATGTATTCTGCGTGCGTCTTTTCAGGGCAATTTCCGAGTCTCCTTTTGGATTTTCCCATTTTTCAGCTGCAGACAAACAGACGTCTGTTTCCTAGGCAACTTCGATTTTATTCAGCCCTCGTTGAAAATGGTTTTGCTCCTCCCGTATAGGAGTATACTTCTATAATAAATAGAATAAATTTTAAAAAACTATAAGTGCTTTAGATATATTATCAAAGAACTATAGATTTAACAACTTATTTCAAAAAGCTACATATTTAAGCTACAGTTTCTCACAAAACTACATAAGCTTATCTCAAAAATTTGATAAATGGGCCCCAGTTGCATTGTGATAAGCAACTCCAATGTCCGTTAGCACGCTGATAGTGAGCTCAAACCGAACACACGTTACTAACGTCAGACGATCTTGTAGCAACCGAAGAGGTTTAAATGGGCTCGGGTTCCTTCTAAGGGAAGAAAGTCCCAAATATTAATGCTACATTACTACCCTAGGCAGCAAAATCAAGGGGGAAAAGGAAAAGGGTAGGGCAAGGGACGAAATCGAGGACAAAGAAGTTACAGCGCGGGACAAAGAAGTTACAGCGCGGCAAGCTGATCGGCCATCGCAGCTGCTGGGGATGGCGAGCTGATCGACCGATCGCAGCTGTTAGGGTGCTGCGCACGAGATAATTCCCTTTTTCCCTTCTCTAATTGCTTCCGTTGGCCCCCCGCTATGCATTTTGTATTGAGTCTGTAACGTAGGGATTAGTAGTGGAAAAACACTTCATTCCCTACATTTATTGGTCCATAATTTTTTTTAAGATGGATGGAGACGTGTGGTCTATAGTGCTAGAGTTTGAAGATAGCAGACATGTGCAGCGAGAAGTAGCAAGAAAAATATTATGCTTCTACACTTTGATTGGTTTAATCGAGGAGTTTGGATACACAGCACTGTATTACATGTACCACAAGTTAGAAGGGGAGGTCTCAACCCTTTTACAGGATGACTCGAATGTAACCAGAATGCTTGAATATCACAAGATTGAGAAAAAAATTTGGATTTTGGTCACAAGAAAGATGACTGAAGGCGCCATGCCAGTGTCATATGTGCGGTAATTAATCCCTTTATGTCCCCAGCCGATTCTGTTGAGCTTCTCCTTACGAAGTGATGAAGTTGAAGTTGATAAATCAGACACAGAAGACTTAGATAAAGATGATATGGAGAGCGAAGAAGATATGGATAGCGAAGGGTATTTCTCATACACTCTAAATGTAGCTTTGGTTGGAACTCAGAAAGAGAAACTATTGGAAATTATGCAAGAAAGGAAAAGAGAACGAGCAGATCTTGAAACTCCTTGTGTGGGAGATATTGATGAAGAGGATCTGTATTTAGTGAATATTATTGAAGGTGCAGTCCCAATCGAGATTAATAAGGCTAGAAAAAATGACACTGACATAAGCAAAGAAAAAGATAATTCCGAAGCAACTAAAGACAAAAGAAAATGTGTCCAAACTGATGGTGGTTCGATCATGGCTATCCATCTCAATGATGATGATGATTCTTTGATGTGCTCTGAAGATGATGATGGTGCTGCAGTAGAATTAGTAAAAAGAAAGAGAAAATAACTAGCCAGGTTAAGAGGCCAAAGGATCATATTTAATGAAAGAAACATATTAGATTCTACTCAACTATGCAAAGGTATGTGTTTTACTAACTCCAAGCAGTACAAAAGGGCGATCAAGGCTTACCATGTTGTGAACGGAAGGGACTATCGCTATGTTAGGAATGCTCCAGATAGGATTATAGTGAAGTGCAAGGATATCAAGTGCCTCTTCTATGTGTATGCTTCTGAGAGATTGCAAATGAAAAAACAATAATGATTAGACAGATAGTAGTGCCGCATACCTGTGGAGTCACTATAGAGTCAAGCAGCGTGAGCAGCAAATTTATAAGTGAAGTGTTCGAGGAGCAAATCAGAAGCGACCCGCATTGGAAGGTTACAGCCCTCATGGATGAGGCCCAAAGGAAATTTGGATTGGAAATTTCGAAAGTAATGGCATATAGGGCTAGAGCTAGAGCTGCAAAGAAAGTACTTGGAAATCACAAAAAACAATATGTTAGAATCCGTGACTACTGTGAGACTGTGCGTGTCAAGAATCCTGGCAGCCATGTGATTGTTAAGACAATCCCTGGGCCTAATGAGGGGCATAATCCTTTATTTTGTGGACTTTTCCTGTGCTTAAATGCACAGAAGGAAGGATTCCTAGCTGGCTGCCGCCCATTCATTGGTATGAACCTTTTTTGTGATTTTTCATTGTTAATTAGCTTACATGCACTAACAACCTGTTTCATTTATGTATAGGGGTTGATGGATGCTTTGTGAAGCTCACTAATGGGGCAAAGCTTGCAGCTACTGGAAGAGATGCTAACAACAATTTATATCAATTGGCCTTTGGAGTAGTCGGTAAGGAAGATGGTCCTAATTGGATCTGGTTTCTAAAAATGTTAAAAATGGCTATAGAAGATGGACGTGAATATAGTGGATGGACCGTCATGTCAGATAGACAGAAGATATATATGTTTGACATAAATAATAAACTATTATCGATTCTTATTCAACGATACTTATTTGTCATGGAAATTATGCAGAGCTTACAAAAGGCCGTTAAGAAAGTATTCTCTGACTGTGAGAATAGATATTGCAAAAGACATATATACCAAAACTTCTGCACAGCTGGTTATAGAGGTCAGAACCTAAAGGAGCATTTTGATGCTGCCATATATGCGTACACTGAGTTCGAATGGAAAGTTGCAATGGAGAAGCTGCGGACTGCAAATGAAGGTGCTTACAACTGGCTTATAAAAATCCCCAAGGATCATTGGAGCAGGCATTCTTTCAAAACCCATAGCAAAACTGACTTGGTAGTGAATAATTTGAGTGAGGTTTTCAACAACTATATAATAGAATATCGTGATAAGCCCATACAGACTGACTATGATGGAGTGCATTAGAACCAAATTGATGGCAAGGTACAATGACAAAAGAGAGGGTGGTGAAGCTGCACTCTGGGATATCACTCCTGTAATGGCAGAAAAGCTTGAATTGGAGAAGAGGGATGCTCGATATTGTTGTCCAGTTTGTGCTGGGAGGGATATTTGGCAAGTAGCCTGTGGTGACAAAACATACGAGGTGAATATATCAACTTGGATGTGTGATTGTTTCAGGTGGCAATTAACTGATATTCCATGCAAGCATGCTTGCTCTGCTATATTCAAATCCAAAAGAAGGTCTGAAGAATATATACATCAATACTACAGCAAGCACACTTATCTAAAGGCCTATGAGCAACTCATATATTTTGTGCCTAGCGAGGATCGCTGGGTGCTCACAGATACACTGGACATTGACCCTCCTAAATTCATAAGACAACCAGGAAGACCCAAGAAGAATAGGAGACGAGGGATTGATGAACCTCCTGTTGCTTCTGGACCTGCTAGGATGGAAACGGTGACCTGTGGGAACTGTAACTCTACTGGTCATAACTATAGGACCTACGGTAAGGAATTGAGGCTTGATTTAGAATTAAGGAGTCGTGCTCATGAGGTAAATGCCTTAGTTTTTTAGCAGACTATAAATTACTCAAGTAATAACATTGTTATTTATTTTTCTATTTTTTCCTTGTTAATTTGTAGGCTGTTCGAACCAATAAGCAGCAAGCATTCTCACAGGAAGAATCTTCACAATCAACTCAAGCATCAGCAAGAGTACCACAAAGCTACAGTGGAGAAAATCAAGGTGCAAACACATCTCATTCTGCAGGCTTTGGTGTTGGTGGAAGAAGAGGCAGGGGCAGAGGCGGTAGGTTTGAATTTCTCTTATTTGGGGAGAGGGGTGCTGGTATGTGATAATGCTACTAAATGCAATGTGAGCTTATTTGCAATATTTTGGTTTGCCATCAAAATTAACCATCAGATGGGATGGTTAAATATGATGGTATTTCAAATGGTATTTTGTAAACAAGGATAAGTTGCACTATGACTTGTATTTTGTAATATGGATTTGAATTTGCTTGCTAGCACTTGTTTGGACCGATATGTATCAGTTCAATCGTCGAAGCATCTTAATCTTAAATTATAAACTCACAAAAAGTAGCATCTTAATGCTTTTCTATCGTGGCTGATTTTGTTGGATTGCAATATGTCGTTCAACTTCCGTTGTCTATTTACTTGTTTCATACGGCCTAAAAATGGAAGCTACAGACCATGCTGCTGTGGACACAACCCACCACGTTGATATCCTCACATGGCTAACGGCACTCTATTCTAACGGACATTGGATGACGTTGGATGTGTTTGTCACTGCAACAACTGGGGCTCACTTGTCAGATTTCTGGGATAAGCTAAAACCTGTAGTTTTGTGAAAAAATTGTAGCTTAAATGTGTAGTTTTTTGAAATAAGTTATTAAATATGTAATTCTTTGATAATATATTTGTAGTTTTTTAAAATTTACTCTAATAAATATACTTCTAACAGAAACTCGAGAGGAGAACGCGGGAGGAGAGAAGGCACGCTCGTCGTGGCTCTTGATGTGTCGCACATCTACGTGCGCACGCGAAGTGTGATCACAACGAGAGAGAGAAAAAAAGAATCGCGCCGTAAAATTCCCTCTTTAATAATTTCCTAATGCGTTTGTTTGCTGGGCAATCGCTGCGACAAAGTTGAGTTGCCAGGACAGCAATCGTTTTGGATCTACCCGTATAATCAGTCATGATACAAAAGCATTTCTTTAATTTTCGCCTATTGTTGATGCTGACGACATGGGTGCCTTGCTGCTGCGGCTGCGTCGACGACGACGAGCTTCCGACGATTAAACAAAGCTCGCGATAAGATTATTAAACGGCGCACGACAGCTCGATCGGCGTCATCTCCGCCGGGATGAGACGGTTTCCATTTCGACGGGATCGCAGCCACACAGCGCACCACATACACACATGGATAGGATAGGAAAGCGATTTAAAATTTAAAATCAAATCACTCTCTACTAGTCATGCTCTCAGAGTTTCCAAACTGCCAAGAGGGCGAATTATTTCCTTCCATAATCGAAGCACATGCATGTAATGTTCCGAAATTGTTATTAGTACTGTTGCTAATCGCCTGCGGTCTTGAGAGACAAAACAAATAAGCGCATGGAACGTGCGCTTGGTATACCATTGCCTATTGGTACTACTAGTATTATACCGCCCAAAGTACGTGAGGGTACCAATATACTATTGGTTCAGACACCCTGTGCTTGTGCCTGCGATAATATTCTTTTCATGCGCCCCCTTTTTGTTTAATTTATATACTAGGTGTTCTGTTTCTGATGAGGCAATATTATTCTAGGGTATCGCGTCCACTTGCCGTCACGGAATTAATCTCTGGGTCACAATTGTTCCTGATTCTCCATTAATCGTGTAGTAAACTTAACATTAAGCTGGTTAATAGTGTGAGATACGTATGTCAATAGTAGACCAATACGATGGGGATATCCATCTGATGGACCTTCTCGTGCATATTGTGGGGGAGGGAATTAATTAGGGAGAGAGGAGTACGTCGCCGGAAGTGAAGCTCCTATTTTGCGGGGAACTTATCGCGAACTCCTTGGACAGACAATTCATCAAAAGGATTGTATGACTTGTACATTCCATATTATAAAAATTAGTATATCTAATTTCTTCATTTAATTAGGGCACAAATGGTGTGAAATTGTCCAACACACGTTAACCAGTTTGTCAGCATCTCATGATATTAATTTTAACTCCTACGCTATACTATGTATGATCGATCAAATTTAAAATAGCCACCGATAAGAATTTTAGATCAGAAAGACTAAAGGACCCCCACTGACCGAACATATACAGCTCGATCTACATCTCCATGCCAACAGCAAATTCTCAAAGGCCAGTGCGGTGCTACACAAGGTGCCAGCCAATCCTTGGGCTTTTACAAGCGACCGGTTGTAAAGCTTTTACAAGCGACCGGTTGGAACCCACAGCAAGCGGGTGTTAGCACGGCAGATCGCCAAGTGATCACGTGTAGTAATTTACACTGCTTGCAGGCGCGTGAAGTGCACTGCTAAGGCAAGCCGCGAGCTAATGAGAGTAATTAAAGATGCTTAAGAGGGGGTTTAAGATGGATGATGCTAACAATATGCCGAGAGACAGTAACTAACAAGCAATGACGTGGCATGATTTCCTCAGTCCTCACCCTGATGCCTTGGATATCACTCTGATGACGAGCATTAACCTGATTTAACGGCGAACCTACTAGAAAGCGAGAGAGAGAGTGACTGCCGTGCGTATCACAACATAACGCTGGTTCCAAACACAGTAACAACAACAACAAAAAAAACAACCTTTTACTGTGCGCAAAGTGAAGCAAAAATGTGTGCGCTGCAGGGAAGAAATTTGGGCTGGCGAGTGCGTGCCCGTGAAGAATCTCGGCACATACCAACAGCCGTACGTACTTACCTCGCACGCACGCTCATGTACGACGAGCAGTTGTGCCGGACAGAACGGTAATTTGCGGATCCTCGTCAGGTGAATACTACTAGCACGGCATGCGGTTAAAGCTCCTGGTCCGGCAACTTTTTTGACGGAGTAACTTTGCTGTAGTGGCTACTTGCTGCTGCGGCTGAGTTAACTATCGCCGCAGTAATAAGTGGGCGGGCTGTCTCTCTGCACTGCGCGCGGTAATTAACCACAGGCTTTTGCTGTTTTGCACCAAGAGTCCAAAGACACCAAGGCGTCGTCGTGCGGACATGTATGTGCGCGTGTACAGCTTCTTCTTCGCCTTCACTGTTCTGCTTCTGCAGCAGGAGGTAAACTCGTGGCAGGAAACAGGTGGGTAAAACTAATCGACCTCACGGCTGGACGTGTTTGTTCGACTTTTTGTGGGCCTCGTGGCTGGCTGACGAGTCGAGTGGAGTTGGGAAAGATTCCGGCCGGCGCTCCCGGGAGGAAGATTCCAATCCCCGCGCGTCTCCTCTGACCGAACGTTTCCACCCACCACTCGGCGATGGCCGCAACTCTTCCGGCCAACCAAAGGTGACGCTAGTGCGACCGGTCCCCGAGCATCAGTACGTTAGCACTCCTATAATTTTTGCTTCCAGAACAGTGCTATACGGGCACATGAAACATGGATGCGTTTCTACGGTTTGTAAATTGAACATGTCAAAGACGGAAGACCGGGGCTGACGCTTGTTCAGAGGAAGTAAAGAAACAATTTGATGCGAGTAACGTGCACTGACAGTAAAGTTGCTCCTTTCCCAGAAGCAATGATTTGTTTTTAACTTCCCAGCAGTCTAGCTCGTTCATTCACACAGAAGCCTCCACATAATACTACTATACTGCACGGTCGCTGCAGTTCCATGTTCGGAGTAACAGCGATGAGGTACTGGTACTGGCCACACTGGGAGTCATGCAAGCTTCATTTGGGACACGGACACGAATGGTACGGTAATATTCTCTCTGCTCTACCGATCCTTAGCTTGTTGATCCACAAGAGTAGGAGTGGTAGAGTAACCACCATCACATGAGGTCGCCGCCTTTTCTCCATCCTTTTCACAGCGACTCCACTCCACTCCCCGAGTCCCCAGCCGATTTTTTGCTTCCAGGCCAGGCCGGTCAAAGCGGCTTGGGTACCCGATTAAAAAAAAACGGCTTGGGTACTGGCTCCGGTGGGGCCCGCCGATCAGTCCGGTCCGGCCGGCGGCACCGCGCCTAAAAAGGGCCGGCGGCCGGAAAGCGGTGCGGTTGCTTTGCCGAAAAGGCCGCGCGGGCGAGCGGAGGGAGAGAGCCGCGAACACGGAGACGGAGGCCGCGACTTGCCAAGTGGAGTGGTGGATGGCGACCCGCACCGGTGGCGGCCTCTGTAATTTCGACGGGGCCGGTTTTGCCGCCGCGGGCCACTCAGCAGATTAACGGGCCAACATTGGGTGCGGACGAACGGCCCACAAGTGATCGGCACGAGCAGGTGGAAACCTGAGTCTAGCGCACAAATTAACGAAAGGATCACTTCGCTCGATTTCAAAATGTCACATCCTATCTTCCAGGTGCACAAGTAACCAAACAGCAGAAACTATTGTTTATTTTCTTGGGTAAAAGCGTGATCTCATCGCTGTCATCAGGGTAGCAGCGACGAACTCGAACACTTGTTGGCAACAATCGGCAATTCCTTGTGGAAAAGGTGTAAAATCAAATTGAACGATCGTAGCAGTTAATTTGATTGCATACAATTGTTTGAACCCTGGCTGCGTAAATTGTAGAGCATCGTACAAGGACGTTTAAACCGAATTATACATTTTATACACTGACATATTTACAGAAGGAAACGCACGGCGTTACAAATTCCAAATTCAGTGCAAGACATGAGGCAAAAATATGTGCTACCAGGAGTAAATCCAGGACAAGGCTGAAGGGCTCTCATCACAGCTTAAGCGTCAAGTCAACCTTTGGCAGCTCTTCCCCGCCGTCCACCGGACGATCAGCGTATCCAACGATCGCCACGCGCCGCTCGCCAGCCGCCTGACCATTCGTAACGTGCGTCCAGCCCAGCGCCGGGGCGGCGACGAACGCGCCGTGGATGGCAAACGGCGCGCCGCTCACGTGAAGGCCGGCGCCGAGCGGATCCACCTCGTCGCCCCGGTACCTGGCGAGCGTGCGCTCGCGCTTGTGCGCGTTCTGGTGCCCGCCGAGCGCCTGCACGCTGTAGAACTGGCGCCGGCAGTACTGGCACGCGAACAGCTGCAGCGGCTCGTGCCCTGCCGCCGCCGACGGCTCCGCCACGTCCGTCACGATGAGCGCCGGCAACGAATCCGCGACGCGCACGGCTGCCTCGCGGTCGACGACCGAGGAGCCGACCATGCTTGCCGGGAGGTCGAGCTCAATCGGCGTGGCGTCGAGGCCGCGGTGGCCATTGCCGCCGCCGTTTGGTTGCCTCTCCTCTCGTCCCTCTTTGCCAACCTCTGCCTCCATACAAGAACAACGCATGCACTACAAGAGGCTATGGAGGCCACAGTATGGCCTTGACATTGTTGTATACTCCAATCTGAGAACTGATAAAGGCTATGTTGGGTTCGTGATTGTGTAAGGCGAAAGAGACGTACTACAAATCATCTGGACAAGGTGGTTACGTATTCTTGGCATGAAAAATCTCCGGCTGATGCAACTAAAGATTGCCGTTCGTGTGGGAAATTTCTTACCGTTTCTGTGCGTACGTCCAAGGATGACGCAAGTGATGGGCACAAAGGATTAGGATATGGATATGGATGGAATTACTTGATTGGCGTGAAGCCTTATCACCAGTTGAAATGTTCGGCATTTGACAGTCACTGCGCAGTTGTGATCATGTCAACAGGCCGGAATATAAGAACGAGATGAAAATGTCACCCAATATACAATCCCTGCGATACGGCTGTCGCAGTTAACTGGTCAAACAAGCATGTTCAGGAGTGGATTCTGAAACATAGAAAGATGAACAAGCAACTAATGCCGATCATGCTAAATGTTTTTTGAATCATAAACATAGCACACGGGTTTTCAGAATTTTGCAGACCGTTTTACAGACCGGGAGGATAAAAGAACAATGCCCCGCCTGAACTACAAGAGGAAATTTAGTCCATTCTTCCCTTTATTACGCTCTCCCGAGCTTCTGTGGGCGTTCTGCAACCAGGAAAACAATTTTCAGAATGTGGAGTAAGAGCCAACCAATTTTTTTTTTTGGGGGGCGGGGGGGGGGGGGGGGGTCATATAAGCTCGTATGGAAAAGACTGACACAATTGCATAGTCTGATGTGCACAAACTATATGCAGCTGTTTATCAACAGGTTAGCAAATGCACAGGCACACTTTTCAGCACCTAGCATCCAGTTAACAAAGTTTTTTTTTTATGTGGAAAGGTGGACCATACGGTCCATACAGGCTATATGTAGAACTAAGAAGTTTGAAAAAGCTTGAAATATTATTGTACTTACACAACAAGAACATAACCTCCCCAGCCACTGAGGCAATCACGATCAACAGAAGCCTGCAATGCTTGTGAGATGGTCTCAAATAGTTCTTCAGGTTCCTTAACAAAATAAAAAAATTTGTGGAAATAGTGTCAAATTTAGAGGGAAAAGTGACCTCAGGTATATGCAAAATATTATAGAGTAGAAATAAATTCTCATCACCACAAGTTAACTACCATAAGTATAATTATGGTGGTTGGTACCTCAAGGGCAGGTTGGAATTTGATTCAATCAATAAATACCTTAAAAACAGTAGCAAGGTGATCCATGAAACAAGTAGATTACCAAGTAGCCTAGGACTCACATGATTTCAATAAAGACAGATAAAAGTAAAAGATCACTGAATCCTTTTTGAAGAAAATTTACTCAAAAGTTTATTTTAATGAATCACCTAAAAAGAATCACTATATTAAGTTAGGAAACTAACCATGTTTGGCTTATACATGGACTCACAAGCACCATAGAGTGACTCTGAAGCAGTACCAGATACCACAAAATCTTTCGCTAATTCCCTGCATAAAATTAATCTGTGTAAGAAACATAGTGGCCAGATAAACAGCTATAAAAAATTGTTGCATTATCAGCAGGCTAAACGTGATGAGATTTATATTTCAGAGTAATGGAACATGGCCATGTGCCCCTGTTAGATCAAATTTAACAATATAACTATGCAGCCTCCATGGAAAGCCCAAAAATCAGAAAGCACGTTCCCCGGTCACTTACGAGATTCAATTGCAAAATGGTAGCAGAATATGGCCCTCTTGCCCTAATTTAACAATAGGACTTGGTAAGTCCTCATTTAAGATTTAGTAGGCCTCCTGGCAAGCACCCAAAACAAAACCACATATTTCATGAAAAGTAGATATTTTCATGTTTGTACACTTCACAGTTCTATAACCAATCTGTCGCGCATAGTGGCAGGTGGACTCTGCAGTGAGTAAACAATCAGCAGAAAGATAAAGGGAGGATAACTGAGACATACTTGGCACCAATGCAGTCCATGGTACATATGAACGGCTCATTGTTTTCTCCCAGACCAGCTATAACTGGTTGACAGAAGTATGGCCCAAACCTATACATCACGAAACAAATATGTTAGCTGTCTCCACAGATCAGCAAAAAAGGGTCTCAGTATATAAAAAATCCTACTTCAAAAATAGGTTTCATGTCACATATAAGAATTGCACCTTGCCTGGGAATGAGCATGACTGAGAACTTAAACCAAGAGCCAAAAATTGAAACGTTTAAACTAACAGTAGCCTCACACACCGAAATTCAATAAACTCAGTTGCACTTATCTTGAACTTGTTCATATAACACCCATAGATCAGACAAACTGTCATACAGGATAACATGATCTGACAAAGTGACAAGCCCAATTCCCTTCATGAAGTCCTATTATCATATTGTGCCTACAGGTGAATCTATATAAAATTGGAAATTCTCACCTCTTTTCGTAGAGGAGGGCGGAGACGAGGCTAGCAAATGTCTCCGGCTTCATGTCCCTCTCCTCCCTTAGCTGGTACAGCTTGTGCCTGAACACCAGCCTCTGGTACCTGCGCACCACACGAAGCAAGCATTCACATCAAAACCCAAACCCTAAATTGAGAAGCACGGCCCCCTCCCCTGACCTGGAAGAGGCGCGAGGCCAACCAAACAAAGCAGTCAAACCGAAGGAGGCTCCGAGAAACCCACAGCGTCTGCGCGTCGGTGGCGAGGCCCGAGAGGCCGATGTAGAGCTTAGCGTGGATCTTGAACACCCGCTGGAAGTCGGTTCCGATCGTCTGCAGCTGCACGCCAAGCCTCCGGTCGCTGGCGATCGCGAAGCAGTTCCTGCCCACCATGGCCACCACGGCGCTCCCGTTGTACTCGAAGATCTGGAAGGGGGGAAGCGGTCAGGCCAAACATCGCCGATGAGTAAGGGCACGAACAGAAGGCTACGGCTTCGGATCACGAAGAGGAGGAAGGCAGAGGGTGGAGGCCAGGCCTTGAAGACACTCACCGACATGGCTGGCGGCGACGACAAGCTCGGTGACGGCGGAGGCGACGGAGAAGGCGGCGAGTTCGGTTGGTTTACTCCGGCGACACGAAAGAAAAAGTGGACTCGGTACGAAGCGGTCGATGCATAACTCCAGAAATGGATTTGGGCCCATGAGTCAACAGCAGGACGGCTTTTTGTCAGAAGGCCCATAGAAACAGTACTTTCGGGTTTCGGCCATGTGCATCGTAAATGGGCCAGTTAATTATCGGCCAGGAAAACTCTGAAGACAAAGATGCTCCGACTACATGAAATACTCCGCATCTCTCTCCAAAAAAAAAATCACAATTTCTTGAGAAAAATAAAATTTATTTATTTCATGGTTGTGTACAAATTAGATTTGTTCAGAAAAATGGTTTTGTAATTTCCAGGACAGAAATTAAAAAAAGAAAGAACAGAGCATGTGCAAGTACTGCTGTACTGGCTGAACCTGCAATCAAGAAGAAGCAAGTATTACTCACTCCTTTTCTATCATTCAAACGTCAACTTTAACTATTTATCTTATTCAAAAAATTAATTCAAATATTTAAAACTATAACTCATGATTCTTACTAATTTGATAATAAAACAAATTATAATAGAATATATAATATTTGTTAAATTTTTTTAATAAGATGAATGATTAAAACTAATGTCTCAAGTCAACGGCGATAATATTTTAATAATGGAGCCTCCTCATCGTGGTGGTGTACCTTCAAGAAGAACATGATTGAGCCAGTAGAACACTTAACACGAATAATAAAGCCGCTTTTTTTCTTGGTACGTGTTTGTTGTTGATGTTACTAAAAGAAAAGGGAAGTAGGAGCAGATAGAAAGGACTTGACTAGTGACCATCTCCCGTCATCGTTGGTCAGTCATGTCTTTTTTTAAAATATAATATAGGAGGTCAGTCTTAAAAGGAGATTAGAGACAATCACATGCACGCTATCAGGGAACTCTTGTGTCTTAGACTCTGTTTATTTGAGATTATAATCTATTAGATTATATAGTACAGAGATTATAATCTATAGAGATAAACAAAAGCTTATTTATCAAATTATTTTAATCTCAAGCTTAATTATTATAATCTAATAAGCTAGTTATTAAATGCTTATTTGAGATTATAGTCTTTAAAAGACTCACTACCCTTACAAAATTGGAAAAATAAGCTAAGTTACCAAATAAACAAGCACAAATTATAATCTCTGAATTATAATTTAGATTATAAAATATTGAGATTATAATCTAGATTATATAATCTAATGAAGAAACAAACAGACACATGGTGGGCATGAATGTTCAGTGGGAAAGGCAACACAAAAGGCAGGATTAGCTGGATTTAGAACCACCAGAGAAATTTTAGTAGATAACCACATCCCTAAATTTACACATGCTGATGATGGCAGGATCTTGCTGGATTCCGACATGATACACTAAGTAACTTTCAGGTAGAAGAAGACAATTGAGTAATCCAGAAAAAGACTCGAGTGTTCTTGGTTAATGCTGGTCCACTACATGTTTGGGCTTCAATTGGCACAAGCATTACAATAAGCTTACGTAGTTGCTGAAGCCAGTGTAGATGTCTGATCGTCAACTAACTCACGACACGTTCAACCTAAGAAGACACCAGTAGTTGTTACATGAATTTTTATATAAAATGCTAAAGCTAGTATGAATCTACGACATACAACAGCCTCGTGAGCAGAGCATTTTGGCTGTCTGTACACCGACGCACAAAGCAGTTCCCTTTTTGACGCTGCACAGCAGGTGATGCGTGGCACTTTCTTGCGGCCTATGGTCACTCAACCATATGAAAATTGAAATGATCTTAATTCCCTACCTAATGTGCACATGGTCACTTGCTCTTGTGTTCCCATCGCTTTCCTTAGTCATAATTCCTTATTGTTGCATCATTATTTCAACTTTATTCTGTCAAAAGATTTCTTTAAGAACAATAATTGAATTTCTTTCGTCACGTGGAACAACCAAATTTTCACCAACTGAAGAGTACTCCTACCTGTTAACCATCTGGATTGAAGTGTAGCATGTCTATTGGCTGCCATCTTTTCTTAAAGAGAATACTATTGACTAGTGCAAAGTGAAATATAGTAGCAAGATATCTGGTGGTGCTTGCTAGGTTGCCAAACCCATGAACATAGTTAACGAAAAATTCTCCGGTAAATAACTGATGC
>BCLF01000045.1:1091149-1122613 GCA_001602275.1 Zoysia japonica | reverse complement strand
ATTCCTTATTGTTGCATCATTATTTCAACTTTATTCTGTCAAAAGATTTCTTTAAGAACAATAATTGAATTTCTTTCGTCACGTGGAACAACCAAATTTTCACCAACTGAAGAGTACTCCTACCTGTTAACCATCTGGATTGAAGTGTAGCATGTCTATTGGCTGCCATCTTTTCTTAAAGAGAATACTATTGACTAGTGCAAAGTGAAATATAGTAGCAAGATATCTGGTGGTGCTTGCTAGGTTGCCAAACCCATGAACATAGTTAACGAAAAATTCTCCGGTAAATAACTGATGCCATGATCCCTTCTTGAAACACTTACTAAACCTTATGAAGCAGTTAGAGATACGGGGGCAAATATTTCTTCAATTCTATATTGAATAGTGTGAAACATCTTTAACCTATACATTCAGTATCAGAACCAAAAAGAAAAAAAAAGGAGAATTGTTCTTCTTTATACAGTAGGGAGGAGATATAGTAAACCCTTTCACAATTCTGAAAACTCTACTGATTTAGCTATCCAGGAGTAGCTCGCTAGATTGGCACTTAGACAAACACCATGGAAGGTAATGCAACAAGGAACAGTCAGCCAGGCTCCACATAATAAGTTATTTGAACCACTTGAATGAACCAATCTAAACCACCGATTCTGATCATATCCATGTTTGTGTTACCTCATCAGGGCGAATGCTTTTGAGTAGCATAAGGTGATTCTGGTCCGGCCCTTAATGTCCCTCCAAGCTCCATTGGCACTAGTGGAATCAGAGAGTGGAGTACATCAGTGATTAGTGGCCTGTAACTTGGCTCTGGCTGCACACAGAGCACAGCGACTGCAGCAACCTGGAAGTAAGGTAAATTGTATCAGTCCAGTCAGTTTATAAGACGGTCACAATAGTTTGAAGCATAAGTAAACAAAAGAACTTTTTGAAAATGCTTACTTGGTACAGGTGCTTCAGATCCATCGTATTCTTGATCATGGGATCAATTATGTTAGGGAGTTTGGATCTATCAGTTAATTGAGGCATGGCCTGCAATTTACTCCAAATATGCCAATTGTCAGATGAATGAAACATAATTGCATATAGAGGGAGAAATTGTTTTGCTATTTAATAGAGTACTAGATTCTAATAATCTAAGATGGTGAGTCTCATAACAGTTCTTACCCAGGTAACAATTGATTGGCATTGAGAGTCGGCCGTCTTCTCAACAGGTTTCCTTCCCAGCAGAAGTTCTAGAAGTACTACTCCAAATGCATATACATCACTCTTCTCAGTTAACTTCCCTGAATTCGATGCAATTGTGCATGATTAAGGCAGAACATCATTGATGTGATTATGGAGTAATAAATAGACAGCAAACATGATCACAAGCGCAAAAAAGGAGCAAGAGGAAGGCATGCCATCTAATAAGTACTCAGGGGCTACATAACCCAATGTTCCAGAAAGCTTCAGATTCCCTTTGTTGTGATTACCACTAGTCACTGCAAGGCCAAAATCTGAAATCTGCAGCGACAAGAAAGATGAATGAATTTACGCTATATTCCATATTCCTGTGATATGCGCTGTGGCCATTAGTCCAAGCAATATTTGATTGACTAAAAATAAATTAACCAAGCATACCTTAGCATTGAAGTATGAATCCAAAAGTATGTTAGATGACTTCAGATCCCTATGGATAATTGGTGGAGCGCAGTGCTCATGCAGATACTCTAATCCCCTGGTTGGTTCGGATACAGATGTAAATTATAAAATACAATCATAAGCATGCAACTTAATTATTTTAATCATACTAAGTGAAGGAGCAAGATGGAAACCTCGCAGTGTCAAGAGCAATCTTCATCCTAATGTGCCAGCTTAGAGCTGATCCATGTGATGGCCCTAGATACAAGCACAGGATATAATTTAGCGACGTTCCCAGCTCATAACTTAACATAAATAAACAACAAAAGTATAGAAAATGATAGCATGGAGTTCTTAAAGAAATGATACCATGCAGCTGTGCTTCCAATGATCCATTCTCCATCAGATCATAAACAATGAAACGGTCCTCCTCATGAATACAGAAGCCCATAAGGGACACTATGTTCGGATGCTGAATTCTCCCAAGAAAATCTAGCTCATTCTGTTAATTCAATAAAGATGGTAAGATCCATTTTTTATTTAGAAAGAGCACTACTTATGAAAAACAAAAATTCGACCATGACCACTGAACAGAAAATTTCAGATTTATAAATACAATTATCACCTCAAATTCCTTCTCACATTCCTGTCCCCCGCCACCCAATCTCTTCACCGCAGCGACAGCCCCTCCATCAAAGTTGGCCTTGTACACACATCCAAACCCACCAGCTCCAAGCACATTGCTCTCACCGAATTTACCTGTTGCTGACTCCAAAGAGGTGTAATCCATCATGGCCGCAGCCCCCTTCTTGCTAGTCTTGAATGATGTGAAGTTGTTCAGCATTGGCACGAATGCGATCCTTGCGGTATCTGAAAATTTTAAATAGGTCAGCACCTAGATAAGTACTCACATGGGCAACAAGTCAATAAGGGAAGCAAGAAAGGCCAAGACCTGAGCTCTGGGTGTCTTTGAAGTCAAGGGCTTGGCGTGATCGCCGCCACAGGATGCAGGCATACAGTGCGGCCAGGAGGACCGTGACGCCGGCGACGGAAGAGAGGACGATGGCAGCGATAAGCTCCCTGCGGAGGGGGTGGTGCCTCTCCACCACTATGACCACTGAAAATCGAAGCATGGGAAACAACAGTGTAAAATTGGGTTTCCCAACAAATATCTTCGAAATTAACTCCACAAAATCGCATTTCAAATTTACTGCAAGTATGTAGCCAGCACTCCCTGTCTTCTTCTAAAATCATAAAGGCTACATATAATACGTACGTTAAAACATAAATACAACAGTTTCAGTAGAAAGACCGTTTTGTTCCTAATTACGGTCGCATTAGATTTCGAAATAGAAGACTAATCTGGAATGAAATTTCCGAAGCAAACGACCCAGGAAAAGTCTTTGAACCCCAAGATGAACTCTTGCCCACCTTTCCAAAAGTAAGAAGCACCTTGCCCACCAAACCAGCGCTGAAATTCTTTGAAAGGAACAAGTTTCCCCCAAAAAAAAGGACGAAATTTTACACCGCCGCGCACGGTTAAGCAGGGATCAAGAACCAATGAACATCACTGCAGGAACACACTGAACCCTGACAAACGCAAGCTACTACAATCCGGCTACACAGCCAGCCGCCGAGAACCTACCTGTGGGAGGAGATGCCGTATTCGCAGAACGAACGGCGGCGCCACCGTTGGAGGAGGTGACGCTGCCGTTGACGGACTGAGGCGAAGGCCCCGGAGAAGGCGCGTTCGCCGGTATAGCCCTCGCATTGGCCAGCAATGGGTGGCACAGCAGGAGCAGCAGGAAGGCGGAGGAGCAGAGGAGCGGCAATGGCGGCGGCATTGACCTCATTTCTCCTACCCTTCTCTCCTCTGGGCCTCCTCCCCTCTCTTTGGCTAGAGAGGAGACAAGAACTTCACAACAGCAAGCACACAAATCTCTGTGCCTTTCTGACAAGATACCATGGGAGGCAGGGAATCCGAAGGAAAAAAAAATATGCAGAGCCCTCTCTCTCTCTCTCTCTCTCGACTCTTGTGTGCACTCCTCCCTTCTCGTGAATCGTGAAGTTCCTCGAGCCGCCACTTGATCGCCCTCGTTTTCTTTTCGGTTAGTGTAACCCTTTCTTGATCTCCTGGGTCAGCGAGCGAGCGAGCACGGAGGGATGGTGACTGTGGAGAGGGTGGGAGGGAGAGAAAATGTGGTGCACGGACAGGAGACCGGAGCTCTGCTGCCGTTCTTCTCGGGTTGGTTGGCTCGCCGAGCCGACCGAGGGAGCTGTCATGTGGCAGTTGCAAGAGGGCACCGCCGCTTCTGGTGGCGAACTGGCGATCACTGGCCGCCTGCGATGCTAGTACTGCATGTGCGGCCGTACACCAGCTTCAATTTCGGTGCAGCTCAGCCCGGATGCACGGTCTCCTCTTCCTCCGGCTACAGCGCGATGCGAGACCTCCTTCAACAGTTCAACGCACGGCGAGCTGGCGACCAACCCTGCCACAGGATGAGGCAAGGACAAGTGCCGGCGAGTTTGAACACCTTCGTACACTCCATCTTCCGGTCTTCAGCAAGCAGTAATTCAAGTGGTTAAGACTTTACCAACTGGTTAACTTGCATACGCATTATGTGCATTATGAAACTGCAAATCGTGCCTCGTGAGAAAAGAAAACAGAAGAATGGATTAAGACAGTAAGTGTGACGACTGATGAGGGGTTACGTTAAACCGATACAACTACTACCGAACGGTCCTGGTTCTGTTGGCTGACAGAAACGCCTCATCCATCTTTCCGGTACTCTCCAGCACGTCGCATGACCATCATCCCGTCCGTCTCCGTCAGCAGTGATCGAGTTGCCCCACCGAACCGTGCAGCCTCAAGAAAGAGGCCGTCGGTGCTTTGCTTCCCCTGCTATTCCGGCAAGCAGATAATAGGGCCTGAATTTTGGTTCAGAACAATTCGCAAGATCGCATTTTGCTTCAAATCAAACCTGAGGGAACTTGTGGGAGAACAGATATCAGAAGTCGAGTGCACCGACTCCTGAGACCTATCAGCCTCGATTCCACTGTTGAGGAGCTGCATCCATCAACGGCACCACCAAACAGTAGTAATCAGGCTCGCTCGGGTAAGCAGGACAGTGACACACAGGCGACGGTGAGTTGGAGATGCCTTTTCCAGCAAGAAGAAAGAAATCATCTGAATTACTCCTAACAAAAGTTTTTGGATGAATTTGCACTGGGAGGAGGAAGAAATGGTCGTGCATCAATTTAGTACTGCTTCACTTGTACGGAGACGACAGACGAAGGGTATAATAAGGAGAAAATTTCTTGTTCGCCATCGAAAATTTTACTCTTTTTTTATTCATCATTTAAAATTTACATTTCTCTTATCTACAATTAGATTTAATTTTTCTTCCTTTTTTTCTATGATCACCATTTGCTTTTACATAAAAATAAATATCGAACTTGGATTTCAGAAAATCTATCAGACATATTACTTATATATTGCATGAATATATATTTTTCATATGTTTACAATTTAAAATTATAAATTATAATTCAAATACTCAATGCGGTCAGTTATATTCAGAAAATAAAATATTTTAAACCAATATTTACAATTCTTTAATCATAAACATATGTAAAATATAAATTCATGCAATGTATAAGTAATATGTCTATTTTTTTTAGAATTCAAGTTAGAAATGCATTTTTTGCTAGTAGCAAATGATGATCATGGAAAAAAAGGGAAGAAAAATTAAATTCAATGGTAAATAAGAGAAATGTAAATTTTCAATGGCGAATAAAAGAAGAGTAAAATTTTCGATGGCGAATAAAAAAATTTCTCTATAATCATAGGACTGTAGTATACGCAGCTCCCACCAAACCAGACTCATTCTATTGTAAGGTACTCCAGGCTTGTCTTGTTGCGGACTTGTGGTGCCTGGCCTGACCAAGGAGAGGATAATGACTAATGAGATCTCTCTTCTTCGATCGGGAACAGGCTCGCAGAATCTCGGGCGCGGATAACGGCTTGTCACTGGTGCCAGGAGACTTTCTTGGAGGAGCTCCTCCCTCCCTCCCATGGCGTGCCCCGCACATGCGTCCCGTGGAAAGGCTCCCTCCTCTCTCTCTCTCTCTCTCTCTCGTAGCTTGGACCATTTGCTTTGGCCCGTGATCACAGCCTCTCTGCTGCCACCGCGACGCAGTGCCGGACCGGTAAGTCCACACCACACCTCGATCCGGCACGCGATGGCTGCGTAGAAAAGGAACGAGAAGAAAGAGACCGGTCCGCGTCCAGCAAGCAGCAAACCATAGCCACAGGGCCCACAGCTAAGAGCTTAGAGCGTCGTTAATGGCTCGTCGAACTCTGGACGCTAATGTTTCGGCTCGCTTGGACACAAGCCGCGGTCCGTGGAATCTGGCTGTGCCGTGCACCGCGACGTCACTGGGATCACGGGCGCCAGGACACACATAGATATGCAATGCACGGCCGGTGGCGGCGTGCAGTGAGTAGCACGCAACTTTAATGAGAATAATAATAATAATAAGGTTATTGATGTTTGTAAGTTTGGTCTGTCGGAGTTTAGTTTGGTCACGTGCAGCAGTCTCGGCAGCTGGAGACTGGACTACACATGACACGACTGAATCAGTGGATCATCAGCACGTACTTACCCAGGTGGAGTAGAGTACGATTCTACTTGGGCCCTTTTCGACGGGAAAACAAGTCTTCTCCGGGCCGTCCATGATTTTGATCTGGGCTGACATGGCTACTGGTTTTTGGCAGATGAGCTAGGCTTTGCCTCCTGAAGCACAGGCCCGCAGCCGCGATTCCTCGACTTTTGTAATCCACAGCCCACGCAGCGCCTCTCGACCGCTCAAGAATTCGTCGCGCTCCGGCGATCGGGAGCGGGGCATGGCGCATTCAGTGGCGCGCGCACGTCCGGTGTGACCGCCCGCCACCAACCTGCTTCCCTTCGTTCGTTTACTGCTGCACCACTGCTCTCTTACACTCGTACTCCTACGTTAACTAGTGTACCACCCCCCACATCATTGCAGATCCTCTCACAATTATACTCCTGCTATGGGGCTTCAAGTTCTGATGTAGTACTACTGTCTACTCCGCTACAAATACTTGTGAGTTTGCCCAGATCGACCTCTCTCCCGGGCGGCTGTGATTACTGGTCTCTGAACGTACTAGTACATGGACTATGATACAGTACGTACTGGAGCAGTACAAATTTTCAGTGAAGGATCAAAGTTAATCTGGTCGTACTCAAACAGTGCGTACGGTACCAGCATGTAGTTGGCGATGCGGACTGTTCCACCAGGACGACGTGGACAGGGGTCTACTAGTAGCTTCCTTACGATTACCACCATCGGTTCCATCGCTTCTTGACGGGAATCGATGCGGGAACGAGCATCAGCATGGCATGGGCAGGGGCACGTCGCTGTCATCAGAAAGAAGGCGGTAGGCATATGCATACCGGCCTTTCTGTGGCCGACGGATACAGGCCACCATGGATCGATGCGATTCCTTCTCGATCTCTTCATTTTTTCACCAATTTGGGCACGCAACAAGGTTGGAATCCTTAGTCGTTATTCTTGCCAACGCGCTGCCGCAGATTTCTTCGTTGGAAGGAAGCAAGAACAAGTTCTGAGACTCTGCGAGCCTCCGCCCTCGAGGTAGTCAGCTCCGAGAAACCGTTGGAGGCATGTGCCCGTGCCCGGTCACTCGTCTTCGCCCGGCCGTGTGACGACTCGCAAGACTTCAGTCGCGTCGCTGCTACTGTGCCAGGGAGAAAGTACCTGTGCCCGTGCCCATACCACCCTGCGCGATCCGGCACGCAGGATACCAAGGAGGTCACGACAATTTACAAGCGTCGATTGAACGCAGGAAACAGTTTAACGGGCTGAAATACATGGCACTCTGCGTAAGCTTACTGTTCAGTTTCACAAAACTAGGCCAACGGTCCGACATCGATTCTGCCACGCCGCGTCCGTCCATCCGTGCGGCATGGCATAGTTTGCGGGCCGGCCGCGAACTGGTCAGAAGGTCAGAGTGGACGGCGACTTTCCAAAAGTTGCCTGCCTGCTTCGCGACGGAGACCACGTCGAGACCGCTACTCCTTGGATCGCATCTGATGGCTCACGAGTCACAAGTAGGTCGTCACAATGCTTAAACGAATCTAGGGCTTCTTTTGAAACGCAATTTTTTTTATTTATATTTTTTTATGTAAAATTAAACTGATTCGTATAAAATTTTTATGAGATTTTTTAAAATTCTTTCGTTTCAAAAGGACCCTAGTGTCACGTCCTTCCTCCCTGTTGCTAAAGTTCTGTCACTGATACGTGGAGTAGTAGCAGTTTTTTAATTTCAAAAAGCAATCAGCTTGCAGTCTTGCTTCACACAAGCTGTCACGCTTGCTGTTCTATAACTCGAAGTTCTTGGTGAGGAAGCAAAGGTTGGAGATCTCCCAGTTATGGAAGGTCATATGCCATCAGAGACGTTCTATCATGGCAGGGTTTTAAAATCAATGCAGGATCGGTTTCGGTTTAAAAAAAAATCAATTGGTTAGCCGTTTTGCTGATTACTTCGATATAATTTTTAGCGAAATCCGATGTTTCGATAATACCGATCGATTTTACAGATTTTTATAAAAATCAGTCGGTTTTGATCGGTTTTAAAAACCCTAATAATGGGTCAGCTGCATCTTTCGTGACACCTCGGTACTCTAGTGCCCCACTCGTCTTACACCCGGTACCTGTCTCATCCAGTAGACCTACTGTACACACAAATGGATCAGGCGTCGTTTGAAACTTTGAGTATAGAAATTTTGAATATCACAGCTAAGGTTTACAAAACCATTTAAAATCGGCCGGTTTTTGTAGTTTTCGGTGAAACCGGTCCGGTTCGGTTTCACGGATGACTGGTTTTGTTTTAGAAATTTAATTTTTTTTGAAATTTTGAAAAAATTTGGAATATCGAAAACCAGTAAGTTTCAAATTTTGAAATCTAAAATTGTAAAAATCGAAGAAACCGAAAAAACCGATCGATTTACTGTAGCAGTTCATTCAACTTTTAAATTTTTAATTTAAAACAGTTTTCAGTCGGGTTTTTCGGTTTTCGTGGTTTTCCAGCCGTTTGAACTAAATGGTAAACATTGCACACAGCCAATATGAATCAGTTTACGTACAAATATACAATTAAAAAAATTTCGTTTTGGGGTTTTAATATTTGTACGGATAAGAGTTACTACTCGGTGGAATGCATGAGCCCAGCTGCTGTAAACAGTGCTCTGCATCCCAGACAGAAACTTTCACCGGACCGCAGCCCTGTTGCGTGCGTGGGAATGTACTGCGCGGTAAACACGCGGAAGCCCGTCCACCCCAACAGCCCACAGTGCCAGTACACCGGCACAGTGGCTGCAGAGCTGCAGCGCGCGCCCAAGAGTCAAGAGTGACTGGGCCCGCTTTCTCTCCCGCCTTCCGTGGAGGGCCCATGGAGCAGTGGGTACCGCGCGCGCCTCCGTCACGCATCGCGCCCACGGAGCCCGAGGCCGCTGACCGCCACGCTGTGCCTCCAATTCCATTCCGCTTCGTCGTACCTTGCGTCCGAAGCCTCGCTGCTGCTGTACCGACCGAGCCCTCGTGCGCGACGGTCGCTGACGCCGGGCCCGGTGCGGGGCGGCACGGTCATTTCGGTGTGGCAGCACTGCAGGGACGGACGGCGCAGAAAGGCTTCGCCTGGTCGGAGCGCACCGGTGTTCCTGCCCGCATGAAGTGCGTTGCCTACTGTGTTGTGGGCCGCGATACGTGGGTCCACTTGTCATTACTTAGAGGTGGGTGGGGGCAGGGAGCTTGTACTACTAGCTCTCGTAGGTGGAGAAGGGGAGGGGCGTGTGTCGGGAGGTGTGGGTCAGGCTGATTTTTAATCCGCGGTTTTATTCCGCCATTTAAAACCCCTCTCGGCACCACGCCGCGGCCTTGGTTCGCCTCCACAGGCCACATCCCACACCTCATTCCACTCGTCTCCCTTCTTCGTCTCCCCACCCACATCTCTCTCTCCACGGACCTCTCTCTCTCGTCGCGTCCTTCCCGAGCTCAGCTGCTGCTGCTGCGGTCCAAAACTCGAAGACCATGGCGGCACCTGACGCGGACGCGGAAGCGCTGGCCGCCGCCGACACCATCTGCTCGCTGCGCGGCGCTGACGTCGCCGGATGGACGCCACCGTGGTGCAAGCCGGCGCTGTCTGCAGCTCCGCAGGAGGGCGAGCTGATCTGGCCGGCGGTTGTCAGAGGAAAGCGGTCGCGCCGCCACTCGCCGTCGGCGGGGTCGGCCGGTGCGTCCTCCGGCAAGGGCAGGTGGGGCCGGGGCAGCCCGGCGTCGCCGCTTGACTACAGCGGCGGCTCCGGCTCCGGCGCGTCCAGCAGCGGCGGAGAGTACGGCGGGTTCTGCTCGCCGCCGGGGTACCGCCGCGCGCCGGCGACGGTTAAGGTACGGTATCGTAGCTGGACACGTCCTCTCTCTCTTTTGTCTTCGTCGTGCCACCGCCGCCGCTGCTTTGGGTTCTTCTCTCGCCTCCCCCACCACCGCCACTTCTCTCGCCTATCTCCTGTCCTCTTTCCGAGCCTTCTTTTTGCCCTTTTCTTCTTGGCGTGACGAAACTGCCCCTTCGTGACTGCAAAAATCCCTTCCCTTCGTCACTCAACCACGCAGCCGCGCATCACTTTCCTTTCCCTCCCTCGAATCCGCCGCACTCATGTCATCTTCTCCCTGTCGCTTGGATTTCCAGTTTTGCTTGCGCCCGACGTCAAGCTCCCTGGCCTCGTTTCACTTCGCAGATCCGCATTCTCATTCATCCACTGATCCAACTTTACGTGTCTAAAAATCTGAGATCCTACGTCGGATTTGCAAAGTTAAAAAAGCCGTTGAAAATTTTTTAGCGTTTTTTTCATGCTGCGTGTCAGTGTGTTTTTTATGCGCTTGTGGTTGACTCGTACTGGCGAGGGGTAATTCCGGTAACTCGCGGAAGCCGGTGGGTGCGGCCCAAGCTGGGCCTTCCATGGCTTCCGTGCCGCTAGATTACCCTGGCTACCCCTCTCCTTTGGTCGTTGTGGTCCCCCCAGAGCACTCCATTGTTGAGGCCAGTGTGGTCATTCTGGCCGTCCTTTATCCTCCGGTGCAATTGCTCGTGCGGTGGGAGCGTGCTGGGTGGGCCCCTGTCTGGGTGTGGAGAAGGAGTCAAATGCGGGCGTTTAAACGCGGCGCGATGGGGTGGGTGGGGGCGGTGTTGCTTGTGCGTGCGACACGTGGGCAACCGCCGGCCGCGAGCTCGTCGGAGACGGAGCCCGACGCCGGCGCGCTCGCTGGCCATGAACGGCTGTGGCCGCAGCATGGCTCGCCTCCTCTTGTCAGTTGTCGCAGCCAGGAGCCGCCGCCACCCGGTTGCCCTCGCGATGCGGCGCGGCGGATGTCCTCTTGTTCTTGTTCTTTGTGGGGTCAGAGGTGTTGGCGTACTAACCCCACCTGTCGGATGCCAGGGTATCCGGCTGCGGTGTGGGCCCAATGCTTACCGTTTGTGGAAGTGTGGAGACGTGGTTTTCTGTTGTGTTGTTTGCGTCGGAAGGTAGTTAGGCGGATGTGCTCATCGCCTAATTAAAAATCGACACATATACATGGATGAAATTACTTTTTCTTTTCCACTGTGGCTAGACTAGAACAAGGAGGACAATGATGGAAAGGTTTGTCGTGCGTGTCACTTCATGTGGTTGCCGGATAGGTGGGTGAACGGGATATTCTAGCTGGGAGTTAGGAGGGAGCCAGACAGCCAGACCATGGATTGGTCGACTGGGAGCCCTCCCCTAAGCATGCATGCTTATGTCGTGTGTTCTTTTCTGCGATTTGCTTGTGTCTTGTATTGTTTTCTGCGATACAGCTAGTACGTGATTCTGCATCCGTGATGTGTTGGACAGATGCGTGTGGGCTCCTGTGGCCAGTGTTTGTTCATGTCGCCATGCATCTGTGTTTTTTGGTTAAATGATTGGTCATGGACTGATGTTTCTTTCCTTCCTTTCACTGCAGGTGGGCTCCATCGGAGAGCCACAGTTGACCCCACCGACCCCTCTTACAAGGCCCAACAGTCAACGGCCACGGAAGAAGCTGGTGAGTTCCTCCTTGCTCTTCCAAATCGCTTTACTCGGACACGCTATCTGCATAGAGCATGTGATTCAGCCCAGCGTGAGTGATGGGTTGGCGCGCGTGAGACTCAAAAACTTCTTTTAGGACCGGTGTTTTGCAGTGCAGAAGTATTCTGTTTGAGTACACGCTTTGTCTTGGCAAAAAGAGTATCTGAGTCTTGACCCAGTCGTAGTGTTGCCCATTCACAGGGTAAAGGGCTGATTTAGAGGCTGTTGAACCACGCTTGTACTAGTTTAGAATAAAGGGTGAACACAGACTGGAATCTTTAGTACAAAGCCACAAAGGCGTACTGACCAAAAAGATCGTCCTCATCATCAAGATGGTCCTGTGACTAAAAAGCTCAATCCTTTATATAATTTGGAGATTGAGTGTTTCTCATCCTTGTGGCATAATTTGGCTCATTGCTTTGTTTCTGTATGCAGAAGCTACCGGAGGTTCAGCTGCTCGTACGGTCTCTTGAGATGGAGAATAAGAGCCTCCGTGAGGTTAGCATTCTTTACTTAATTACTCGTAGTACTTTGGGACAATATTTCTGGCTGGCAGTTTTACTGACTGCAGTTGCATCTTGCTTGGCTATGTGTGCAGGAGATGCTGGCTTTGCAGAAAGCTTGCACTGCCCTATCGAAAGAAAATGACAAGCTTGAGGTAAATGGATCTTAGCGTGTTTCTCTCTTCCTATTGAATAGTGGTGGGCGACCAAATGATATCTGCTTGTGGACTGGCTAATGAAAAGGCCATCTTCCTTGTTTTGGCTTAAAGCACGAGTTTTGCATTTTATATTCCTTATTCTAGAGTTCTTTTTGTGCCCAAAGTTTACGGTCCACATAGCCCTGGGATAATCTTTAGGCACTTTAGTTTGTAAGCTACCTGCGGGAATGCTAAATGATTTAGAAGTTTGTGGCTAGCATCCTCTTGCCCACCTCATCTGCCAATCGGTTACATATGCTATGTTAGATATCGTATTTCTTATTTGGTTTTAGCTAATCTCTGAGAAATATTGGATCTTGGCTGTAGGAGAAATGGTTGTTTATTCAGTCCAGTTGCGACCAAACAGCATTCTGGATCCTACTACTACATGTAGCTAGCTACCTATTAATGGTCAATTTCTACTGAAGAAAGTCCATGTATTAAAAAGGAAGAAAATAGAACTAGTTAGCTGGTAACCATCTCAACCGGCCCATCTTTGCTGGTTTTCCAGTGCAGGAAAATGTTTTTTGTGGTTTCTTTCAAGTGTTACGTGCATAGATGCAAGAAAAATATGCAGAGCTCAGCCAGTACTGCTCAGCCCCTGCTCAGCCCCTTGTGATGGAACTAGAGATGCAAATTGGGTACCTAATTGGTAGTTGTGGGTCAAAACCTTCCATAATCCAATTTCTAGTGTTCCAGTTTGGGATATTTGAACGGTAACTAGCTCTATATCGTCAAGTCCTTGTCTGCATTCAATTTATCTTCCCAAAATCCTGTTCATAAATTTCCTTGGACCATGAACTTCAAATGTCACATCAATGCGATGAACTACCATTAAGAAGGTTATGGCTGTAAAGTTATTACAGCACCTTCCAGAGATGGTAAACATGTGACCTTCACCTTATTTCAGTGTCTATGATGCAAGGATCCAACATTAAAGACTTGGCTTTTCTGAAATTCAGATACTACAAAAGAAACAAACCACTTTCCTATTCCAACACTAAAGAAGCTAGTACCAACTGGGTACTTGTTTTTAATGGTGCCTTTTGCTTCTTCTGTCTTGTTTTTGAGACAGTGTTGGCCCATCCGTCTAATTCCAGCATTCTGGATCTGTTAAGATCTGTCTTATACTGTTAATTTCTATTCAGCAGATGTTGATTTTCGGGAGTCAAGGCACCTTCTAACCTAACATTGGTTTTATGCTGGGACATTTTGTCATTCGACCCTTGAACCCGGCCTCCGAGTAGACTATGCATTGTCCATTTGTTGTAAGAATTAATTTGACACATGCCATTACAATTCTATGAAATATGAAACATGCCATCTAGCCCACATGTCATTGACATAGATGCTCCCACTTGAACCGGACCAACGGTTTTCATGAGCTGTAGCTGATGTTCAATGCCTGGTCGGTCGACATTTGAGCCAACTGGTTTTGTACTGTTTCTGAAGTACTTTTCATGTACTGTTCATGCATGTGCTGCTGTAGTCTATCATCATATTGTAAAGAACAGACACCTAATATAATATTTTTTTGGCATGATGCAGATAAAATTGGAGCAATCGAACTCTCACAATGAGAATGCATCTGAAGGGCAGAAGGGAAAGCAACAGGCCCACCCGGAATCGGTTATGCAGTCTCCACGAGACAGTTTTGTGCTACCAGACCTCAATCTTCCTCCACAGGACATTGCGGATGTATCAACGATTCATTGATTGCTCCAGGACCTTGCAACTTTGTTAGCTGAATAACAAGTGTACATAGAGGAGCAGGGTAGCAGGCTAGATGGCGCAGCACCATATCATCCTTGAGGAATGACAGATATCCGATAAGTTGTTAGATTACATAGTTACCACTATATATAGTTTTAAGTGATAAGCCACGCTGTAGCTAAAGTAAAGACTGATTTAACCGACCTGACATTATTTTGCCTAGCGTTTCTACACATGGTCTGGCTGAAGCTTGTTTCAGCTTAAAATGATATCCACGATAGTGGATTCAGATGAATTTGTTCATGTTATTTTAGTTCAATCAAGTGAAATGTTGCCTGTGAACTGTGTGCATCTGATGTCTGGTGGAAAACACTTCGCTTTTTCTGTGGTTTGTGGATCCGTGATTTCTCCAGTTGCGACTAAAAGCAGAATTGAGTTTCAGATACCCCCTTTCCCTTTGCGAATGTTGAGCTACGTTTTGCAAATATTGAGTTATGTTTAGTTTTGGACTGCGGCCTGGGGACCTATCTTCGTCAAAGATTGTGGGCCGGATTTTGGAAGTCTTTGCTACTAAGGACGAAAAGGACACCTTTTTTTTTTTCTTTTCCAAGCAAAATAGAAGTCACATGTTTGTACACATCTCTGATGCTGAAGGGGCTTACAGTTCCGTGATGTCAACGCTTTGATCTTGAGTTGTGCATAGCAGTGTTCTTGGAGTGCTACTTAAAGAGTCAGCACAAAGAGCGTTGGTATGGCCCTTTCCGATCCAAATCGTGGGTCCTCACAGCAATACAGCTAATCTGAACCGTGACTTCTGACTTTGATCGCCATCAGTGGTTTCATTTCGTTTTCCATCTTTGCTGCTTTACCTATGGCCGGCCAGCAGCGAATGGCCAACTCGATATCATTTTCTCCTGCACTCACCTCCTATTGGAAACGTGGGCAAGGGATAACATTACTTATAGCGAAATCAAAAGGGACATAAAAGTTTGGTTTGCCGCCACCAAAATGACTCGCTACGCATTGCTTTTCTCCGCCGAACACTTCCGCAGCGTACGATGCTGATGCATATCTATCAATGTACTTTCCTTGATATATCGATTCATGATTTGTTACGGTAACTTACAATACAACAAAACTTTGACATTAAATAATAAAAAGAATAAAAATATTAATAAAGTGTAAATGGTGTTAGTATCTAGTAAGTTTTTTTTAGAGTTGTACGGAGTAGCTAGTAAAGTCGTAATTTCTTTGTTTCACTGTTTATTACTCCTCATCCCTTTTTCCGCTTCGGTGGATGAAGACCAAAGAAAACCTAACCCTCCATTGAGCTATGTAAATAATCTTTGAATATCACCACATCTGTTCGGTCAACACATTTATATTCCTGTGTTGAAATTGTCAACTTTCATTTATACTAATATATTTTCATTGAAGTAGCATTGTGGATAAGTTTTATCCAAAGAAGGGATAAGCCAATAGTATAAGACACTTTATTTAGGGTCCGGAAAAACTGCTGCTCACGTTTTGTTGGTGGCCCACACGAGAGCGACGGTCATATGGAATTGAGTTTGTTTCGAAAAACTCCACTTTAATTACCAGTGACAGACAGTTGAAAGCCACCTAACTTGAGTTTATTGTACGCGTAGCAATTAGCACGCCAGCTTTGACGAGTGCCGGTCCCCCACGTGGCCGCCGTGGTCACACTCCAGACAGCTGCACTACCCAGCTGCGCGAGGAGAGGAACGAAGAAGGCCATCGAGCCTTCCAACCAACCCAGCCCATTCCCCATCATCATCCATCAGCTTGTCCCTCCCACCACCACCAACCAAAACCCCCAACCGCCGAGGTCGTTGCCCCGCGCCGCCTCGCCTTGCCTCGCCCCGTCGGCGGCGAGTTCCGCCGCGCCGGAGGGATGGCGGCGTTCCACTACCCGGACCACGGGCTCTCCATGGACGCGGCCGCGGCCGCTGCCGCGTCGTCGCCGAACCCTAGCGGCTTCTCCCCGGGCGGCGGGGAGCGAGAGAAGGCGGCCATCGCGGCGCACCCGCTCTACGAGCGTCTCCTAGAGGCGCACGTCGCATGCCTCCGCGTCGCCACCCCTGTCGACCAGCTCCCCCGCATCGACGCGCAGATCGCCGCGCGCCCGCCTCCCCTTGCGGCTGCGGCTGGGGCCGCGGCAGCTGGCGGGCCTTCCGGCGGCGAGGAGCTAGACCTTTTCATGGTACGTACGGCTCGAACCCTCCCCTACCTCAGTCCTCCTGCCTACTTTGCCACTGGTCGCGGCAGTTGATTCAGTACCAAGGGGTTGCGTGCGATGCAAAAATTTGGGGGATTGGAGGACAAATTGGTTGCTTGGAGACCTGTACGCGGATGTTGTTGCCGTACTACGACTCCACTTTTGCTTTACTTACCGAGTTTCCCAATTTGTTCTCCATCTCCATTTGCTAATTCTCAGTTCTCAAGTTGTGGTAGATTACTTGGGAAGTACTAGGCTATACTCCGTAGGATAAATTGGGGCCTTGGGTGGAGCTTTCTTGTCGATGCTTATCTAGAAAAAATATTGCATAAAATTGCCGTGTTCTGCTGAGGCCGTGGTTGTGGATGCTATAGGATAACATTTCACACGTTCAAAGGGTCCTTGCTAATTACTACTCTACCGTATGATTTGTGTTGAGTTAAGCTCAGCTAAAGAGAGTGTCCTGTAATCATGCTATTTGCTGGATTAAATTAAGCCCATGCATTCATGGTTCTATCACATGCATGATGGCTGTCAGCCCTCATTCTTCAGTATTGTAGGTTATTTCACAATGATTTTCCTGTTGTGTCACTGGTTATTTCACATGACTCTGTATATTCTTTACGTATTGCATCATATGGTTCATTGGTTGCTGTCATGCTTTTAACTTCTAATACGTGACACTTTATTGATTCCAGACACATTATGTGCTGCTCCTGTGCTCATTCAAGGAACAACTCCAGCAGCATGTGCGTGTTCATGCAATGGAGGCTGTGATGGGTTGCTGGGAGCTTGAGCAATCTTTGCAAAGCCTAACAGGTGGATAATTGTTCTCCCTGCATTACTTCAGCAAGATGGATGGATCTTTCTTAATATTACTACATACTTCTATTATTGTTTCAATGTATCCGCCTGGCAATTAGGGGCTATGTAGTTTCAGTATTCATTTCAAGAACTAAATGCGTGATTATATAGTAATTCAGAAAAAGGAAAATGAAGATTGTGCAAAAGTATTCTTTAGATACAATGACTAATCCTTTTGACTGTTTCTTAGCCAACACTCAAGAATACCCTATTAGAGTGTGCATAGTGTCATAAACGGCTATCTTCAAGGCTCACAGAAATAAATTTTTATCGTACAAAGACTGCCATAGACCATGAATCATCACTTATCTCCTCAAGAAAAGTCCATTTTGTGTTTGTTTGGGATGGAATTCGTGCTAAGAACCACAAAGGCACAACTGTCACACGGTCATGAGGTTATCGCAAGGTGGTAGCAGGTTATAGAAGTTAGAACTTCAGGAGTTCAATCTGAAAGCCAAAGAAGCTAGCAGTTTACTGATGACACCTTTAATTAGACAGAGCCTTAACTTTGTATTTTGCTTGTATCTAATGATATGGTCTATATCCCGAGTGACAACTAAGATGGTGAACCATCACATGTTGCAGTATGTGCCCTCAATTAAATGTGGGGTCAGCTGAAAAATAGTAGTATTGTGTAAATCATCTCCATCAGGCACAAACTGAATGAGCCTTATTGGTTCTGCAGGGGCATCTCCTGGCGAAGGCACTGGAGCAACCATGTCTGATGACGAAGATAACCAGGTGGATAGTGAGGCTAACATGTTTGATGGAAATGAGGGGTCCGATGGTATGGGCTTTGGCCCTCTGATGCTGACTGAGGGTGAACGATCCTTGGTTGAACGTGTGCGACAGGAGTTGAAAAATGAGCTTAAGCAGGTAATTTTGACGCATTTTGAAACTTCATTCACCATCCGTAGTGCATTGTTACTAACAAAGCTTCCATTCTATAGGGCTATAAAGAAAAGCTTGTTGATATCAGGGAAGAGATTCTCCGCAAACGCAGAGCTGGCAAACTTCCTGGTGATACTGCATCTGTATTGAAAGCTTGGTGGCAAGCACATTCCAAGTGGCCATACCCAACTGTATGTGACGCCATATAAATGCCATTTTACAGCTTCCTTTTATTATTAGTTTCTGTTCAATGATCAACCGCCCTTTTCTTACTCCTATAGGAAGATGACAAAGTTCGACTAGTGCAAGAAACAGGATTACAGTTGAAGCAGATCAACAACTGGTTCATTAACCAGCGCAAACGGAACTGGCACAGCAACCCAACATCCTCTGGTGAAAAAACCAAGAAGAAAAGGTACCCAAAAGAATACCATTCATGGCTTCGTGAAAGACTTGTCCTTGATTGCACTGTTTGAAACGTGTGAAAATGGAAACGTTGCAGGTAATGACGCCCTGAGAAATCTTGACAAAGCTAGATGTGTACTATACATTATTGCGAGGAGCCGCAGTATATTATCCCTCACTCGGTAGCCAACACGATCTGAAGGGGGGCCTAGTTTGGAAGGGAACTTATAAAAAGGTTGCATGTTGGGGACTTGTTGGTCTCTCAGTGTCATGGTTTGACCACGTGGAGCTGAAATAGTCGGTGATGACTTACACAGTATAGCATTTTGCGAATGTGATTTGTGAAATCATATGTCCTGTGTGACCAGGGAACAGAATGGAGTAATTTATGTTGTGCGTGTAATTGCGTATGCATGTTACCGTGTAATGATATTGTAGGAAGTTATCAAGATTCAGGTTTGCCTGTTCACTGCTTGTGGATATAAGACGTATGGGGTAATCATTATGTTCAAAGTGCATCTGAAGCGTACTACTTCTGCTTTTAAATTGTTACTCTTAGGACAAAAAATCCACTCTGGTTAAATGAAATAAATTTTTTGTCATCACAATTTAAAAAATGGAGGGAGTATGTATGGTTCATATGTTGTGTAAGCTGCACGCTCCTTTGTTCCTTCTTATGTCGTTTACTGCTACAGAATGCTCTTTTTTTTTCTCATCACAAAAGCTGGCAACAAATTATCGATGCGAAGCTGGCAATGAGTTTCACGGAATAGAAAGAAAATTTTCAAGCGACTGAAAAATCAAAGCTGAAAAAACAGTCATTTCAGTGTACTGCCGCTGAAAATTAAAACAGGCAGCCATTGATATTTACCTGTAATCTACATATATACAATTCTAAAACCTGTACCGATCAAATTATCGAAATGCCAGCTCAGCATGTGACTCTCAAGAGGACAAACGCAGCTTGTACTCGGGCTAGGTCAAGTGGCGACCGAGCAGGTAGAGTCCAACCACGCGGCTTCAGAAAAATCAATCACCAACCTATTTCCTCCTTTTCCCGCCACCTGATTTTTTTCTCCGGCCCGCTCGTCGTTTTCGCTTGAGACGACCCGGAACGCGAGTTTCTTGTCCACCTTCCATGTCTTCTCCGTCACCTCGAAAGCGAAGCCTGGCATCGCCGTTCGCCCGAATCCAAACTCCAGGCAGCAGTTGACCCACTGCGAAACCCGCAGCGCCAGACGTTTGTGTCCGAAGGCAAGAAATGAACCATGGGAGCAGGCACTGAATGAATACGAGCAATCTATTGCAACAAGGATATAACAGTGAATCCATCTCTCCAGTTCAAACCCTCCAAACCGATATGGATCACGCATACAAAACTGAGTTTTTACATGGACCTGTTCGTGGTACTACTATCTGTGATACATGCGAGAGAACTAATCAAGCTTATAAGCACACGATACATATATGTGATGCTCCCAACAAGGCACTACGTTACACAGGCTAGGCGACCTCAAAGGCCGGCGACGGCGTCGGCAGCCGCGACGAGAACCTTTCGTACATGAGCCCGGCAGCGTAGACGCCCTCCTCTTCCTCCTCCTCGACATCCACGTCGACGTCGTCGGCCCCCTGGTCGAAGTTGAGCGCGTAGCTGAGCGGGTCGTAGCGGAACTCCCCGACGCCGGCGCGGCGGCTCCACCGCACGCGCTCCCCGACGGCGCCGCCCTGCTGGCCGAAGCAGCAGCACACGGTGGCCCGCAGCCTGTGCCGCAGCTGCGCGCTCAGCGATGACGATGGCGGCGACGACGCCTCCATCTGCTGCTTCTGATCGGGATCGCGGCCGGCCGCTAGCAGCAGCCAAACCAACAACGCGGTGGCAGAGTGCCCGTGTTAATTGCTCGGCGCTGTGTTAGTTGTGGTGGACACGACGAAGGTAAGAAGAGATGGCCGGCCGCTGATTAATACTACGAGTAACCACGCAGCAGAGTAAGGGATTAACTAGCAGGTGCGTTTTGAAATGACGGAAAAGGGCATGGCCGGAGAGGTTGCAGCGCCGTGCATGCACGCGCGCTATTGAAAAAACTGGAGTACTAGTACTACTACTACGCGCATGAAGGGGGTAGTTTGTAAAGTACTGAAATGGCGACCGGTCCCGGCGAGGAAGTTATCATACCATACATATTGTAAAAGATACGTAGTATGAACATCGACCTTATAATTATATCGGATATCACTTAACAAAGTGAGTACTACAGTGCAGCTTAAATACAATAAAATATATTATAAACTTATTATTTAAATACTACAGTGCAGCCCAAAAGAAAAAGAAAGCACCTACAGTAAAAAATAATAACCACAAAACCCTCAACATCTAATGCTCAGTAAAACTTATCTGACAAAACGACTATCTACAGCTAACTCTTAAAATAAGAAGGCTAACTCAACAGGATTGTTTAATTACAAAAGCAGCGCTATAAGTAAATCTTTAATTTCAAGTTTTAGCAGTAAATTAAATATCGAAATTTAAATTTAGTTTGCACTATCAACTACCACAATCATGGTTGTTAAACAAATTCTGATAAACAACTCAAACATCTCGTATTTACTTTCATCTTCATTCTTTTACTTTTTACTACTATGCAACCCAACGAGACAACTCGTTACTGTGAGGAGTGACAATTCGAATCAATTTACACTACATGTACGCGCTTCCCAAAATCGTACATGGCAACTTTTCACACTAATAATACACAACACCGGTCCGATGCTTACCTCTCTCCCGAGCAGTGGCATTACATGCGAGAACCACACCGAGTCTATCCATCGTTAGCTTCAGAGCTCTCTCTTTTATCATCTCCAAAAGAGATGTTCGGTTACATTTACATCAGTTTCCTGGGCTCAGAGATCCGATATTTAATCAGTACTATTCAAACTTGCTTGACAAGACCGACAACAAACAGTCTTTAATCGACACAGATAGAGCTATCGCATCAAGACTCCTTTCCTGATGTCAATCTATAATTTTTTGACCGGTCTCCACTTATTTTCATGTAACAAAGCAACCACCTATACTGTATTTATCAAATCTTGTACCAATCTATAGCTTGCGAGTGAAGATCTATTGACTCGACTTCTAACGTTGGTTAGAATTCTTAGCTTAGCTCTACATCGAGGTACTTGAACCAAAAATACTAAACAAAGATAGAGTTCTATAAATGTAATTAAGGTTTCAATTAACTCCTATCACCTAGTGTACATTACATACTAACAAATATAGAGTGATAAAAGTAAATAATTTGAAATAGGATAATGCACCGGGCTTGCTTAGGCTTTGATCAATGTTAGATTATTCGAACAGCGAAATGTCGTCGAACTCCTACTCATTTAGCTCAGCTCCTATCATAAAATGATATGCATGAGCCAGAGTATGCACATGCAATAATAGTTTTTTTATTTGTAAAAGATGGCTAGTAAATTTAATTATACAACTTCTTTTAAAATAGATTTTTGAAAACAAAACACCATATGAGTGTTGCTCACAAAATTAGAGGGGTTTAAATAATTTTTTGACAAAGTTTCAAAATTTTCTTAAATCATATAGATTTATAATGATTTAAATACCATTTAAACACAATAAAACATTTAATAAAATTATTTGTGAACAAATTAAATATGAAAATTTTCTAAAACATAAATTTTAACTAAATAAACAGAATAGTATATTTTCTAAGATTTATTAAAATCCAATGAATTTATAATCATTTAAATAGTGTTTAACAAAAAATATAACCTTTATAAAATTATTTTTGATGAAAATAAATATAAAACTTTGCAGAACCAAAATGTTTAATTAAATATACAGAAAAGTGAATTTTCTAAAATTTTATCATGTCAAGTAATAATGATAATGCATTAATGAAGTATTATGCAATTTGAATTAAATAAATTATTTTCATGCATAAAATAAAAAATTGTTAGCTTCAAAATATAGTTCTAGTTGAAAGGTTCCTAACAAAATTTATTTCACAATTTTTTAAATTAGGATGAATTTTCTACGAAGTTTAGAATATTAAAATCATTTCTAGACCATTAAATAGATAAATTCGTAAAATAATAAAGTTTCCAGCCTTGCTAGGCCGGCCCACGATAGGCCACAAGGATTCCGGCCCACCTGGGGCAGCCACACGATATGCCGTAGCCACACCAGATCCCGCAAGACACAGAAGATCCGAGGGAGCCCAACGGTGGCCACGGCAGCCAGGGCGTGCCGGCGCAGCGGTGCATCACCGGAGGGCGGCTGCCGGCGGCCTCGGGCGACGGCCCGAGTACTGAAACGACTCACTCGGCGCGGGGAGTCCGAAGGGGAGGTCGGCTCACCGAAAGGAGGTCGTCGACGGCGGACGGCGGCCGAGGTGGTTCGGCGAGGTGGCTGCGGAGCTGCAGTCAACGGAATCGAACTTGGGAAGCACCTACAGGTTCCCTGGGACGCGGAGAAGGCCGTCACGGTGGTCTTCGACGTCGAGGAGGGCCGCAGGGTGGTGCTCGTCAACGAGGCCGTCGAGTACAGGCGGCTGAGGAGGTTCAACTTCGAAAACCTGTGCAATGCCTTGCGGAATCGGTCGATTGACAGGGTTAAAGGGTGTCCCAGAGGTTTAAGTGCAAGAATCCCGAAATACCCAGAAGGGGCTCACCGGCGTTGAGCAGAATCGGTGGGAAATCGTGCCGGCGCCGAGTTCTGGAAGAATGGGGAAAAAGTCCGAAATCCGTAGGGCCCAGAGGGAAACGAGGCGAGCTGAGCTGTGGGATAACGTGAGAGGGTGCTGCCACAGCTCGTGGCCGAGTGGGAGATCCGGGGACGGCTCAGGGAGGGCGCTCCACGGCGGCGTTCCAAACTGGCAGCCGAAGGTACGGGGTGGTCTGGTGAGGGAGAGGTAGAACGAGAGAGAGATTGTGGAAGGGAAGTGAATGAGAGGGAGTCTAAAGGGCTCGGCTCGGACGTGGCGAGGTTGGAGATGTGGTGCCTCTGCTTGTCTCCCACGATGGGTCTTCGGTGGCAGTGCGGGTGAGGTGCAGGATGGATGCGTGTCTGGCTCTGTGAGGAAGAAGGGCTCGCTGAGGCTGACAGGTAGGGCCCACTGTCTTTCCCAATTTTCTGATTCACACTGATTTTCTGCGCTGCTCGCTGTTTTGCTTCGAAATCCATACTTTTCGAGCTCTAAAAATTTTTAAATTTTGCAGAGATATAGAAATTTTTGAGAGGAAAAAATTTTGTTTTGGGATCAAGTTTAAAATCGAAATAAATTTTATTCTATAAAATTTTGAAGACAGAAAATCATTTATAAGAAATAATCCATTTGGGCCTTTTAAACTTCAAATAAATTTTTTTATAAAATTTCTAAAATTCAAGAATTTGCAATACCTTTCAGAATATAATTTTATTTTATAACATTTCTTTGAAAATTTTTGAACTCGCATTTAAAATTTGAATTCGATAATTTGTTTGAATTGTTTTAGAGCTCGGTTATGAAATTTTGAATTTGATCCAACTCCCACGATTCTTTTGAGGTTGCTAAAATACATGATGTTACACATATGAGTCCAAATTCACATGCCATTGACAGTAATTATATGACAGTTACTGTAGAGAATCCGGTATCTAAACGCGTTTGGCTGGACTAGCGGCTTGGATCGTGATATAGTCCTTATAATTTGCCTAGCATTACGAACTCGGCGTTATTTTGATATGTTGAATTTCACCATGACGAAATTTACTAGTGTGCTCTCTCGATTGGTATCGGCAAGTGTCAAATTCAAAGTTGTTAACCATGCTTCGCCAAAAGAAGAGCAAATTCGAAGATAAATGCATCCAATAACTGTTCCCCGTGGCACACGCTAACCGGTAGTACCTTCGCTGCTCCAGCTGTAACCATATCTATCATATCATATAGACGAATTGATTGGTACATTTCGTTTTCCTTTGCGTCACTCACTCACTCTCAATGGAGAAATTTGGAGCCACGATCATGGGTCGCACTGAACTAATCAAATCAGCATTAGGCCCATTGCTGATCGTGCCCCTCCCAATGTCACTGCACCGCTGAAATTACTCAATATCTTTGCTAATCATCTAGTGGAATTCTCGAAAAAGAAAAGACATGCTAAAAAGGCTAGTAACAAGGAAACCAGGCTACCAACAAATGATGTTGCTTTACTGAATTCGAGCGAAACTATCTGACTGTACACAAGCCCTAAATAATATGATTATGGATACCAAATCACTAATGACAATGGGTCAATGAGGTCAGGAGGAAGGTGAGAGCTGTTTGTTACCCTAGGATGAACCTATCACACAGTAATTAATGGTGCGCATCTGTAAGCAAGAAGGCACCCAGGTTCCTAATTGTCCAAACGCCATTCAAAAGAGTGCAACATACTGTGCCTGATCTCACTTCTGCTTTCCATTTCTTGTGCCACGAACAGGGCTGCCACTGCTTGAGGATGGTTTAGATACTACCGGAAGAATCGTCTCCCCCTTGAGTATCACTCGAGGTCGATTCAGAAGCTTGTGCAATAGCATCTTGGCATTCGAAATGAGCTATCAAATCTCTTAGCTACAGGATAACAATTAAACAATTAGCTGCAAGACATAAACATGGATCAGGTCATTCATTTAAAAAACAAATATGTATCAAGTCAATTACTAGTAGTCTAGTATGTCGTCAAAAATGTTTCCACTAATCAAGTCAAGCATGGATCAACATCAACCAATCCAAGGCTTTAGTGATTTCTGAAGATTCTAGATGGCATCAACTAACTAAACAAAAAGAAGTAACCAAACATCCAAAATAAATCAGTACACAATCACAATGTAACTCAAATTTTCGTCAAACAAAAGCAATTTATCTGATAATATAAGAGCAAAGATTAAGCTTCACATACATCAAACATATTTGAAAAATTTCCAGATTCATTTCAAGTGGAAGAAAGGCAGAAGAAAAAATACACTGCTGAAAAGGCAGTAGCATGAGGCATGAGAAGTGTATACTAACCTGTTCCTCCAGGTTCTGAATCTTGTCATCTTTTAATTTTATGGCAGCTTTTTCCCTGAAATTTAATAATTTCAATTTAAATGGAAAAACAAATTATATGCAATGTAAATATCCAAGTTATATCATCAAATGATAAAAATATAGAGGATTCATCAAATAATTATTTTACATCAAAGTTTTAGCTGTCAATAGAAAATTTCCAATGTATAGCACCGGATAATAAGTAAAACATTGTGCTTGTTCCAGTGATTTGCATTCCAGATCAAGTAATGGCAGATTTCAACAGACAAGCATCATATCATAGACTGATGTTGTGATCATCGGAGCATAATGAAGAACATACCTAGCTAGTACTTTACGTATGCTTTCTTGTTGCATCTCCTGATCCTTGACAAGGTTGTCATTAATCTAGAGAAAAAGGAAGATAATCCATGCAAGTTACAGGACCAAGTCAACAGCCATTCTAAAGCTCCAACATTCAGATTTTGATTTGACATAGAATCAAAAACTCAAGTACTTACTTCATCAAGAAACCTTTTCTCTTTTAAGCACTCATCAAAATTTGCTTGCCACTTTTGGATTTTTGTGCGCAGAGCTTTCTCAGTAGCAGTAGAAATTTCTCTCTCATTCTCCTCTTTGATTTCTAGAAGAAGTGACTCATAGTACTACATTAGCACAAGAATGCAGAAGTTAGCTCACTCGATATGTAGGTCTTTTAAGTGTATTCAGCCACCAATAAGCGATGCAGCAAACGTCTAACTAATAATAAACATAAACCAGATAAGCATATAGATAATTAAACCTACATTTCTTTGCTTTTCAAGCTGAGATGTGAGGAGGTCGTTGTACTCTTCAACAATCTAAAAGAAGGAAAGTAATAATGTTGTAAAAGGAGGAATACCAGAGCTTATCAGGAAGGTACTATACATGATCAACCAAACAAATATTTAATGAACACATTACAGCTTCAACTTTACTGCTCAGAAGAGCTTCACTGATTCCAGCATCGCTACTGCATATTGAACACGTACTGTCAGCTGAATGGCCACCATGGCAGTTGTACTCAACTAGCTTTCCATCTGTTTTTGACTGAATGAGCCGATGGACATAGTTGTCCCCAGCATAATCCCAAACTTTCTGTGTTTCTAATTCGAGTGAATAGCAATGTTGAGTTTCCTTCCAGTGTTCAATAGCATGTCCACCTTTGTACCTGTGAAAAAAACATCCCAGCAATCCAATTAAATAATTTATTTAGCAACTACACAACTCTTAGGACGAACATGACACAGTTTACCTTCCACATCCAATATGACCACAAATTACACAAATCCAAAGATTCTCCAGAGTCCCACAAATAGAGCACATGGACTTCTCTGGTTGCTGCTGACAATATCTACAGACCTGAGAGATACTTTCCAAATTAAGCATGAATTGAACTCTCCGTCTTTAAGATTAACATTATGGTACAATATGCTTTCCCCAAATCCATGGACACCAGATAATATATGAAGTAAAGAATTGCTGAGTGTTCTAAATCTGAGAACTTGCTAACTTGATTTTCATAATTTGATTATAAATTTTAAAATCTGGAAGCTCTTACAATACAATCAGCATAAGACTACAGCTAGTAAACTAATGAAAAGTAAAAAAACATTTACAAAAAAAAAACTTAATCTCTTACCGGGCACGAAGAGTCTGTCCATTTTGATATGCACGAGCAGTGAAAAGAATGATTGCAGATTGTAGTGAGAATGCCTCCAGGGTCTTGATCAAGCCGTTCTAATTAGAACAAAAAAAAACTTATGAGATCCAAAATTACATATCTATCCATGCCAACACGTTTTGTTAGAATCACAATATATCTAAGGGATACTACGAATCAGCTGGACTGCTGGAGCCAGGGTTCAAAATTTAACAGCCAAACCATCAAGAAAAACGATATCGTCTTAAGTTTTCCGATGGAACAAAGTGATAGCAACGTACAAGTTTCAAGACCAGATTTGATTTTCCCAGCTATACATCTAATTTGATTTACGTCCTAAATGTTATTTAGAAAGAAATTATAACCCAAATCCATATTCTGTTTTCCTTATCCAGTAAGTGTATCACTATGCCGGCACAAATATAACATGATTTTAAATGTGACAAACATGTCTAACTGTTTAACTTTACATACAACAGAGAAAAGAGGGATTAAAATTTTCCAATCATGAAAGAGAATATAGCATTATATTGTAAATTAACAAACTTATACAGTTACTCGATGCAGCCACACATACCAAGACATACTGGACAAGTAGGTTGCTCGGCTGAGCTTGTAATGGAGCTATGTGCATGCTCAATCAACTGAGTGTAGTGCACCTCTTCCACAAAACGGACACTGCAAATATCCACCTGCACTATATAAACCTCCTCAGTGATCACCACATCCATCAACTCATAGCATCAGGGAAAATATAGCACAAAATTAAGCAGAATAAAAACAAGCCGACACCTCCAAAGAGGAGAATTGCTTTCTGTTGAAGTGCTTATAAAAGCTATCAGTAGATCTCTGAGAGTCGAACTTTATAAGAACGCTGTAGTGGTCCTCCGTCCCATCAATCCTGCATATTACCACCAATTAAGTTGGACAATTTCAAGGTTCAAGTCAAATAAGCATACTCAAATACAGAGCTGAAGGAAGTACACAGACAAGTTAAAGCTATCAAATTCACTCAACGGATCAAATGGATGAATAGAGTCCCAAGGAAGCACAAAATAATAGGAAGGCAATCGTGATCAGAGGTTTAGGCGGACCTGACAATCCGCATCTCGAGTGTGTGAGGGACAAAGGCGCCGCAGAATCGGCAGAAGTCGGCGTAGGTCATGTGGTTGGGCACTGCCAGCACGCACACCTGCGGCTTCCTCCCTTCCTGCAATCAAACAAGCGCACAGGCCGCGCCAGCCCCGGACGTCAGGAAACGAAACCTTATCAATTGAAACCTTCAATCATGAATTCCTAGAAGAGGTAGCCCACCGGGAGGTCGAATGAGGAGGCGGCGTCGGTCGGGTCGGGGTGGAGGAGGACGACGCCGCGGGTCTCTTCGATGCGGGGGTTCCCCGATGAGAAGTGGACTGAATCGAGCGAGCGGGTGAAGGAGGAGGGCCCGGTTGGAGGGGGCCCAAAGGCCGCGGGCTTCCCCGCGGTCGCCATGGCCGGAGGCGAGCGGAAACGTCAGCGAAGAGGAAACCAGATGGTGATTTTCCTGGTTTTCTAGGGAGTCAGAGGTCTTCTCTATAAAACTTTCCCCTCCGATACGAACCAACGACGGCCCCACCTACTCAGACAGCGGCCCCACCTGTCAGTCACGAGAAGGGAACGACCACTTCACGTATTCCTCGCCGTGTGGGAGCCTGGGAGGCGACGATGCAAAACAGAGCATGGCGCACACGCAGCATCCGGTGCCCGCCCACGCGGCGAGATAACGGACGCCGCCTCCTTCGGCGGGCGCGCTTGGCCCGCGCTCATGTCGCAGTTACTGCGTGGCACTGGCAGGGGAAACATGAAAGGTTGGTGAAGGCGAGCATTTTTTGTTCCTTGGCGCTGGGAAATTCGTGTGCCCGCCACGCGTTCGACGTAATGCCATCGCGCAGTAGAGCGCATTTATCTGGGGATGTTGCCATGCCGATGCAGGATTTAGAAATTCTAGGATTCTTGTTGATGCGCAACTCTGGGGACTGGGATTGAACTAGTTAGTGATGATGCTTGCTAGTGTCGGTGTTGAAGCATGAGTAGGCCTTGAGACGTTGAGGCCAGTCCAGAGCACTTCCTTTTACTGTCATGGCCATGACTCGGTGGATCCCCTTATGCTTCTTATGTTTGATAAGACAATCGATCTGAATCATCCATTTTGCTCGTTTTTGGAGTATCATTTGGCAATTCTGAACAGGTAATGTTATCTTAATGCTTGTCATGGCGAAGAGTTAGGTCATTTTGTAATGTGCACCAATTTGCAAGCCCTTGGGTCCATGTTTAGTTTCAATACATCCTTGGTCTTTCTCTTGTAGAATTCACAGTCTTGATATTTAAGAAGACAGATAGGCTAATATATCTGCTGAATAGGAATTCAAATGTCAGTTTGTTCAGATTTGCTGCTTGCTACAGACCACCTCCAGGTATCAATCTATATCTCATTGTATATGTGCAGACTTTGATTCATGTATGTTCAGGCAAGATATTCAAGTTTTGAAAGTGCAGCCAGTTGTTAGCTAACGAAAGTGTTGCTTAACTTAGTTGACTCTCTGAGTTTATTAATGTGGGTTTCATTGAATGTGTAGTTTTTGTTGACTTCATGAATGTGTATTGAGATCGTTTACCAGTCTTCATTGTTGATGATGAAAAGGTTTTTGATAGTTTTAGGTTCACAGCTTTTGCAGAGATGCTTCAGCCAATTACATTTCTACTCAAGGATTAAAAGATAGTACGTTTTAATTTGTGCACAAATGATTCTTATCATTTAGGAATCAAAACTTGTAGAATCCCACACACAGCACAATATTTTTTGGAACATTAAAGTCAAAGGGTATAGGCCAGAAACTAATTCCGACATTGAATGTTGAACGCTTTTGAGATTTTCAAAGAGATGATTCTTGTGAGTTGATAATGTAAGAATGCAGCCTAAATTATGATACTATAAACTTTCTCTGAGAAATTCAATTGGACTTTGGATGTCTCATATAGACTTTGCTCTGCCAAAGAATAGAATGCAGCTTGCATCTTACGTTCGAGTCCTCCATTTCTACCAACTTTTCAGGAGTCTCGGTTTTGTGCCATCCAAGGCCCTGCCATAAATCGAGAATTTGCATAATCCTGTTCTATCTCAGTTTCTCTCTGCCATTTTCCTTAAAATGATGATTCACCATGAAATGAAGCATGTGTAGCTTAGCACCATAATTGCAAGACAAGTTAATATATGTGTTAAAGCAGTTTATGAGTTCTGATACAGTCATTGTGAAATTGGTATCCGTCAAAGCCAAATAGATTAGTTGCATCTTCCCTCGAAAAAAAAAGATTAGTTGCATGTCCCGCCCATGAAGACCTGAACCTTACGACAATTCTATTCATAAAAAATCCTCAAAAACAATAGGTATTTGAATGACATGGCTGTCTTATTTTTCAGTCAATGGCTACATAGTTTCGATCCGAAGGACTGAGTAGATCATGGCTGATTCGTTGCAACAAATTTAAAATATATTGAGATTTGTGCTGCTTCTGTTGCTGCCTACAATAATTTTATTGTCTTTTTACTCTTAGACTATTGTCTTGTTTTGCGTACCTGATTCTGTCAAAACATGATTAACATTTTTAACTCAGTTGTTTGATGCTATAATGCATTGAACAAGAGTACAATGCCCATTTGATATGATGAGAATGGTTTAGTGAGCTTAGCTTAATATGTCGGACATGGCATGATCAATTGCCACTCCACTGTCTCCCCTTCCCAATTGATTTCTATGCCAAATGTGAATTTACATAACCAGATTTGAACAATACATTTGATTTGCTTCTTCTTCTATAATACGCTTGTTACCCCAGTGTCCCAGTTACTGAATGTTATTTTTCGTTTGACTGTACTAATTTGCATGAACTTGGGATCTGCGACCAAATTAGATTGTGCATTTATTCAATTACAGCAACAACAGCGCAGTGGACACTATTAAAACATTATAGCATTAAAATGCTTATGGAGTAAAAAAAATCTTACTGAAAATGCGAGAGGAGAAATATGCTCAGTTCAGTCAAAGGCAAGGGGGGGGGGGGGGGGG